>MU968492.1:600000-774951 GCA_034641835.2 Pinus albicaulis
ATTCTCATCCTCCCATGTAGAATATTTAGTGGGTAAGTTCTTCCACTTGATGAGATACTCTGAAATTGATCGATTCCGTAGCTGTTGAATTCTTGTTTCCATGACCACTTCAGGTTCCAATATGAGTTTTCCTTCCTCATCAAGTTCGTGCAATATTGTTTTAACTGGAAGATTTTCACCTATAACCTTCTTTAAGCATGAAACATGGAAAAATGAATGCACTCGTGAAGAAGCAAGAAGCTCCAATTTGTATGCGATAGTACCAATCTTTTGCAACACCTTGTAAGGACCATAGTACTTTGGAAATAATTTATTATCCTTCTTAGCTTGCTTGAGGGACATTTGTTTGTATGGTTGTAGCCGTAAAAATACCCAGTCTCCTACATCAAAACTTCTCTCACTGCGATGTTGATCTTCTTATTGTTTCATTCGATTTTGTGCCAAATTTAGGTTATCCTTTAAGTGTTTGAGAACTTCTTTTTGATGCTCGATGTGATATTACACTTCTTGAACCTTCGAATTTTCTCTTAAAGATGATGTCATGTATGGTGGATGATATCCATAAAGTGCAATAAATGGGGTCACTTTTGCTGCAGTATGGAAGGAAGTGTTATACCACCATTCAATGAGAGGTAACCACTTGACCCATTGTGTTTGTTTATCAGATACAAAACAACGAAGATATCCTTCCAAAAATTTATTTACTATCTCAGTTTGACCATCACTTTGAGGATGATAAGATGAGCTATGAGCTAATTGAGTACCCAAACAAGAAAATAAATCCGTCCAAAAATTTCCAGTAAAAATGGGATCTCTGTTGCTCACAATAACCCTTGGGTTTCCATGTAGCTTTTGAATTGTGTCCATAAATGTAGTAGCAACTGTATTTGCTTTAAATGGATGAGATAATGCACAAAAGTGTGCGTACTTGGTAAGTCTACCAACTACCACCATGATGACACTCTTTCCTTCAGACTTAGGTAAACCTGTGATAAAATCCATTGAAATGTCCTCCCAACATTGACTTGGAATGGATAAAAGTTGTGGAAGTCCCGGGGTCTTAATTGTCTCAACTTTATTCTGCTGGAAAACCAAACATTCCACCACAAACTTTTGGATATCAGATTAAAGGCCATTCATAAAAAAAAAAATTTCTTCACCCTATGGTAAGTTTTTAAAAATCCTGAGTGTCCTCATAAAGGAGAAGTGTGCAATTCCAAAAGAGCATTTTGTTTTAGTTGGGAATTATTACAAATATATAAGCAATATTTGTACCATAAATAATTATTTTTCCAACTAAATGTATCAGATGTACTAGGATCTTGCTACAACTTTTGAATGAGTGTCCATACTTCTTTTTCCTTCTTCCATTCATCTCTTTCTTCAGTTATCCAATCCGGTTGGTTAATAGAAATGGCACAAAGCTATGCTTCCACCTCTTCATTCTTTCTTGAGAGTGCATCTGCAACAACATTAAGCTTCCCTTTTTTGTAGATTATTTCAAAGTCATAACCCAACATAGTTGTGACCCATTTTTGTTGTTCTTCTGAAGATATTATTTGTTCCAAAAAGTGCTCAAGACTATCATGATCAGTTTTTACCTTGAAGTGTCTTCCCATTAGGTAAGTTTGCCATTTCTTTAGTGCATGTAGTATTTCTAACATTTCCTTCTCATAAATAGGTTTATGTAAATACTTTCCTTTGATATGACGAATTTCAAAATAAATGGGTCTTCCTTCCTGCATTAAAAAAACACCAATTCCATCTCCTAAGGCATCACATACCATAATAAAGGTTTTTGTGAAGTCCAGCATAGCTAAGACCGGTGCTAGGCACATTGCCTCTTTAAGATGTTCAAAGCTCTTAGTTGCTTTAGGAGTCCATGAAAATGCATCTTTCTTCAATAATGTTATTAGAGGTGCTGCTATTCTCCCATAATTCTTAAAAAACTTGCGATAATACCCTGTTCACCCAAGAAATCCTCACAACTGCTTTATGGTTGTGGGGAATTTCCATTCCTTAATGGCTTTAATTTTGTTATGGTCTACTTTAACACCCACGTGAGATACAATATGACCCAGATATTCCACCTCTTGTACTCCGAAGAAACATTTGAATATTTTTTCATATAATTGTTTCTCCTGCAATAGTTTGAGCACCCCGTCAACATGTTCAACATGATCCTTCCAATACCTGCTGTAGATTAGTATATCTTCAAAAAATACTAGCACAAATTTTCTAAGGAAGGGTTTGAAAATGGAATTCATCAACCCTTGAAATGTAGAAGGTGCATTCGTAAGGCCAAAATGCATGACCAAAAATTCATAATGACCCTCATGAGTTTGAAATGTTGGTTTTGTAATATCTTCAGTCTTTATTCCAATTCGATGATATCCTGAACGAAGATCCAACTTGGTAAAATAAATTGCTCCATGTAATTCATCCAATAATTCAGCAATGACAGGAATGGGAAATTTATCTTTAATGGCGAGCTTATTGAGATCCCTATAATCCAGACACATGCACCATGATCCATCCTTCTTATGTACCAATACTATAGGAGCAGAGAGAGAATTTTGACTAGATTGAATTATACCCACCTCTAACATTTCTACAATCATACGTTCAATAATTATGCGTTCAATTTCACTCTTTTGGACATAAGGATATCTATAAGGCCGAATGTTTGGAGGAACACTTCCTAGAATCAAATGAATAACATGATTATGATCACGAATAGGTGGGAGTACTTTGGGAGTATCAAACACCTTGGAATGATTGTCCAAGACTTTTTGGAGATCTGGAGAAATAGATGATTTTGATGTTGGAACTTCTAGTGAGCATAATTGTGCAATTATGCCTCGTTTTTCTTTCTTAAGAATATTTTTCATGACATTAGAGATTATTATCTTTCCTAGCTTCCCTACAATACCTCGTAATTTGACTTCCTTTCCATCTGAAAAAAATTTCAAGAAAAGTTCTTGAAAATTAAAAGCTACCATCCCCAAAGATTGTAACCGTTGTACTCCTAGTACAACATCAACACCTCCCATTGGGATGGAAAGCATTGGACTATTCAATACATATTCCCCCATGGATAGCTTGATATTATGGCATTTTCCAGAGCAATTTATAGTTCCTCCATTTGCAACCATCACTTGACATTCTAGTGCTGGGTATAGGAAACAATTCAATTCCTTGGCTACCTTACAATGAATAAAACTATGGGTACTACCTGAATCAATCAACACTATTACCTTTTTCTTCTTGATATGTCCTTCTATATTGAGAGTTTGAGGAGTGATAATTCCTACCAATGCATTACACGATATGGTCCGACTCATTTCTTCCTCTTCTAGGGGTGGTTCCTAGTGTATATCCTCTTCTTGTTCATTTTCTTCTTGCTCTTCACAATCTATGTAAAATAATTTATTCTTAGCACACATATGACCTTTAGTGTATTTTCTATCACAACTGTAGCAAAGCCCTTTTGCTCTTTTTTCTTCCAATTGTTGTGGTGTCAACCTTGTAGGTTGTGGAAATATAGGAGTAGCAACACTTCCATCTTTATAGAAGTTAGTGGTAGGCTTCCTTGTCGCCATAATTTTACATTCAATTTTCCTTGCCAACCTAAATGCCTTCTCCAATGAATCAAGTTCCAAAAAGTGAACTTCATGTTCGATGTTATCCTTTAAAGTATCCATGAAGAGATCAATCATGTGTTCCTCTGGAATATCAGTTACCCTTATATTCAATTTTTTGGAAGTCCTCACTATGCTCCCCCAGTGAACACTTTTGTTTGAGATTTATCAATTGGCTAAAGAAGGTGTTGCTCTTTGTATCCTCATAATGTGCTATCATTTCCTCCATAAAAATTAACCAAGTGACAATTTTTTTACGGGAGCAAAGCCATCGATACCATACAAATGTATTTTGTTCTAAATGTAAAGTTGCAATACGTACCTTTTGTGTATTTTGCACATTATGGAGATCAAAATATTGCTCCATCTGTAGTATCCATGTCACAGGATCCTTTCCATCAAAATTCCTCATATCCATTTTTGGAATATGGTGGTTCTTCCTGCCAACATTAGATTTTATGAAGTCACGATTAACATTTTTTTTTTCTCATCATGAGTTTCTTCTACTATCTTTTCACCATTAGGAAACATTTCTTGTATCAACTTTGTCAAACCTTCCATGTCTGCTTTTAGATCATTCTTCATGTTTTCCATGTTGTCTTTTATTTTTTCATTGATCTTAGCTTCCATGTGATCCATCTTAGATTCCATGCCAGCTTCCATGCCATCTATCTTAGATTCCACGCCTTTCCTCAAACCATCCATCTTTGCTTCCATGCCTTTCTTCAAAACTTCCATTTCATTTTTTGTTGCTCTTTGTGAGTGAAAAATTTGGTGCACTTGCTCTTGTAATTTTGATAGATCATGTTTCAATTCTTCATCTTCATGAGTTGTAGTAGAGCCTTCTGAAGGCTTAATGGGTGTTGAATTATTTTTATGGGTATTTTTTGCAACCCAATACTGATAACTATTCTACAATATGCCCTTGGATTATCTTTGTGATTGCGGCTCTTCAATATCTGAAATTTGACAATGAGGTAGCCTTCCAAATTATATTTCAAATGCAACAGTTCTAACTTGATTTGGATTCTCCAAGGCAAAGTTATTTCCAATCTCATACAATGACCTAATTATGGACTGGTTCAATAGAGCGAACTTGTACGACTTTCCACGTGTCATTGTTTTGTCTTTTAGCTCTGAAATTGATATCAAAGAAACTACAGCCCGTGTACTTGTGACTAATTTTTACGACACTCCAATCTGATGCTGAAAAAGAGAGTTATGAAGATTTTCCCACGATCACGTCTTTGAGATGAAATTAAGGAACTTGAAAAAACACTACCTTCCACAAATCATATCTCATAAAATATTACGAACCAAGCTCTGAAATTTTGCGACGAATTTCCTCAAGATTTTAGCTTCGCGCCCTAAACATTTCTGATTCTGAACCTTTGTAGAAAAAAATTTATAGCGGAAATTCCATGATGACTTGTTTAGAGTAAATTGAGGAGCCTGCAAAAAGACCTAACTTCCACAAATCATATCTCCAAAAATATTGCAAAAAAGGCTTTGAAATTTTCTAACAATGTTCCACAGAATTTCTTCTTTGCACCTTAAAAATTTCAGCTGCTGAAACTTTGTAGAAAACAAGTTATAGCGAAAATGCCACAATGGCCTATTTAGAGAGCGAAACCATACAATCCAAAGCTCTAATACCAAATGTTGTGAAACCAGCTCCAAAAAGAGAAGAAAAGAGATATCAACGCCTCATAAATAAGCCACTTTGAGGGGGCAACCTCCAATACATTACATGAATGAACATTTCTTGGATGATTCAAATTACAAAACCTCCTTTCTATATATAGGAGTCCATGGGGCCATAATGTAATACTAGCCAACCTAAAAATAATAGTTTAAGGCCACAATAATAAATATATGGGGGTCACAGGGGTACAATAATAACAATAAGGGGGTTAAACTAACAACAATAAGGGACTATACTACTAATATAGGGACCTAACATTAACCTTAACCTGACTAAACCCATAACCTTAACCTTATCTTTAAAATTACCCTTACCTTAACCTTAAGGGTAAAGTTAAGGTTAAGGGTTTGGTTAAGGTTAAGGTTAGGTTAATGGAAAATTCAAGGTTAAGGTTAAGGTGAAGGTTAAGAGTAAGGTTAAGGATAGGTTAGGTTAAGGTAAGTTTAAGGTTAAGGTTAAGGTTATGGTTATGGGAAGGTTAGGTAAAGGTTAAGGTTATGAGAAGATTAAGGTTAAAGTTAGGTTAAGGTAAGGTCAAGGTTAAGGTTAAGGTTAAAGTTAAGTTTAAGGTTAGGTTAAGGTTAATGTTAATGTTAAGGTTAAGGTTAAGGTTCAGGTCAAGGTTAACCTTAACTTTACCCTTAACCTTACCTTCACCTTGACCTTAACATTAAATTTAACCTTACTAAACTTGTACCCTTAACCTTTTCTTAACATTACCTTAACCATAACCTTAACCTTGACCTTAACTATAACCTAACCTTAACCTTCACCAAAACCTTAACCTTAACCTTCCCAAACCCTTAACCTAAACCTTAACCTAACCTTAACCTTAACCTTAGACTTAACCATACCCTTAACCTTAACCTAACCCTAACCTTAACTTTACCCTTAACCTAACCTTAACCTAACCTTCACCTTAACCTTAACCTTAACCTGACCAAACCTTAACCTTAACCTTGACTTTACCCTTAACCTAACCTTAACCTTAACCTTAACCATAACCTAGCCCTAACCTTAACCATAACCATAACCTTATCTTTACCCTTAACCTTAACCTTAACCTAACCTTAACCATAACCTAACCTTAACATTAACCTCAACCTGACCTTAACTATAACCTAACCCTAACATTGACCAAACCCTTACCCTTAAACTTAACTTAACCTTAACCTTAACCTTAACCGTAACCTTCCCATAACCATAACCTTAACCTTAACCTAACTTAACTTTAACCTTGACCTTGACCTTACCCTTAACCTTCACCTTAACCTAACCTTAACCATAACCTTAACCTTCCCCTAAACTTAACCCTAAGCTTAACCATAACCTTAACCTTAACTTTACCCTTAACCTAACCTTAACCTTAACTTTAACCTTAATTAACCTAACCTTAAAATTAACCTAACTATAACGTTAAACCTACCTTAACCTTGACCGTTAACCTTAACCATAACCCTATCTTTACCCTTAACCTTAACCTTATCCTAACCATAACCTTAACTTTACCCTTAACCGAATCTTAACCGTAACCTAACCTTAACCTTGACATTAACTATAACCTAACCCTAACCTTAACCTTAACTATAACCTAACCCGAACCTTAACCAAACCCTTAACCTTAACCTTCACCTTAACCTTATCCCCTTAACCTAACCCTAACCTTGACCAAACCCTTAACCTTAACCTTAACCTTGACCTAACCTTAACGTTAACTTTAACTTTACCCTAACCTTAACCTTAACCTTAACCTTAACCTTAAACTAACCTTAACCTTCACCTTAACCATAACCTAACCCTAACCTTGACCAAACCCTTAACCTTAACCTTAACCTTAACCTTACCCCCTTAACTTAACCCTAACCTTGACCAAACCCTTAACCTTAACCTTGACCAAACCCTTAACCTTAAGCTTAACCTGAATAAACCCATAACCTTAACATTAACCTTAACCTTAAACTTAACTATAGTCTAACACTAACCTTGACCTTAACCTTAACCTAACCTTAATCTTGACCTTAACTATAACCTAACCCTAACCTTGACCTTAACCTTAACTTAACCTTAACCTTAACCTTAACCTTCCCATAACCATAGACTTAACCATGAATTTACCCTTCACCTAGCCTTAAAGTTAACCTAAACTTTACCCTAACCTTAAGGGATAAACTAACCCCAACCTTAACGAAACCCTTAACCATAACCTTAACGTTAAACGTAACCTGAACCTTTAACCTAACCTTAACCTTAACCTTAAACTTGAATTTACCCTTAACCTTAACTTGACTAACCCGTAACCTTAACCTTAACCTTACCTTAACCTAACTTTAACCTTAACCTTACCCTAACCTTAACCTTAACCTTAACCGTAACCTAACTAAACTCATAACCTTAACCTTCACCTTAACCTTCAATTTACCCTTAACCTTGACCTTGTTAGCCATCAATAAACTCTGTCATATCCTATGATGGCTAAAATAAGCCTATTAGCCTTCAAGAAATAAATTTGGAGAAAATTTGTGAGTTCTTGAAACCTTGTTATATCTCTTGTCCAAATGACACATCTCACTAATATCTTCACTTTAAAAATCCTTCAAATAGCACTGTTGATTCATAAGGACTGTTGCAAAGTCATAATTCTCATTATTTCCCATTTTCAAAATATTCCCTTCATGTTGTTAGCTCCCCATAATTTTCTAGATTGATTGAGATACAAAGGTACAGGGTAACATCAAACCAAGCTTTGGAATCCTAGGACCTAGCCTTCATAGATTCGGAGAGGGATCTCTCTAGTAGGTGCCAAGATGTGAACTTGCTTATTGATTAGGGTTGATTTTAGAATAGATGTTAAGTGTAGGGTATTTTGATTATTTTTGGTTGGGTATGATTCTCAGATAGATTTAGATAGAAAACAAGGAATATTGTTAAGTCATTGGGAAATGGAGTCAAACGAGGTCATGAATGAGTTCATCAATGGTGTCAAGAGCATTTGCAGGGAAAATTAACTTGGTTGGTGTATCTTTAAGGTTGTGAAGGATCATGAGATGGACATTTCAACTTGGGAACAACAAGCTAATAAAAATAAAAAATAGAATCCTTTATATACTTGTAAGCTGAGGGAGTTAGAAGATTTATAAGCATAGCAAGAGATTAAAAGGCTAAATAAAAACCTAATCCATTTGATTTTAGAATGAAAGAAGATAATCAACGAAGACAACATTTAGATAAAACATAGAAAGGTAAAAACTTATTTAATCTTTCATTGGTTTTATCATCAAGAGCAGGAAAAACATTTAAGCTGCACAAGTAACTATAACCATAGAAGAAGAGAAAAACCCTAGCATCCATAGTGGTAGCTATGAACGTTCCTTGAGACAATTTTATCTAAGTAAAGACAAAGAGCATGGTTAAGATAGGCTTCTTTGACAAACTATAGGCAAACCTACTTCAAAAGATGATTTCAAGAACATAGTACTTCAGAGGTAAAAATATGCAGGGCTAGCCATAAATCATAATTGATACTAATTGAGCTAAATCATTGAATAAATTAGACAAGCCAAAATCTTATTAGAGAGAAGGAGATGAATTCCCTAACATATCTTAAGCAGAAGAAAACATTTAGGAAATGAAGGAAACAAACAGATCTAAGGTGCCATCAAAAAGCATATCTTAGTCTAAATTTTTTGTCCTACTGCAGAATAGATGGATGAAAAACATATGAGAAACTTAGAAAACATTAACGAGAGAAAACTTCACCATCAACCAGGCCTATGGATCCTGCAAACAGTCCTTCTCCATCAACAAGTGAATCAGATCATGCATAAGCTCCAAGATCTCAATTTCTCATCAAAGGATTCAAAGGACTATGTATTACTTCAGCATAAGTCATGAAAATCTGACAAATTATAAAAGAGCCTCATGCTCTATTTATGGAGAAAATGAGGAGGTGGAAACCCTAAGAGGCTTTCAGAAACCCTAATTCAGCCATAAATGTCATAAATGTGCTTAATCACCATGCAAGGCCCAAGACACATAAGAGATAAGAAAAGAAATGAAACACACACAAAAAATAACTCCCCAATAAAATCCGGAGTTTTTTGTCCAAGAAAATATTAGAAAACCAATTTTCCATTAATTAGTGTCTTTTGTTGATTTTTTGGCAAAAAGCTGTCTCTGTGCGTAGCTCCATATCAACAAAAATTAGGGTCGGTTGCAGCTAATTTTTGGACCCCTTCACGACATCGGATTTGGCCCCGTGATGGCTCATTGGAAATATTGAAGAGTATAATTTCTAGAAATACTTTCCTTGTTCTTAATGGATTCCCTTTACTAGCTCAAAAATCCAATCTCCCATGACTTCTCAACGCGTAACGTCAGGCCTGAAAAGGAGGCAGAAAGGTCATTATTGAGGTGTTTTTTGACCTTTTGAGGGGGAAAAAATTCCCCAATTGACCTTAAATGTTTTGGGTATACTGCTAGTGACATGAGAAACCCAAAAATGTGAACTTTAGCAGCTGAGGATGCCCCAAAAAAGAGTGTATCACCTAGGGTGTTCCGCTCCTAGGGCCCAAAATTTGGTAAAAACAAAAAGTTTCTGGATTTTCTTCAAAATTGGTGGGTAGACCCCTCAAGGGGTTTTAGACACCTGATGAGAAGCATCGGAAAATATCTCAAGGCTGTCATGAACTTTGGGCCTTTTTAGCTCTTATAGCTCTAGGAGGGCTTGCCTCAATTTAGCATTGGCAATCATGCTCTTCCTTGCATAGGTTTTGACCATTTTCTTCTGTAAGGAGGAAAGGCCCCTCTTCACCTCTTTGAAATGTTTGTGCTCCTGTTTATATTAGTAGATGACCCTTTGTGCCCTTTCAAAATAATTTCCCCATTCTTGAAGCTGGGCATATTTTTCTAGGAGGAGCAATTTTGCATTTATCCCTTGGTCCTCATTATCATTGTCTACATCAACAAATAGAGGGCCTTGAGAAGCCTTTTTAATCCTTTTTCTCCTCCTGTCTGGTGCCTTTGGCTCAACACTCTTCATTTTTTCTTTTCCTTTGTCTGATGATTTGGTATTTTGTGAGGGGATGGCCCTTTTCCTTTTAGAGGTAGCAAACACATCCCTTTTCCCTCTGTGATAAGTGCATGAGAGAGGGGAAATTATGGGACTCTCAAAGGAAATGTTGTCATCAATTTTTCCTTTACTCTTCTCTGCTTTTTCTATGTCTTCTTCACTCTATTTTTCTTTGTCTTCTATGGACTGATTTTTGTCAAGACAGTCATGATAGCTGTCATGATCGTCATGACTCTTTCATGGATTGTCTTGAGTACTTAAATAACTGCCTTCCTCATCTGGTTGTTCTCCTTCTTCACTTCCTTCTTCTTCACTACTTTCATCCTTATGGCTGCTTTCACTGATTTTATCTTTGTGACTGCCATAATTGGTTTCTTCTTTTTTTTCTCCTTCATCATCTTGTTGCCCTTGGCCATTGCTGCTTTCTTCTTGGCCACTTTCCTCTTCCTCATTTTCCTCTTCCTCTACATCATCTTCCTTTTCAATGCTTTCCTCATGATCATGGCTACTTTCTTCATCATTTTTTTCATTTTAATCCTCTTCTTATTCTTCATCAAATTCTTCGTCACTGTCCTCTCCTTGTTCATCATTATCTGTCTCATATTCTTCCTCACTATTGCATCTTATTTTCCCTTCACTAGGGCTACTGTCAGCCCCTTCACTTGGTAATTTAGGGGAGGAGGTAATTGGTTAAATTATTTATGGAGAAGGCACATGGGGAGATGATGGTTTTGTGGAGGTGGATGGTTGTAAAGTGGAAGGCAAGCTCTGTTGGCTGAAGGCCCGAGGGTCTGCAAACACATCATGTGCGATGAAGGTCTCCCAAGATATACCTTATTTCTCTAGCTGGTATAGGACAATCATCTTGATCAGGGAGTGATGAAAGAGGCTAGGGATTTGGTGGTAATAGCTTTTCCTCTTGACAACAGAGGCCAATTTATAAATACTCTGGAAAGGTTAATAAGGTAGGTTCATCATCTTGACTTTGGTAAAATGCATAAACAATCTGATATGATATGAACAGAGCTAGGAGTACCTTCCTTCACATGTGAAAAAACTGATAATCTGCCTCATTAATGCTACATACCTCTCTAGAAAATAATAAAAAGGAAAAATAGCCTTGCATTTTTGCTGATAGGTGGGTTTCAAATAAGGCAGTCAGATCATCCAAATAAACAACAATAAAAACATCTTTTTTATTGCAAAAAGAAATGTCCATTGCTCACTCGAAAGTGGCTCCAGCGTTCTTCAGTCCAAATGGAATTTTGGCATACTAGAAGGTTCCCTAGGGTGTTTTAAAGGCATTTTTGTCTTGGTCCTTCTCATGCACCAAGATTTGGTTGTAGCCTGAGTAGCCATCAAGTAGTGACATCCTAGATTCTCCAACTAATCTCTGCAGAATATGGTCCATCTTCGGAAGTGGATAATTATCCTTTAAGGATGCTTTATTCAGATTCTGAAAATCTATGCACAATATTATTTCTCTTGTCTTTTTACGTACCGGGACCAAATTTGAAATCTAATCAGAAAATCTAATTGGAATAATGATACCAGCTTTGTACAATCTGATTACCTTTTTTCCAATGGATGGCAGTAGCTTTGGGTTGATTCTTCTCAGCTTCTGTCTAAATTGCCTCTGATCCAACTTGATGGGAATAGTATGCTGGATTATGTTCTTATCGTACACCTTCAAATCTAAATAATCCCATGCAAACACATCAGAAAATTCATAAAGCAATTAAATATACTTTTCCTTTACCTCAAGGGACAATGCCTTTGAAAATTTCACAAACTTGGGCTTGTCAAGTGTTCCAAGATTCACATATTCAACTCCTTTCTCAGTAGGCACCAAGCTTGGTTTCTTAGAAACATCATCCTAATCGAAAAGCTCCTCTAAAGGTATGAGACCTCTAGGAATTACATTGTCCGTCAGCTGCAATATTTCCATTTGATTTTCTTCCATTTCTTGATCATCAACCTCATAGTCGCCTTCCATTGGAGTATCTTTTAATTTTCCATCACTCTGCAAAAAAGCATTGATCTCATTTTCACCTCAAAAAACTTGCCAATACCTCAAATTGTCAGGAACAACAGGCCTATGTTTGACATAAATATCAAACTTGTTGCTGGAGTTCATCAGAATTTTCAAATTTCTTGCAGTAGTGGCAACGGAGTCAGCAAGAATGTTCTGCATCCTGGGTACTTCTGTCAACGTGTAATAGGGAAATGTCTTAAAGATATCAAGGACCTCATTTTGATAGTCCCTCAATCAGGGATTCTTAGCTTGGTACTCCCCTTTGACCTGTTTGATTATCAGCTCTAAATCTCCATAGACAGAAATCCTCTTTGCATTCAGCTTCTTCAAAATCTTCAGACCTGCAATCAAAGCTTCATACTCTGATTCATTATTAGAGCAGTCAAAAGCAAACTTATAAGCACATACTCTAACATTACTAGGAACCTTTTCAGGCTGGAAAACAGGGCTCCAAATCCATATTCCTATACCGGCTCCATCCTTACCAATAGCTCAATCAAAATCCATGCTCCAAAGGCCTTCTTCTTCTTCTTGTAGATGCTGAAATTTTTCTTCTTTCTCCTCTTTACCTTGACTAATTTCTGCATCTTTCTGTTGTTCATTGTCCTTTTGCTGCTGGTAGGCAGGAGGCTCAGAAGTGCTTGTTACTTTATCTTTTTCCTATTTGAAAACTTCCTTGAAATTCTCTGAAATCCCAGGTATGTCATCTACTTGTACCAACTGAACATTCTCATCATTCAAACCACCATTTGAATATAAGACAAAAGACTCTAAATCTGTGTGGACAACATTAATGGGATGATTTACTGGCTTCTCTTTGCTAGTGATCATATATTTCATTTTCTTCTCCCTATATATTTTTCTCAACTGACCAAACACGAGAATGGTGGCATAGGAGAAGTAAAGTTGCATGGCTCCTTTAAATTTTTCACCCCAAGACCTATATAGAAGAATTCCAAACCGTGGTGGAACATCGACAACAACTACATCCATCAAAACATTCTTGGCTAGGATTTTATCTAAATACATTACCAAGTCTTTGATAAGACCAATACAATGGACCCTACTTGAGTCAAAAGAATACAAGTCATGATATTTATGGGTAATATCAAGTCCTAACTTCTCCATGATGGCCTTGGGAATCAAATTATGTGAGGCTCTGGAGTCCAGCATAGCATTATGCAAGATGAACTCATGTAATCTAAGACTCTGGTAAAAGGGAGGAACTTCACTTTCTTCAAATTGATCTTCTGTGGCTGGACCTAAAATGAGTTTAGGATAATCATCTTAAACATTAACCATATCTGAAACAGAGTCTATTTGCAAAATTCTAGACACCTGATTTTTATAAGTGCTATTTTTCACCAACTCAGTCAAGGGCATAGACACTTTTATCTTAGAAATTTCATTCTCCAAATTAAAGGAAGGTAATTTTTCTACCTCTTTAACTGGAGGATCTTTCTTTTTTTCTTGCTCCTTTGTTGCACTCTTCTGGTTCTTTTCAATTGTAGTATTAATTGCTGAAGATGTTTTGCTGGAGGAAGGGTCAGCTGGCTCTTTCCCTTTCTTCTGAGAATCGTTCTTCATTTGGAGCTCTTTTCTCCTCTGAATGAGACTGATCAAAACATCTCTATTCCTCAAAGAATATTGCTTTTGTTGAGCTAATAAAGTGTTCATGTATCCTCTTTGGTAGTCATCAGACTTTTCTTCTAACACTGTGTCATTGGCCAAAATAAAATCTTCATCCTTTCGAATGTCTATAATCATTGTGTATTCTTCATCTTTAGTAAGAAAAATGGGTGCACCATCAGCTGTGAAGAAATGATTGGCTTCAATCACAAGGTCATCATCATCGTCTGTCTCCATTCCCTGCACATAATTATGCTGTAATGGAGTTCTGATTTACTGTTGTGGTGATGCTTGGTCCTACACTCTATGTTCTCTCTGTTTAATTCTGAATTGCGGCTACTGTCCTCTGAAATTCAGATTCCTAATTTGAGGTTCAGGTCTATTTGAAATGGTTAATCGATCAACCATATTTTCCACTATCCAAATCAAAGTTTCCATCTTGTTTTCTGAAGGAGACGCTTCTTCTTTCACAGTGACTATTTTTTCAGCTCTGGTTTGAGCTCTTTTGGCTAGCAAATTTTCTTCTACACTTACCGCTATCTTCTGCATGTCTTCCAGCGTAGTGGGATCTCTCTCTCGCAGCTGATATGCCATATCAACATTGAAACCATATAGAAATTTGAGCAAGGAAAATGCCAAAGGAGGTTTCAGGTTAGCCAGAATAGCATTGTATACAGCATTAAGTCTTAGACAATAATCCTGTACAGTTTCCCCCACATTTCTTTTAATATTTTCATACTCAGAAACAATATGGAGTGGGTTTTTCTTTACCTCCCACCAGTCTAAGAATTGTGTATCTAACTCCTACAAAGTGTGAATATATCCTGCTGGTAAATCTCTGAACCACTTTATATCTTCACCTTCAAAGCTTTGGAAAAACAACCTTGTAGTTACATTCTCTGCTTCTACCTCATGAAGATCAAAAAAGTCATTCATATTATCAACATGCTGCTGGGTTGTAATGATTTGAGTGGCATCAAAGATAGGAATTTTACTTTGATAATCAGCAGACATATCATTCATAACCTGAGTTAAAACCAAGGGTGCATACTAGGCATCCATGGCTCTAGGTGGATTTACAACAGTTTTTGTGTTACTAGGATTTAAGGGAGGTGTTAATGGAGGAGATGAAAGCTGAGAATTTACTGATGGGAATATTGATGAATTAGGAGGAGGGAATGTTGTTCTTGATAACTCTAAAGGCTCAGGGATATTGTTTACATTGATAGATGACTGAGGGGAATTCAGAATATAATCATCAACTGATGTATTTTCTCTTTGAACTTCAATATCTAAAAGTAATTCTGGATCTAAAACTGTGTCATCAAGTGTAGTTTCAGACTTATTTCTAAAGAAAGAAAGCTCAAAACTCTCATCAAAAGAAATATCTTCTACAAAAAACCACTCACTGGGCCAATTACGGGATCTAAAGATAGGTCGAGGACTTAGTGATCCCTCTTGTCTTCTAACTATTCTTGGGATAATATTAGGATTCTCAAACACAGGGGGAGGATTTGGATCTGGATTGGCCCTTGTGTATCTTCTTAAAGCTAGCGTGGTTAAATTTCTACTATACAATATTTATTTCATTCTAGCAGACTCTGAACATCATCTTCTAGAGTCCCGGAATTTACGAGAAAAATATTACTAGGGTAATCTGTCTTTATGCTCTGATACCAGAAACATATTATGACTGTGGTTCTTTGGAATAAATGCTTGTAATTGTATTGCCTTCCAAAGAAATTTAACAATGTTTTCCTTGCAATAAGATTCAAATCTCTCAAGATAATCTTTAAGGTTTAATGTGATATAGGTGAACACATTAAAAATACTTGAGCAATCCTTACTCCGGTCGTAATATCAAATATTATAACAATGGTGTGATTATTTTAAAAAAAACACCAACCTTCAAACTTATATCATAAAACCCATTTATTCTACCAACGCGACATACATTTCATTCAATGGGGGCCCACACATCCATTATTCACCTTTTTATGAATCAAATAAACATTTAATAATGTAAAACTATCGGACCATACCTTTGATTTATTACTCGTGCACTTCACTGCGCGATTTCCATTAGATCTAACATTCTCCAGATTGGACGATCCCCATCAATTTCATGTTTTTTCAAAGGCCAAGGGTTAACACATGAAAGTTGTGTGATATGGGTGGTCTTTGGGAGATGACGTGCCCTAATATTACTGGATCGCATTTGTTTGGCGTGGTTTCACTCTGGGCCAAAAGCGGTGTGACAAGGGTGGTATGGTTTCCTAAAACCCACTTATGGTAAATGAAATGCACTTTAACTCAGGTTTTTCATTGTGGTTTGGTGCTTAACTCCTCATGTTAACTCAATGGCTAGGTCCCAATAACATTATTCCTTCGGCAACAGAATAAAGCTTTTTAACTTCAACAATAGAGATTTCTAAAGGTTCATCATGTTCAATATAACCTGAGTTTAACCGTAAGACAGAGGTTTTCAATACTTCCTCATTTACAGGGCTTGGCTATGGCCTTCTTCAAAACAGAATAACACATTCAATTGAGTGCCGAGAATATAAGCTCGAAAATAGTTAGATCATCTTATCCCTAGTGGAGTTGCTAGAAATGTTATCTCCTGATCTAGACCTCAGGCTGAAAAATGGAAATCAGGGTAACATCTAAACCACACTCAACCTTATAGTTATCCCTACAAGGTCAGGAGAGGGCTCTCTCCATGAAAATATATTAAAAAAAGTACAATTATAAACTGATTTTAGGCTAGGTGTAATAATGGGAAAAGGTTTTAATGAAATGAATTAATTTTTCAGGGATGTGTGGGACAAATGGGACAGTTTGAAACTGGGGAATTGAATCAGGATATAGGGTATTTCATGGGTCAAGGTAGGCAGGAAAGTTTAGCAATCAAGTTTAAATAATGATGGAATGGAAATAATGGTGAGGAGATGAAAAGGGCATGGGAGATGGATCATTTTCAAATAGAAGAAAAACACAGAGTATTGAATGATTTCCCAAGGCAGAGCATAAAAATGGATTCTACCTTTCTATCTTGAAAGCATTCAACCAAAAAATGTTTATGAATGAATGATACACATAACAATTGACATATGAACACAAAGGAGAGAACAAATGCTAAATTTCATACCACATGGATCCCACAAATCGGAGCTGCATCTCTTTATTAATTCCCTGTCCAAAACTATTACAATGGAGCGCAAAGCATCCTCCTTGATTTCCACACTATTCCCCTACTTACTAATTTACAGACTAATTCAAATCGCTAAAAGAATTACATTAAATAGATTGAAATGTGGGAAAATAGATCCACAGAAAAAGGGAGTTGTTTTAACGGCTCAAGAATTGAAATCCAAATATGGAAAAGAGAACCAACAATTTTCCTCCGAAAATAAGGAACAAAAATAAGTTTTTAGTACTTGGGTAGATTCATTGATACGCTGGATGGATGTAAAATAGGCAATCTGAAGTGCAGATTCCTATTTTCCTACTATCGTAGAAATGTCTGTCTCATTTTAGCTCTCAGCCCTTTGACTGTTTCTTTCTATTATTTCTTTGAAGAAAATTGACTTTTAATAAAATGCCTTTGAAATAAAATAAAACGAAATTATGCCTTTAGTGAAGGGAAAAACCCATTTTTGAAGGGAAGGAGCAAAGGGAAAGGATGTGGGGTCCGCATCACAATCAGAATCGGAGGGGAGGGAGGGGATGAAACATACAGTAGAGCTTTGAAAATACGTGTTGCGATGGTGTAATCGAAATCAGAGGAAATGAAAAGGAAATATGCATGTTAGAACAGGGCAAAAGAAAAACTCTGATGTGATTGGAAAGGTCCGATGGGGCAACATAATAAAAATAGCGGAGAAATCCTTTTGAAAACACAAGGAAATGATTTTACGCTTTTTACAAAGGGAAAGGACCAAATTTCACTTAAAAAGGGGAAGGGATCAAGGTGGGACCAGGGTATAGCGCAATTGCAATCTCAATCAGGGGATTGGGGCTGGCGTATTGCACAATAAAACTTCGCTAATGCGATTAGGGAGAGGCAATGGGGGCAAGACCTTTGTAAAATGAATAAAAATAAAATTTAAGTTTTACAAGGGGAAGAAACCCTTTTATTATGAATGGGCGGAGGATTTGCAGTGGGTCCTGAAGGTCCATTGGCATCGAGATATTGGAGGAGAATGGAGGCGAAGTCATATATGAAATCGTCGATTGCGATGGAGCGACGGTGTATGGGTTGTCCGATTGGATGATGAGATCGACGACGGAGGTGTAATCGGAGGGTGTCAATTGAGAGGAGTCAATCAGAGGGGATCAATTGGAGAGGATCATTTGAAATCGCTGATTACATACAGGCCATTGGATCATCGATCGGATCGACGGTCAGGATTACATAGGGCGGGGCTCAATCGGAGATATGACAATGGGGGAAGGTGAATCGGAGGAAGGGATTTTCAATACAAAACTTTAAGTTTTATCATAAAGTTTAAGGATAAGAAAAGGAAAGGATTTATTTGATCGAATGAGGGGGGATTATCCAATCACATCAGAGTTCTTTATGAGGGCCAATCAGAATGTATGTTCCAAACGTTGCTATTGCAATTAGGAAAATGGGAATGGATTGTATCGGACCGGCGGGGTTTTATAGTATATAACTTAAAAATTTATTATAAGGTTAAAAGGTATGGAGGGGAAGTGGTTTAAAGGATTTAAATAATGCGATTTTTCCATCAGATGGGGAAAACGGGTTTTATAAAAGAAAACATTAAACTTTTATAACATAAAGTTTAAGGGAAAGGTGGGAAAAGGGGTTGGTTTGGGGTATAGGGGACCTTATTCACTTAGGCATAAATTTCAATCCAGGAGTTAGTTTTGAGAGTGTAATATACCGTTGGAAAGCTATTTCCGGGCTCCTTCTGATGGAAATATTTAGAACATGATTTGACACTAAAAATAATGTGGAAATTTTCTTTGAAAGGCGGGATGATGAATTTGTGGAGATATCAACTTCTGAAGTGTGACTTATTACATATGATGACATAAAATTACATAAAGCTGATAATTAAAAGTAAAGTATGATGTTTTCACCTAAAAACATTGTTTTTAGTTGAAAATTACATTAAACTGAATAAAACATCTCTTTGATATTCTAGGTGCTGTGACTTTGATTTTATTGACTTCCTCATGACCTTCTTGATATTTATTGACACTTGACTCATTAATTTGACCATGGTGAGATCCTAGAACCTAATGAGACCCATCCTATGACTTAGTAACATGACTAAAAAACTGAAAGTAGCTCATGACTGAAGACCATAGAGAGGATAATCAACAAGTTTCACATGAGGGAAAACTGATGAAAGACCACTACCATCAATGAATCCATGACCTAGCGGAATGGTGAAAATTTATGGTATGGGAATCCTAATATGCAAATGCAAAAGAGAATTTTTGATCACTGATGGAAGTATGACTAGACTGACACTAACAACTATGAAATGAAATCTACCCAGTATATTTTTACCCCTTTTTCGGGATGGGATAGATTATTTATGAAAAAGGAATACCCGAGCCTATCGCGACTAGGAGGTTCTCTCGTACATAGTTTTCTACCTTTTCGGATTTGTGGGACTATCTACGAAAAGGGATTGCTGGATTTTTATTTTCCTCTATCTTTTCAAACTCTTTAGACATGAAAAGACATTAATTTCTTCCTTTTTTAGACTCATTAAAAATTGATGACATCGGATTCCATCGTAATGATGTTACTCGAGTTCCTCCTTCCTAGGGCTCGTTAAATGTACTAAGTTGGATTTGTCTGAAGGACAAACTTATATCACAAGCACATGCTATCCCATTCAATCTTGTTTTCAAAAAAATAATTGGGGTACTCCCCAGAAATGGTGGGGGAAAATGGAATGAGTATTATAGTTGTGTCAGCAGTATGACGCTCTTGAACATGGCACTTGTCTGCATTCATGTCGGGTTAGGGAAATCTCATCTCGTTATCTGCTTGCCTCCATGGGTTTGGGTAATCTCTTTCGACCACTCATATGCTCTTTTCTATGTCACCATGACCTCAGATCCTTTGATGTAAAATACTTCCAAATCTAATGTCATGCCACTGATGTGTTTAAGAGAAGTTGGCCTTTGTAGTTTTTCAACCTCCCTCTGATTCTCTGTTGGTATTGATTCACAAAAATCATGTTCCTTTGTCTCGTGTCGATGATGTGGGAAACATTATGGCCCAACCTTCGATCAAGGTCACTTCCTGTTGATTTTAGCTCATTATCGAGAAAGTTGATCTAGAGACTCCCTTCAGGTTCCTTAGAGCCTGCATGCCTCAATGGTAGGTTTTTCGCATTTGACGCAAGGTTTTCATTATTGGCCTTTGATCAGATGATTCTGCGGGTGTTCAATTCCAGATCACTATTCACATTCCGTGGATTGTACCTATTGTACCTTAAGAGCCATTATTGGCTAATAATCAAACAATGTTCTTGCATGTTCGACTTCAGCCCACATATTCACATTCTTGAACTTGTACATTGTTCGGATCCAGATGGAGTGCAAGACCTTGTATTTTTTCTGATAAACATCTAGGCTATAGGTTCTTTGTGGATTATTATGATTTGTTACATGACTCATTTGATTGGATGGTTGTGACCATACCTGAGTCTACTTGTTGGTCCTTATTTACTGGATGGTTGTGTCCATACCTTGGATCCTGGTTTTTGTACACTCTATTATGGATGGCTGTGCCCATACCACATATCATGTATCATAGATATCATTTGTATTTGTACTCGCAGGTTTTCCGACGACAATGTTTTCGGTTGGGTTTGTTCTCATAAATAATTTCACCCCTACCTCTCTCTCAGACCTCATGCTTTAGGGGGCATCTATTACAAATCATTTTGTTACCATCCCTGCAATCCCTTATCCTGTACATTGGAGGACTATTCCAGTGACCTGTGAACAGTAAAATGTCCTGAAAACACCTTAATGGCATCCTTCTGCATAAGGAAAAGAATTCTCCTGAAGAACAATTCCTTTGGAAAACCCTAAAAATCCATGTTTTGGCATTGGCGCAGGTAATCGTTCATCCCTCATCCCAATGGGGAAAAAGAACACTAGTGGGCGCACCAGTTGGCGCTCTGTCCCTATGTCTCACTCGTACTAAGCCTATTAAGGAATATTTTTTAAAAATAAATGGCGGAAGTTTGATTCTAACCAACTTAGAATGAATCATCAGAAATAATTTGGGTTGTTTGCCTCCAGATCTCCCTGATTAGGAAGTGGTTTTCCACCTCTCATGGAACCTTTCTAAGAGATAGTACCCTATCCGATGATTATAGGGATCCCGACCTCCCTTCCTCCCTCTATAAAAGCCTGCCCTCTCCATTTGCTAGCTAGCTGAACTGGTGGGAAGAAAACTATAGCTGGGAAACTATTGAGAGCAGAGTCGAGGAGAACCCTATAAGAGAGAGAGCTTTGTCTAGATTGCCGACAAGCTTTGTTGAGATGCGCTCCGCTGCAAACCCTGCCAAAGGAAGATCATAGCGTTAGAGCATTTTTTTGTAATCTCCCTTTTTGTCATCTATAATATAAGCGACTCTGATTTTGGTTCCATTCGTGTGTCACCTCTTTTATGTAATCCAATGAACTATATCTTCTCTGATTGATATATATTTACATGCTTTAAGTATTACGTTGTATGTCATCGTTTCTCTGCATGTGTACAGGTGTCCGGACGTGGCGAATGGAAGGATTTTGATCTGTCAAGCTAGGGACGAGGAGCACCGCTTCTTCCTCGATAACAGCAGTGTGGGATTTGAGGTAGGCCACTTATCACGATCTTTTTCTTTCTTGTAACGAGGAACCAACGTCATTGCATGATTCGATTGTTGCTAGACCCAATCTAGGGCTAGTGGGATCGCCTTTGTTTGTAGAGGGGATTTACCTCCACAACAATTAGGGTTAGTTTATAGTTAAGGTCAAGGTTAAGGTTAGGTTAAGGATAAGGTTATGATTTTAGTCAGGTTAAGGTTAAGGTTAAGGTTAGCTTAAGGGTAAAGTAAAGGTTAACGTTACGGTTATGGGAAGGATAAGTTTAAGGTTAAGGGGTTAAGGTTGGGTTAAGATAAATTCAAGGTTAAAATTAGGGTAAGGTTAAGGTTATAGTTAAGGTCAAGGTTAAGGTTAAGGTTAGGTAAGGTTAATGTTAAGGGTAGGTTATGGTGAAGCTTAAGGTTAAGACTTGTAACCTTAAACTTTAACCTTAACCTAACCTTAAAATTAACCTTATCTTAACCTTAACCTTAACCTCACTATAACCTAAACCTTAACCTTAGGTTGAGTTTAAGGTTAGGGTAATGTTAGGGTAAAGGTCCAAGTTAAGGTTAACGTTAAAGGTTTGGTCAAGGTTAGGGTTAGGCTATAGTTAAGGTCAGGTTAAGTTTAAGGTTAAGGATAGGTTATCATTTAGGTTAGGTTAAGTTTAAGAGTAAAGATAATGTTATGATTAAGTTTAAGGTTAGGTTTAGGTTATAGTTAAGGTTAATGTTAAGGTTAAGGTTTGGTCAGGTTAAGGTTAAGGATAAGGTGAAGCTTAAGGTTAGGTTAAGGGTAAAGTTAAGGTGAAGGTTAAGGTTAAGGTTAAGAATAGGTTAAGGTTAAGGTTAAGGGTTTGGGAAGTTTAAGGTTATGGGTTAGGTTATAGTTAAGGTTAAGGATAAGGTTAGGGTTGAGGTTAGGGTAAGGTTAAAATAAGGTTAAGGGTAAAGTTAAGGATAACAAAACCTTATCTTAACCTTAACCTTAACCTTAACCTTAAACTTAAACTAACCTTAACCTGACTAAACTCGTAACTTGAACCTTAACCTAACCTTAACCTTGGCCTTACCCTTAACCTAACCTTAAACTTAACCTTAACCTTAAATTTACCCTTAACGTAACCCTAACCTTAACCTTAACCTTACCCTTACTCTTAAGCTTAAGCTTAAGCTTAACCTTTACCCTAACCTGACCCTAACCTTAACCTTAACTGTAACCTTAACCTTAACCTAACCTTAACCTTGACCTTTACTTTGGCTTTAAGCTTAACCATAACCTTAACATTAACTGTAACCTTAAATATAAGGTTAAAAAGATGGGTTAATGTTAAGGGTTTGGTCAAGGTTAGGGTAGGTTATAGTTAAGGTGAAGATTAAAGTCAGGTTAAGGTTACGGTTAAGGTTAAATTCAAGGTGAAGTATTTGGTAAAGGTTAGGGTTAGGTTAAGGTTAAGGATAAGTTTATTTTTATGGGGTGGTTAAGGTTAAGGTTATAAATAGGTCAAGGTTAGGTTAGGCTAAGATTAATTTTAAGGGTTACAGGTTTAGTCAGGTTAAGCTGAAGGTGAAGGTGAAGGTGAAGGTTAAGGGTAAGGTTAAGGTTAAGGTTAAGGTCAAGGTCAAGGTCAAGGTCAAGGTTAAGCTTAGGATTAGGTTAAGGGTAAGGTTATAGTTAAGGTTAAGTTTAGGTTAAGGTTAGCTTAAGCTTAAGGTTAGGTAAGGGTAAGGTTAACGTTAAGGTTAACGTTATGGCTAAAGTTAGGTTAAGGGTAAAGTTAAGGCTAAGGTTAGGTTAAGGTTAAGGTTAAGGTTACTGCTTTAGTCAGGTTAAGGTTAAGGGGTTAAGGTTTAGGTTATGGTTATGGGAAGGTTAAGGTTAAGGTTATGATTAAGTCTAAGGTTAATCTTAGGCGCTTGGATAAGGTTAGGGTTAGGTTATAGTTAAGGTCAAAGTTAAGTTTAAGGTTAAGGGTGAGGTTAAGGTTAAGGTTAAGGTTAAGGTCAATGTTAAGGTTAAGATTAGGTTAAGGGTAAGGTTAAGGTTAGGTTAAGGTGAAGGTTAAGTTAAGGTTAATGTTAAGGTTAAGTGTTTGGGAAGGTTAAGGTTAAGGTTAAGGTTAAGTTAAGGTTAGCTTAAGGTTAGGTTAAGGTTAAGGGTTTAGTTTAGGTTAAGGTTAAGGTTAATGTTAAGGGTTTGGTCGAGGTTAGGGTTAGGTTATAGTTAAGGTCAAGGTTAAGGTTATGTTATAGTTAAGGTTAGGTTATAATGAAGGTTAAGGTTAAGACCCGTAACCAAAACCTTAACCTTAATCTTTACTTTACCTTAACTTTAACTATAACTTAACCCTAACCTTGAAAAAACTATTAACCTTAACCCTAACCTTAACCTGACTAAAAACCTTAACCTTGACCCTGACCTTGACCTTGACCTTAACCTTACCCTTAACCTTCACCTTACCTAACCTTAACCTTGACCATAACTATAACCTAACACTAGCCTTAACCTTTACCTAACCTTAACCTTAACCTTAACCATAATCTTAACCTTAACCTTGACCTTAACATTAACCTTAACCTTAACCTTAACCTTAACCTTAACCTTTACCTAATCGTAACCTTAACCTTAACCTTAACTATAACCTAACGTTAACCTTAACCTTCACTATAACCTAACCTTAACCTTACTAAACTCGTAACCTTAACCTAACCTTAACTTTAACCTTAACCTAACTATAACCTTACCCTTAACATAACTTAACCTTAACCTTGACCTTGACCTTAGCCTTAAACTTAACCTTACCCTTAACCTTCACCTTAACCTTAAACTTAACCTTAACCTCACTAAATCCATAACCTTAACCTTACCCTTAACCTTAACCTGAACCTTTACTCTTAACCTTAACCTTAACTAAAACCTAACCCTAACCTTACCCAAACCCTTAACCATAACCATAACCTAAACCTAACCTTACCCAAACCCTTAACCATAACCATAACCTAAACCTAACCTTAACCTTGACTTTACCCTTAAGGTTAGGTTAGGTTAAGGGTAAGGTCACGGTTAGGTTAAGGGTAAGGTTATGGTTAAGATTAGGTTAAGGTTATGGTTAAGGTTAAAGTTGATTTTAAGGGTCTGGTGAAGGAGGTTAGGATTATGGTTAAGGTTAAGGTTAAGATTAGGGTTAAGGTTAGGGTTATGTTAAGGTTAATATAAGGATAAGGTTAAGGTTAAGGTTAGGTTATGTTTAAGCTTAAGGTTAAGGTTAGGGTTAGGTTTAGGTTAAGATAAGGATAAGGTTGAGGTTAAGGATAAGATTAGGGTAAAGGTTAAGGTTAAGTTAAGGTTAAGGTTAGGTTAAGATTAACTTAAGGGTAAATTCAACCCGTAACCTTAAACTTAACCTTAACCTTCACTATAACCTAACCCTAACCTTGACCAAACCCTTAACCTTAACTATAACCTAACCTTAACCTTAACCAAACCCTTAAACTTAACCTTGAATTTACCCTTAACTTAAACTTAACCTTAACCTTAACTGTAACCTTAACCTTACCTTAACCTAACTTAACCTTAACCTTGATCTTGACCTTAACCTTAACCTTAACCTTACCCTAACCATAAGGGTTTAGTCAGGTTAAGGTTAAGGGTTTGGTCAAGGTTAGGGTTAGGTTAAGGTTAAGGGTGAATGTTAAGGTTATTGTTAAGGTTAGGGCAAGGTTAAGGTTAAAATCAAGGTTAGGTGAATGTTAAGGGTAAGGTTAGGGTAAGGTTAAGGTTAAGGTAAATTTTAAGGTTAAATTTAAGTTAGGTTAGGAAAATGTTAATGTTACTATTAGGTTAAGGTTAAGGTTAGTTTAAGGTTAAGATTAAGTTTAGGTTAAGGTTAAGATTAGTTTAAGATTAAATTTAAGTTTAAGGTTAGGTTAAGGTTAGGTTAAGGGTAAAGTCAAGGTTAAGGTTAGGTTAAGGGTAAGGGTTTGGTCAAGGTTATGGTTAAGTTATAGTTAAGGTCAGGTTAAGGGTTTGGTCAATGTTAGGGTTAGGTTATAGTTAAGGTTAAGGGTAAAGATAATGTTATGGTTAAGGTTAAGGTTAGGGTTAGGTTATAGTTCAGGTTAAGATTAGGTTAAAGGTAAAGTTAAGGTTAAGATTAGGGGAAGGTTTTAGTTAAGGTTAAGGTTAAGGTTATGGGTTTATTCAGGCTAAGGTTAAGGTTAAGGGTTTGATCAAGGTTAGGGTTAGGTTAAGGTTAAGGTTAGGTTAAGCATAAATTAAAGTTTAAGATTATGGTTAAGGCTAAGGGTAAGATAACTTTAGGTTAAGGTTAAGGTTAAGGTTAAGATAATGTTAAGGTTAAGGTTAAGGTTAAGATAACGTTAAGGTTATGGTTAGGTCAAGGTTAAGGTTAATGTTACGGATAAGTTAAGGGTAAGGGTAAGATAAGGACAAGGTTAAGGTAAAGGTTAATATTAGGTTAAGGGTAAAGTCAAACATTAACCTTAACCTGAAAATTAGCCTACCCTTAACCATAACCTTAACATTAACTTTACCCTTAACCTAATCTTAACCTTACCCTTAACCTTAACCGTAACCTAACCTTAAGCTTACCCTTAACCTTAGCCTTAACCTTAGCTTTACCCTTAACCTTAACCTTAACCTTAACACTAACCTTAACCTTAACCTTAACCTAACCTTAACCTTGACCTTAACTATAACCTAACCCTAACCTTGACCAAACCCTCAACCTTAATCTTAACCTAACTAAACCCGTAACCTTAACCTTAACCTTACCCTTAACCTTAACTTCTCCTTAATCTTAACCTTATCCATAATCTTAACCTCAGGTTAAGGTTAAGGGTAAGGTTAGGGTTAAGGGTAAAGGTTAAGGTTAAGGTTATAAGTTTAGTCAAGTTAAACTTAAGGTTAAGGGTTTAGTCAAGGTTAGGTTTAGGTTATAGTTAAAGTCAAGGTTAAGGTTGAGGTTAAGGTTAAGGTTAAGGTTAAATTTTTGGTTAAGGTTAGGTTTTGGTTAAGGTCAAGTTTAAGGTTAAGTTTAGGTTAAGGTTAAGGGTGAAGGTTAAGGTTAAGGTTATGGTTAAAATTAGTTTATAGTGAAGATTATGGTTAAGATCCACAACCTCAACCCTGAACTTACCCTTAATCTTAACCTTAACCCAACCTTAACCTTGACTTTACCCTTAAATGAACCTTAACCTTCACTATAAAATAACCCCAACCTTGACAAAACCCTAACCTTAACCTTACTAAACACGTAACCTTAACCTTAACCTTATTGAACTCATAAAATTAACCTTAACCTTAACCTCAATTATAACCTAACCCTAACCTTGACAAAACCCTAACCTTAACCTTAACTTTACTGTTAACCGAACCTTAACCTTAAATATACCCTTAACCTAATCTTAATGTTAACCTAACCTTAAGCTTATCCTTAACCTTAACCTTAACTTATCCTAACCTTAACCTTAACCTTAACTATAACCTAACACTAACCTTGACCAAACCCTTAACCCTAACCTTATCTTAACCTTATCCTAACCTTAACTCTAACATTAACCTAACTATAACCTTACCCTTAACCTTAACCTTGACCTTAATTATAACCTAACCATAACCTTGACCAAACCCTTAACCTTAACCCTAACCTGACTAAACCCGTAACCTTAACCTTAACCTTAACCTAATCTTAACCTTAACTAAAACCTAAACCTAACCTTAACCAAACCATTAACCTTAACCTGAACCTTAACCTTAACCTTAAACATAAACATAACACCAACCTTAACCTAACCTTAACCTTAACCATAACCTTAACCTAACTTTAACCTTAACCTAACCTTAACCTTAACCTTAACTTGACTAAACTCGTAATCTTACCCTTAACCTTAACCAAACCTTAACCTTAACCTAACCTTAACCTTAAATTTACCTTAACCTTGACTTTACCCTTAACCTAACCTTAACCTTGACCAAACCCTTAACCCTAACCCTAACCATAACTTTACCCTTAACCTAATCTTAACTTTAACCTAACCTTAACCTTGAATTTACCATTAATGTAACATTAACCTTGATCTTAACCCGAGGTTAAGATTATGGTTAAGTGTAAGGTTAAGTGTAAGGTTAAGGGTAAAGATAAGGTTATGGTAAAGGTTAAGGTTAGACTTAGGTTATATTTAAGATTAAGGTTAGGTTAAGTGTAAGATAAGGATATGGTTAAGGTTAGGTTATAGTGAAGGTTAAGGTTAAGATAAGGTTAAGGTTAAGGTTATAGGTTTTGTCAAGGTTTGGGTTAGGTTATAGTGAAGGTCAAGGTTAAGGTTAGGTTATAGTGAAGGTTAAGATTAAGGTTATGGTTAAGGTTAAGGTTAAGGTTAGGTAAAGGTAAAGGTTAATGTTAAGGATTTGGTCAGGTTAATGTTAAACTTAAGGATAAGGTTAGGTTAAGTGTAAAGTTAAGGTTAAGGGTAAATTCAAGGGTTTAGTCAAGTTAGGGTTAAGGGTTTGGTCAATGTTGGGGTTAGGTTAAGGTTAGGAGTAAATTTAAGGTTAAGGTTAAGTTAAGGTTAAGGTTAAGGTTAAGCTAAAGGGTTTGGGAAGGTTAAGGTTAAGGTCAAGGTTAAGTTAAGGTTAATGTTAGGTTAAGGTTAAGGTTAGGTTAAGTTTAAGGGTTTAGTTAAGGTTAAGGTTAGGTTAAGGTTAAGGTTAATGTTAAGGGTTTGGTAAAGGGTAGGGTTAAGGTTAAGGTTAAGGATAAGTTAAGGGTAAGGGTAAGATAAGGTTAAGGTTAAGGTTAAGGTTAGGTTAAGGGTAAAGTCAAGGTTAAGGTTAGGTTAAGGTTATGTTAAGGTTAAAGTTAAGGTTAAGGTTAAGGTTAAGGTTTGGTCAAAGTTATGGTTATTTTATAGTTAAGGTTAAGATAAGGTTAAGGTTAAGGTTAAGCTTAGGTTAAGTTAAGGTTAAGGTTAAGGTTTGGTCGAGGTTAGGGTTAGGTTATAGTTAAATTTAAGGTTAAGGTCAAGGTTAAGATTAGGTTAAGGGTAAATCTAAGGTTATGGTTAGGGTAAGGTTAGGGTTAAGGTTAGAGTAAGGTTAAGGTTAAGGTTAGGTTAAGGGTAATGTCAAGGTTAAGGTTAGGTTAAGGGTAAGGTTTTGGTTAGTGGAAGGTTAAGGTTAAGGTTAGGGGAAGGTTAAGGTTAAGGTTAAGGTTAAGGTTAAGGGTTTGGTCAAGGTTAAGGTTAAGGTTAGGTTAAGGTTAAGGTTTATGTTAAGGTTAGGTTAAGTTTAAGTTTAAGGTTAAGGTTAATCTTATGGTTAAGGTGAAGATTAGGTTAAGGTTAAGGTTAATGTTAGGTTAAGATTAATATAAGGTTAAGGTTAAGGGTAAGTTTAAGGTTAAGGTTAGGTTAAGGTCAAGGTTAAGGTTAAGTTAGGTTAAGGTTAGGTTAAGGGTAAAGTCAAGGTTAGGGTTAAATTTAAGTTTAATGTTAAGGGTAAGGTAAAGGTCAATACAGGTCTTAACCTTAACCTTAACTATAACTTAACCTTAACTATAACCTAACCCTAACCTTAACAAAACCTTATCTTAACCATAACCTTAACCTTAACCTTACCTTTAACCTTAACTTTAATGTCAACCTTAATATAAAATTATCTTTGACATTAAATATAACCTAACCCTAACCATGACCAAATGTTAACTGTAACCTTAACTTAACCTTAACTTTAACCATAACCTTTCCATAGCCATAACCTTAACCTTAACTTTACCCTTAACCTTAAAATTAACCTTAGCCTTACCCTTACCTAACTATAACCTTACACTTAACCTTGACCTTGACCTTAACTATAAGGTAACCCTAACCTTAACCTTAACCTTAACTTTACCCTTAACCTAATATTAACCTTATGC
Organism: Pinus albicaulis; assembly: GCA_034641835.2. Taxonomy (NCBI): domain Eukaryota; kingdom Viridiplantae; phylum Streptophyta; class Pinopsida; order Pinales; family Pinaceae; genus Pinus; species Pinus albicaulis. The sequence goes on from MU968492.1 coordinate 629,872, forward strand.
TAACCTTACCCTTAACCTTAACCATAACCTGAGGTTAAAATTATGGTTAATTTTAAGGTTAATGATAAGTTAAGGTTAAGGGTAAAGTTAAGGTTAAGGTTAAGGGTTTGGTCAAGGTTAGGGTTAGGTTATAGTTAAGGTCAAGGTTAAGGTTAGGTTATAGTTAAGGGTAAGTTTAAGGTTAAAGGTAAAGTTAAGGTTAAGGTTAAGGTTAAGGTAAAGTTCAAGGTTAAGGTTAAGTAAAGGTTAAGATAAGGTTAAGGGTAAGGTTAAGGGTAAGGTTAAGGTTAAAGTTAAGGGCTTGGTAAAGTTTAGGTTTAGGTTATAGTGAAGGTTAAGGTTACGCTAAGGGTAAAGTCAATGTTAGGGTTAGGTTAAGGTTAATATTAGATTAAGGGTAAAGTTAAGGTTAAGGTTAGGTTAAGGTTAAGGTTATAGTTAATGTCAATGTAAGATAAGGTTAAGGGTAAGGTTAAGCTTACAGGTTTAGTTAGGTTAAGGTTAAGGTTAATATTAGGTTAAGGGTAAGGTTAAGGTTAATGTTAGGGTTAGGTTATAGTTAAAGTCAAGGTTAAGGTTAAGGGTAAGGGTAAGGAAGCACTTAACCTTAACCTTAACCTTTACCCTAAAATTACCCTAATATTACCCTTAACCTTAGCCTTAACTATAACCTAACCCTAAACTCAACCAAACCCTTAACCTTATCTCTAACCTGACTAAACTTGTAACCTTAACTTTAACCTTACCCTTAACCTTCACCCTTAACCTTAACCTAACCTTAACCTCAACTTTACCCTTAACCTAACCTTAACCATAACCTTAACCTTAAACTTAATATTATCCTTACCTAACCTTAACCTTAACTTTACCCTTAACCTTAACTTTAACCTTAATCTCAACCTTTATCTAACACTAACCTTAACCTTAACCATAACCTTAACCTTAACCTTAACCTTAACATTTACCCTAATCTTACCCTTAACCTTAAGCTTGACCAAACCCTTAACCTTAAGCTTAACCTAACCTTAACCTTGACCTTAACTATAACCTAACCCTAACCTTGACCAAACCCTTTACATTATCCTTAACCTTAACCTTACCGTAATCTTAACTCTAAACTTAACCTTAAATTTACCCCTAACATTAACCTCACTCTTAACCTTGACTTTACCCTTAACCTAACCTTAAGGTTAATGTTAAGTTAGGTTAAGGAAAGTTTAAGGTTATGGTTAGGTCAAGGTTAAAGTTAAGGTTAATGTTAAGGATAAGTTAAGGTTAAGGTTAAGGGTTTGGTTAAGGTTAGGGTTAAGTTATAGTTATGGTTAAGGGTTTGTTCAAGGTTAGGGTTAGGTTATAGGTAAGGTCAAGGTTAAGGTTAGGTTAAGGTTAAGGTTAAGGTTATGGTTATGGTTAGGTTAAGGTTAGATTAAGGGTAAGGTTAAAATAAAGGTTAAGGTTAAGGTCAAGGTCAAGGTTAACCTTAAACTAACCTTAAACTTACCTTAACCTTTACCTAACCTTAACCTTAACCTTGACCTTAAATATAATCTAACCCTAACATTGACGAAACCCTTAACCTTAACCTAGCTTAACCTTAACCTTGATCTTGACCTTAACCTTAACCTTAACTTTACCATTAACCTAACCTTAACCTTAACCTTTACCTTGACTTTACCCTTAACCTTAACCTTATCCTTAACCTTAACCTAAACTTAACTTGACTAAACCCGTAACTTGAACCTTAACCTAAATTTAACCTTGACTTTACCCTTAACCTAAATTTAACCTTAACCTTAACCTTGAATTTACCCTTAACGTAACCTTAACCTTAACCTCCCGTAACCAAACCCTTAAACTTAATCATAACCTGACTAAACCCTTAAGGTTAGGGTAAAGTCAAAGTTAAGGTTAAGGTTAAGTTCAGGTAAATGTTATGGTTAAGGTTCCGGTTAGGTCAAGGTTAAGGATTTAGTCATGTTAAGGTTAAGGTTAAGGGTTTGGTCAAGATTAAGGGTAAAGTTAAGGTCAAGGTTAGGGTTAGGTTGTAGTTACGGTTAAGGTTAGGTTAAGGGTAAAGTCGAGGTTAAGGTTAAGCTGAAGGATAAGGGTAACGTTAAATACAAGGTTAAGGTTATGTTAAGGTTAAGGTTAAGGGTAAACTCAAGGATAAGGTTATGTTAAGGGTAAGGTTAAGGTTAAGGTTAAAATCAAGGATAAGGTTATGTTAAGGGTAAGGTTAAGGTTAAGGGTAAATTTAAGGTTAAGGTTAGGTTAAGGTTACGGGTTTAGTCAGGTTAAGGTTAAGGTTAAGGGTTTTGTCAAGGTTAATGTTAAGGTTAAGTTTAAGGTTAAGGCTAAAGTCAAGGTTAAGGTGAATGTTAGGTTAAGGTCAAGGTTAAGGTTACGGTTTGGTCAAGGTTAGGGTTAGGTTATACTTAAAGTTAAGGTTAAAGTTAGGTTAAGGGTAAAGTTAAGGTTAAGGTTACGGTTAAGGTAAGGTTAGGGTAAAGGTTAAGGTTAAGGTTAACTTTAAGGTTAGTTTAAGGTTGAGATAAGTTTAAGGGTAAGCTTAAAGTTAAGCTTAAGGTTAGGTTAAGGGTAAAGTCAAGGTTAATGTTAGGTTGAGGTTAAGATAAGGTTAAGGTTAAGGTTAAGTTTAGGTTAAGGATATAGTTAAGGTTAAGGTTAAGGGTAAGGTTAGGGTAAGGTTAGGGTTAGGTTAGAGTTAAGATTAAGGTTAAGGTTAAGGTTAAGGTTAGGTTAAGGTTAAGATGAGGTTAAGGTTAAGATAAAGGTTAACGTCAAGGACCTTAACCTTAACGTTAAACTTAACCTTGACCTTAACTATAAGCTAACCCTAACCTTAACCAAACCTTTAACCTTAACCATAACCTTAACCTTAATCATCCCATTACCATAGCTTTAACCTTAACCTTAACCTTGACCTTACCCTTAACCTTAACCTTGACCTTACCCTTAACCTTAACCTTAATGTTAACCTTAACCTTAACTTTAAACTAACGAAACCTATAACCTTAACCTTAACCTCAACCTGACTAAACCCATAACCCTTAACCATATCTTAACCTTACCTTAACCTTAACCTTAACCTTAAATTTACCCTTAACCTAACCTTAACCTTAACTTTAACCTTACCTTAAACTAACCTAACTATAACTTAACCTTAACCATAACCTTAACCTTAACCTTGACTAACCTTAACCCTAAACCTAACCATAACCCTAACCCTTAACCTTAACTAACCCTAACCCTTAACCTTAACTATAACATTACCATTAACCTAACCATCACCCTAGGCTTACCCTTACCTTACCCTTAACCTTAACCTTAACTTTACCCTTAACCTAACCTTAACCTTACCCTTAAGCTTGACCTCAACCTTAACTCAACTTATACTTAACCTTAACCTTAACTATTTCCTAACCCTAACCTTGACCAAACCCTTAACCTTAACCTTATATTAACCTTTACCTAACCTTAAAATTAACCTTGACCTTAAATATAACCTAACCGTAAACTTGACCAAACCCTTAACATTAACCTTAACCTAACCCTAACCATCACCAAACCCTTAAAATTAACCTTAACCTTAACCTTAACTTAATCTTAACCTTAACCTAACCGTAACCTTAACCTAACCTTAACCTTAACCTAGCCTTAAACTTGACTTTACACTTAACGTAACCTTAACCTTGACTTTACCCTTAACCTTGACCTTACCCTAACCTTAAACTTGACTTTACCCTTAACTTAACCTTAAATTTTACTATAACCTAACCCTAACCATTACCAAACCCCTAACCTTAACCTTAACCTAACTAAACCCGTAACCTTAACCTTAACCTTACCCTTAACCTTCAACTTAACGTTAACTTTACGCTTAACCTAACGTTAACCTTAACCTTAACCTTGACCTTGACCTTAACCTTAAACCTAACCTTACCCTTACCCTTAACCTGAAGGTTAAGGTTATGATAAGGTTAAGGTTAATTTTAAGGTTAAGGTTAGGTTACGGTTAAGGTTAAGGTTAGGTTAAGGTTAAGGTTAAGGTTATGGGTTTAGTTAGGTTAAGGGTAAGGGTAAGGGTAAGGTTAAGGTTAAGGGTAAGGGTAAGGGTATGGTTAAGGTTACGGTTAAGGTTAAGGTTAGGTTAAGGGTGAAGTTAAGGTCAGGGTTAGGTTAAGGTTAAGGTTAAGGTTAAGGCTAGGTTAAGGTTACAGTTAGATTAAGGTTAGGTTAAGGGTAAAGTCAAGGTTAAGGTTAGGTTAAGGTTAAGATTAGGTTATGGGTAAAGTTAAGGTTAAGGTTACGTTAAGGATAAGGTCAAGGTTAAGGATAAAGTTAGGGTCAAGGTTTGGGTTAGGTTACAGTTAAGGTTAAGGGTTTGATCAAGGCTAGGGTTAGGTTAAGGTTAAGGTTAAGATTAGGTTAGGATAATGTCAAGATTAAGGTTAGGTTAAGTTTAAGGTTACGGGTTTAGTGAGGTTAAGGTTAAGGTTATGATTAAGGTTAAAGTCAAGGTTAAGGGTTTAGTTAAGGTTAAGGTTAGGTTAAGTTGAGGTTAAGGTTAAGGTTATGATTAAGGTTAAAGTCAAGGTTAAGGGTTTAGTTAAGGTTAAGGTTAGGTTAAGTTAAGGTTAAGGTTAGGTTAAGGGTAAAGTTAAGGTTAAGGTTAGGATTAAGGTTAGGGGAAGGTTAAGGTTAGGTTAAGGTTAAGGTTAAGGTCAAGGTTAGATTAAGGTGAATGTTAGGTTATAGTTAAGGTTAAGGTTAGGTTAATTGTAAGATAAGGTTAAGGTTAATGTCAAGGTTAAGAGTAAAGTTAAGGTCAAGGTTAGGGTTAGGTTATATTTAAGGTTAAGATTAGGTTAAGGGTAAAGTCAAGGTTAACGTTAAGGTGAATTTTAAGTGGAAGGTTAAGGGTTACGGGTTTAGTCAGGTTAAGGTTAAGCTTAAGGTGAAGTTTAAGGGTAAGGTTAATGGTTTGGTTAAGGTTAGGTTAAGGTTAAGTGTTTGGGCAAGGTTAGGGTTAGAGGTAAGGTTAGGGTTAAGGTTAGGGGAAGGTTAAGGTTAAAGTTAGGTTGAGGCAAGGTTAAGGTTAAGGTTACGAGTTGTTGAAGAGGTAAATCCCCTCTATGGACAAAGGCGATCCCACTAGCCCAGATCAGGTCTAGCAACATTCAATTCACTCAATGTCGTTGGTTCCTAGTTACAAAAAAACAAAGATTGTGATAAGTAGCCTACCTCAAATCCCATGCAGTTGTTGTTGAGGAAAAGATGACGTTTCCCGTCCCTCTCTTGACAGATCACGATCATTCTGTTTGACACGTCCGAACACCTGTACATGTACAAGGAAACAAAAATATACAATGTAAAATATAAAGCATGTAACCATATATCATTCAGAGAGGATATAATTCATTGCATTACATAAAGAAATGAACACATGAATGGAACCAAAATTAGAGTTACTTATATTATAAATGACAAAAGGGAGATTTACAACCAAATGCTCTGACGCTATGATCTTCCTTCGGTGGAGCTAACAGTGGAGCGTGTCTCAAGAAAGCCTGTCGGGAAACTAGATGCAGCTCTATCTCTTCGGTGTGGCTCTCAAAGGTTACCTGAATATAGTTTCCTTCCTACAAGTTCAGCTAGAACATGTTCAAACCTTCAACCATTCAGCTATAACCTGTTCAACTAGCACATCAATGGAAGATGGCTATATTTATAGAGGAGAGGAGGAGGTTGGGATCCCTACAATAGTTGAAGGGAGGTCTTATCCCTTGGGAGGTTTCCCCATAAGGTGGAAACAAGAGGCCAAAGGAGGAATGATGTGGTTTTTCAGTCAAACCACTCCCTATGACTCATCCACGAAGTTTTTGTGATCGAAACTTTGCCTCTTTTAAAAAAAAAAATTGCATAAGAAAATTGGCGCGGGTGCTTAACTGGGACAAAGCACCAACTGGCATGGGCTCAATGTTAATTTTCCTCATTGGCGTGAGGGCATAACGGGCTACTAGCACCAAGGCAAAAATAGGCATTTTTAGTGTTCTGCTCTAGAAATGGTCAACAGAAGGATTGTTGTCCTCATGGAAAGGGATGTAATGATGGTATTTGAAAGGCATGACACTACTTATTGGTCATATAAAAGACCCTCCAATGGGCAAGATGGGCATTGTAGGGACAATGAAAAATTACTGTGTAACACAAGTTTAGTCAGGTTAAGGTTAAGGTTAACGGTTTGGTCAAGGTTAGGGTTAGCTTATAGTTAAGGTTAAGGTTAGGTTAAGGGTAAAGTTAAGGTAAAGGGTTTGGTCAAGGTTAGGGTTAGGTTATAGTTAATGTTAAGGTTAAGGTAAAGGTTAGGGTTAAATTTAGGGTAAAGGTTAAGGTTAAGGTTAAGGTTAAGAATTTGGTCAAGGTTAGTATTATGGTTAAGGTTAACGTTAAGTTTGAGGGGGTAAGGTTAAGGTTAAGGTTAAGGTTAGGGTTAAGGTTAGGGGAAGGTGAAGGTTAAGGTTAATGTTTGTTCAAGGTTAGGGTTAGGTTATATTTAAGGTCAAGGTTAAGGTTAGGTTAAGGGTAAAGTCAATGTTAAGGTTAGGTCAAGATTAAGATTAGGTTAAGGGACCAAACCTTAACCTTAACCTTAACCTTAAACTTAAACTTAACCTTACCCTTACCCTTAACCTTGACCTTAACCTTAACCTTAACCTTGACCTTTACCTTAACCTAACCTTAACCTTAATCTTAACCTTATCTTACCATTAACCTTAACCTTCCCAAACCCTTAACCTTAACCTTAACGGTTGTGAAACTAGCTCCAAAAAGGGAAGAAAAGAGATATAAACACCTTAGAAATAAGCCACTTCGAGGGGGAAACATCCAATACATTACATGAATGAACAATTCTTGGATGATTCAAATTACAAAACATCCTTTCTATATATAGGATTTCATGGGGCCACAATGTAATCCTAGTGGGGGCACAATTTAATCCTAGCCGACCTAACAATAATAATTTAAGGGCACAATAATAACAATATGGGGGTTACAGGGGTAAAATAATAACAATAAGGGGGTTACACTAACAAAAATAAGGGACTATACTAGTAATATAGGGACCTAAAATGCCCCTCTCCTTCAAAAAAGTGTTGTCCTCAACGCTTGAGTAGCTCTGGGTGCTTCTGTATAAAATTCTCATCCTCCCATGTAGAATCTTCAGTGGGTAAGTTCTTCCACTTGATGAGATACTCTGAAATTGATCGATTCCGTAGTTGTCGAGTTATTGTTTCCATGACCACTTCAGGTTCCAATATGATTTTTCCTTCCTCATCAAGTTCTGGCAATATTGTTTGAATTGGAAGATTTTCACCTATAACCTTCTTTAAGCATGAAACATGGAAAACTGGATGTACTCGCGAAGAAGCAGGAAGCTCCAATTTGTATGCGATAGTACCAATCTTTTGCAACACCTTGTAAGGACCATAGTACTTTGGCGATAATTTATTATCCTTCTTAGCTTGCTTGAGGGACATTTGTTTATATGGTTGTAGCCGTAAAATACCCAATCTCCTACATCAAAACTTCTCTCGCTGCGATGTTGATCTGCCTGTTGTTTCATTCGATTTTGTGCCAAATTCAGGTTATCCTTTAAGAGTTGGAGAACTTCTTGCTGATGCTCGATGTGATATTCCACTTCTTGAACCTTCGAATTTTCTCTTAAAGATGATGTGATGGATGGTGGATGATATCCATAAAGTGCCATAAATGGGGTCATTTTTGCTGCAGTATGGAAGGAAGTGTTATACCACCATTCAGCAAGAGGTAACCACTTGACCCATGGTGTTTGTTTATCAGATACAAAACAACGAAGATATCCTTCCAAACATTTATTTACTATCTCAGTTTGACCATCAGATTGAGGATGATAAGATGAGCTATGAGCTAATTGAGTACCCAAACAAGAAAATAACTCCGTCCAAAAATTTCCAGTAAAAATGGGATCTCTGTTTCTCACAATAACCCTTGGGCTTCCATGTAGCTTTTGAATTCTGTCCATAAATGTAGTAGCAACTGTACTTGCTTTAAATGGATGAGATAATGCACAAAAGTGTGCATACTTGGTAAGTCTATCAACTACCACCATGATGACATTCTTTCCTTCGGACTTAGGTAAACCTGTGATAAAATCCAGTGAAATCTCCTCCCAACGTTGACTTGGAATGGATAAAGGTTGTAGAAGTCCCGGGGTCTCAATTGTCTCCACTTTATTCTGCTGGCAAACCAAACATTCCGCCACAAACTTTTGAATATCAGATTTAAGGCCATCCCAAAAAAATTCTTTCTTCACCCTGTGGTAAGTTTTTAAAAATCCTGAGTGTCCTCGTAAAGGAGAAGTGTGCAATTCCAGAAGAATATTTTGTTTTAGTTGGGAATTCTTACAAAGATATAAGCGATCTTTGTACCATAAGGAATCATTTTTCCAACTAAATGTATCAGATGTACTAGGATCTTGCTGCAACTTTTGAATGAGTGTCCATACATCCTTTTCCTTCTTCCATTCATCTCTTGCTTCGGTTATCCAATCTGGTTGGATAATAGAAATGGCACAAAGAAATGCTTCCACCTCTTCATTCTTTCTTGAGAGTGCATCTGCAACAACATTAAGTTTTCCTTTTTGTAGATTATTTCAAAGTCATAACCCAACATCTTTGTGACCCATTTTTGCTGCTCTTCTAAAGATAGTCTTTGTTCCAAAAAGTGTTTAAGACTATCATGATCATTTTTTACCTTGAAGTATCTTCCCATTAGGTAAGTTCGCCATTTCTTTAGTGCATGCAGTATTGCTAACATTTCCTTCTCATAAATAGGTTTCTGTAAATACTTTCCTTTGATAGGATGACTTTCAAAAGCAATGGGTCTTCCTTCCTGCATTAAAACTGCACCAATTCCATTTCCTGAGGCATCACATTCCACAATAAAGGTTTTTGTGAAGTCTGGCGTAGCTAAGACCGGTGCTAGGCACATTGCCTCTTCAAGATGTTCAAAGGCCTTAGTTGCTTCAGGAGTCCATGAAAATGCATCTTTCTTCAATAATGTTGTTAGAGGTGCTGCTATTCTCCCATAATTCTTAACAAACTTGCGATAATACCCTGTTAACTTGAGAAATCCTCGCAACTGCTTTATGGTTGTGGGGACTTTCCATTCCTTAATGGCTTTAATTTTGTTAGGGTCTACCTTAACACCCTCGTGAGATACAATATGACCCGGATATTCCACCTCTTGTACTCCAAAGAAACATTTGGATGTTTTTGCATATAATTGTTTCTCCTGCAATAGTTTGAGCACCCTGTCAACATGTTCAACATGATCCTTCCAAGACTTGCTGTAGATTAGTATATCATCAAAAAATACTAGCACAAATTTTCTAAAGAAGGGTTTGAAAATGGAATTCATCAACCCTTGAAATGTAGAAGGTGCATTGGTAAGGCCAAAAGGCATGACCAAAAATTCATAATGACCCTCATGAGTTTGAAATGTTGGTTTTGTAATATCTTCAGTCTTCATTCTAATTTGATGATATCCTGAATGAAGATCCAACTTGGTAAAATAAATTGCTCCATGTAATTCATCAATGACAGGAATGGGAAATTTATCTTTAATGGTGAGCTTATTGAGCTCCCTATAATCTGGACACATGTGCCATGATCTATCCTTCTTGTGTACCAATACCACAGGAGTATAGAAAGAAATTTGACTAGATTTAATTATACTCACCTCTAACATTTCTGCAATTATACGTTCAATTTCGTTATTTTGACCATAAGGATATCTATAAGGCCTGATGTTTGGAGGAACACTTCCTAAAATCAAATGAATAGCATGATTATGATCACGAATAGGTGGGAGTCCTTTTGGGGTTTCAAACACCTTGTAATGATTGTCCAAGACTTGTTGGAGATCTGCAGAAATAGATGATTTTGATGTTGGAACTTCTAGTGAGCATAATTGTGAAATTAAGACTTGTTGTTCTTTCTTTAGAATCTTTGTCATGAAATTAGAGCTTATTGTATTTCCTAGCTTCCCTGCAATACCCCATAATTCGACTTCTTTTCCTTCTGAAAAAAAAATTCAAGAAAAGTTCTTGAAAATTAAAAGCTACCATCCCCAAAGATTGTAACCGTTATACTCGTAGTACAACATCAGCACCTCCCATAGGAATGGAAAGAATTGGACTATTCAATACATATTCCCCCATGGTTAGCTTGATATTATGGAATTTTCTAGAGCAATTTATAGTTCCTCCATTTTCAACCATCCCTTGACATTTTGGTGCTGGGTATAGGAAATAATTCAATTCCTTGACTTCCTTACAATGAATAAAACTATGGGTGCTACCTGAATCAATCAACACTATGACCTTTTTATTCTTGATATGTCCTTCTATCTTTAGAGTTTGAGGAGTGGTAATTCCTACCAATTCATTACACGATATGGTCGGACTCATTTCCTCCTCTTATAGGGCTAGTTCCTGGCGTATGTCCTATTCTTTTTCAATTTCTTCTTCCTCTTCACAATCTATGTGAAATAATTTCTTCTTAGCACACTTATGACCTTTAGTGTATTTGCTATCACAACTGTAGCAAAGCACTTTTGCTCTTTTTTCTTCCAATTATTGTGGTGTCAACCTTGTAGGTTGTGGAAACCTAGGCGTAGCAACACTTCCTTCTTTATAGAAGTGAGTGGTAGGCTTCCTTGTCGCCATAATTTTACATTCAATTTTTCTTGCCGACCTGAATGCCTTCTCCAATGAATCAGGTTCCAAAACGTGAACTTCATGTTGGATGTTGTCCTTTAAAGTACCTATGAAGAGATCAATCCTGTGTTCCTCTAGAATATCAGTTAACCTTATATTCAATTTTTGGAAGTCCTCAATGTGCTCCCCCATTAAACCCTTTTGTTTGAGATTTATCAATTGGCTAAAGAAGGTGTTTCTCTTTGTATCATCACAATGTGCTATCATTTCCTCTGTAAAAATTAACCAAGTGACAATTTTTTTACGGGAGCAAAGCCATCGATACCATACAAATGTATTTTGTTCTAAATGTAAAGTTGCAATGTGTACCTTTTGTGTATTTTGCACATTATGGAGATCAAAATATTTCTCCATCTGTAGTATCCATGTTACAGGATCCTTTCCATCAAAATTCCTCATATCAATTTTTGGAATATGGTGGTTCTTCCTACCAACATTAGATTTTATGAAGTCACGATTAACATTTTTTTTTCTCATCATGAGTTTCTTGTACTATCTTTTCACCATTAGGAAACATTTCTTGTATCAACTTTGTCAAACCTTCCATGTCTGCTTTTAGATCATTCTTCATGTTTTCCATGTTGTCTTTTATTTTTTCATTGATCTTAGCTTTCATGTGATTCATCTTAGATTCCATGCCAGCTTCCATGCCATCTATCTTAGATTCCACGCCTTTCCTCAAACCATCCATATTATTCTTCAAACCATCCATCTTTGCTTCCATGCCTTTCTTCCAAATTTCCATTTCATTTTTTGTTGCTCTTTGTGAGTGAAAAATTTGGTGCACTTTCTCTTTTAATTTTGATAGATCATGTTTCAATTCTTCATCTTCATGAGTTGTAGTAGAGCCTTTTGAAGGCTTAGTGGGTGTTGAATTATTTTTATGGGTATTTTTTGCAACCCAATACTGATAACTATTCTACAATATTCCCTTGGATTATCTTTGTGATTGCGGCTCTTCAATATCTGAAATTTGAAAATGAGGTAGCCTTCTAAATTATCTTTCAAATGCAATAGTTCTAACTTGATTTGGATTCTCCAAGGCAAAGTTATTTCCAATATCAGACAATGACCTAATTATGGACTGGTTCAATAGAGCGAACTTGTACGACTTTCCACGTGTCATTGTTTTTTCTTTTAGCTCTGAAATTGATAGCAAAGAAACTACAGCCTATGTACTTGTGACTACTTTTTACGACACTCCAATCTGATGCTCAGAAAGAGAGTTATGAATATTTTCCCACGATCACGTCTTTGAGATGAAATTAAGGAACTTGAAAAAACACTACCCTCCACAAATCATATCTCAGAAAATATTGCGAACCAAGCTCTGAAATTTTGCGATGAATTTCCTCAAGTTTTTAGCTTCGCGCCCTAAACATTTATGATTCTAAACCTTCGTAGAAAAAAATTTATAGGGAAAATTCCATGATGACTTGTTTAGAGTAAATTGAGGAGCCTGCAAAAAGACCTAACTTCCACAAATCATATCTCCAAAAATATTGCAACGAAGGCTTTGAAATTTTCTGACGATGTTCCACAGAATTTCTTCTTTGCACCTTAAAAATTTTAGCTGCTGAAACTTTGTAGAAAACAAGTTATAGCGAAAATGCCACGATGGCCTGTTTGGAGAGCGAAACCATACAATCCAAAGCTCTGATACCAAATTTTGTGAAACCAGCTCCAAAAAGAGAAGAAAAGAGATATCAACGCCTCATAAATAAGCCACTTCGAGGGGGAAACCTCCAATACATTACATGAATGAACATTTCTTGGATGATTCAAATTACAAAACCTCCTTTCTATATATAGGAGTCCATGGGGCCACAATGTAATACTAGTCGACCTAACAATAATAATTTAAGGGCACAATAATAAAAATATCAGGGTTACAGGGGTACAATAATAACAATAAGGGGGTTAAAATAACAACAATAAGGGACTATACTACTAATATAGGTACCTAACATTAACCTTAACCTGACTAAACCCATAACATTAACCTTATCTTAACCTTAACTTTAAAATTACCCTTACCTTAACCTTAAGGGTAAAGTTAAGGTTAAGGGTTTGGTTAAGGTTAAGGTTAGGTTAATGGAAAATTCAAGGTTAAGGTTAAGGTGAAGGTTAAGAGTAAGGTTAAAGATAAGGTTAAGGTTAGGTTAGGTTAAGGTAAGTTTAAGGTTAAGGTTAAGGTTATGGTTATGGGAAGGTTAGCTAAAGGTTAAGGTTATGAGAAGAATAAGGTTAAAGTTAGGTTAAGGTAAGGTCAAGGTTAAGGTTAAGGTTAAAGTTAAGTTTAAGGTTAGGTTAAGGTTAATGTTAATGTTAATGTTAAGGTTAAGGTTTAGGTCAAGGTTAACCTTAACTTTACCCTTAACCTTACCTTGACCTTGACCTTAACATTAACTTTAACCTTACTAAACTTGTACCCTTAACCTTATCTTAACATTACCTTAACCATAACCTTAACCTTGACCTTAACTATAACCTAACCTTAACCTTCACCAAAACCTTAACCTTAACCTTCCCAAACCCTTAACCTTAACCTTAACCTAACCTTAACCTTAACCATAGCCTTAACCATAACCTTAACCTTAACCTTAACCTAACCCTAACCTTAACTTTACCCTTAACCTAACCGTCACCTTAACCTTAACCTTAACCTGACCAAACCTTAACCTTAACCTTAACTTTACCCTTAACCATAACCTAAACCTTAACCTTAACCATAACCATAACCTAGCCCTAACCTTAACCATAACCATAACCTTATGTTTACCCTTAACCTTAACCTTAACCTAACCTTAACCATAACCTAACCTTAACCTTAACCTGACCTTAACTATAATCTAACCCTAACCTTGACCAAACCCTTACCCTTAAACTTAACTTAACCTTAACCTTAACCGTAACCTTCCCATAACCATAACCTTAACCTTAACCTTAACCTAACTTAACTTTAACCTTGACCTTGACCTTAACCTTAACCTTACCCTTAACCTTCACCTTAACCTAACCTTAACCATAACCTTAACCTTCCCCTAAACTTAACCCTAAGCTTAACCATAACCTTAACCTTAACTTTACCCTTAACCTAACCTTAACCTTAACTTTAACCTTAATTAACCTAACCTTAAAATTAACCTAACTATAACGTTAACCTTACCTTAACCTTGACCTTTAACCTTAACCATAACCCTATCTTTACCCTTAACCTTAACCTTATCCTAACCATAACCTTAACTTTACCCTTAACCGAATCTTAACCGTAACCTAACCTTAACCTTGACATTAACTATAACCTAACCCTAACCTTAACCTTAACTATAACCTAACCCGAACTTTGACCAAACCCTTAACCTTAACCTTCACCTCAACCTTATCCCCTTAAACTAACCCTAACCTTGACCAAGCCCTTAACCTTAACCTTAACCTTAACCTAACCTTAACCTTAGCTTTAACTTTACCCTAACCTTAAGCTTAAGCTTAACCTTAACCTTAACTAGAAACTAACCTTAACCTTGACCTTAACCATAACCTAACCCTAACCTTGACCAAACCCTTAACCTTAACCTTAACCTTAACCTTACCCCCTTAACCTAACCCTAACCTTGACCAAACCCTTAACCTTAACCTTGACCAAACCCTTAACCTTAAGCTTAACCTGAATAAACCCATAACCTTAACATTAACCTTAACCTTAAACTTAACTATAGCCTAACACTTACCTTGACCTTAACCTTAACCTAACCTTAATCTTGACCTTAACTATAACCTAACCTTGACCTTGACCTTAACCTTAACTTAACCTTAACCTTAACCTTAACCTTCCCATAACCATAGACTTAACCATGAATTTACCCTTCACCTAGTCTTAACCTTAACTTAAACTTTACCCTAACCTTAAGAGATAAACTAACCCTAACCTTGACGAAACCCTTAACCGTAACGTTAACCTTAAACATAACCTGAACCTTTACCCTAGCCTTAACCTTAACCTTAAACTTGACTTTACCCTTAACCTTAACTTGACTAACCCGTAACCTTAACCTTAACCTTACCTTAACCTAACTTTAACCTTAACCTTACCCTAACCTTAACCTTAACCTTAACCGTAGCCTGACTAAAATCATAACCTTAACCTTCACCTTAACCTTAAATTTACCCTTAACCTTGACCTTGTTAGCCATCAATAAACTCTGTCATATCCTATGATGGCTAAAATAAGCATATTAGCCTTCAAGAAATAAATTTGGAGAAAATTTGTGAGTTCTTGAAGCCTTGTTATGTCTCTTGTCCAAATGACACATCTCACTAATATCTTTACTTTAAAAATCCTTCAAATAGCCTCTTTGATTCATAAGGACTGTTGCAAAGTCATAATTCTCATTATTTCCCATTTTCAAAATATTCCCTTCATGTTGTTAGCTCCCCTTAATTTTCTAGATTGATTGAGATACAAAGGTACAGGGTAACACCAAACCAAGCTTTGTAATCCTAGGACCTAGCCTTCCTAGATTCGGAGAGGGATCTCTCTAGTAGATGCCAAGATGTCAACTTGCTTATTGATTAGGGTTGATTTTAGACTAGATGTTAAGTGTAGGGTATTTTGATTATTTTTGGTTGGGTATGATTCTTAGATAGATTTAGATAGAAAACAAGGAATATTGTTAAGTCATTGGGAAATGGAGTCAAACGAGGTCATGAATGAGTTCATCAATGGTGTCAAGAGCATTTGCAGGGAAATTTAACTTGGTTGGTGGATCTTTAAGGTTGTGAAGGATCGTGAGATGGACATTTAAACTTGGGAACAACAAGCTAATAAAAATCAGAAATAGAATCCTGTATATACTTGTAAACTGATGGAGTTAGAATATTTATAAGCATAGCAAGAGAGTCAAAGGCTAAATAAAAACCTAATCCATTTGATTTTAGAATGAAAGCATATAATCAACCAAGACAACATTTAGATAAAACATAGAAAGGCAAAAACTTATTTAATCTTTCATTGGTTTTATCATCAAGAGCAGGAAAAACATTTAAGTTGCACAAGTAACTATAACCATAGAAGAAGAGAAAAACCCTAGCATCGAAAGTGGTAGCTATGAACGTTCCTTGAGACAATTTTATCTAAGTAAAGACAAAGAGCATGGTAAATATAGGCTTCTTTGACAAACTATAGGAAAACCTGCTTCAAAAGATGATTTCAAGAACATATTACTTCAGAGGTAAAAATATGCAGGGCTAGCCATAAATCATAATTGATACTAACTGAGCTAAATCATTGAATAAATTAGACAAGCCAAAATCTTATTAGAGAGCAAGAGATGAATTCCCTAACATATCTTAAGCAGAAGAAAACATTTAGGCAATGAAGGAAACAAACAGATCTAAGGTGCCATCAAAAAGCATATCTTAGTCTAAATTTTTTATCCTACTGCAGAATAGATGGATGAAAAACATATGAGAAACTTAGAAAACATTAACGAGAGAAAAATTCACCATCAATCAGGCCTATGGATCCTGCAAACAGTCCTTCTCCATCAACAAGTGAATCAAATCATGCATAAGCTCCAAGATCTCAATTTCTCATCAAAGGATTCAAGGGACTATGTATTACTTCAGCATAAGTCATCAAAATCTGACAAATTATACAAGATCCTCATGCTCTATTTATGAAGCAAATGAGGAGGTGGAAACCCTAAGAGGCTTTCAGAAACCCTAATTCAGCCATAAATGTCATAAATGTGCTTAATGTCCATGCAAGGCCCAAGACACATAAGAGATAAGAAAAGAAATGAAACACACAAAAAAAATAACTCCCTAATCAAATCTGGAGTTTTTTGTCCAAGAAAATATTAGAAAACCAATTTGCCATTAATTAGTGTCTTTTGTTGACTTTTTGGCAAAAAGCTGTCTCTGTGTGTAGCTCCATATCAACAAAAATTGGGGTCGGTTGCAGCTGATTTTTGGACCCCTTCACGACATGATATTTGGCCCCATTATGGCTCATTGGAAAGCTTGAAGAGTATAATTTCTAGAAATACTTTCCTTGTTCTTAATGTATTCCCTTTACTAGCTCAAAAATCCAATCTCCCATGACTTCTCAACGCGTAGCGTCAGGCCTGAAAAGGAGGTAGAAAGGTCATTATTGAGGTGTTTTTTGACCTTTTGAGGGGGAAAATTTTCCCCAATTGACCTGAAATGTTTTGGGTAGACTTCTAGTGACATGAGAAACCCAAAAATGTAAAATTTAGTAGCTGAGGATGCCCCAAAAAAGAGTGTATCACCTAGGGTGTTCCGCTCCTAGGGGCCAAAATTTGGTAAAAACAAAAAGCTTCCGGATTTTCTTCAAAATTGGTGGGTAGACCCCTCAAGGGGTTTTAGACACCTGATGAGAAGCATCGGCCAAGATCTCGAGGTTTTCATGAACTTTGGGCCTTTTTAGCTCTTATAGCTTTAGGAGGGCTTGCCTCAATTTAGCATTGGCAATCATGCTATTCCTTACATAGTGTTTGACCATTTTCTTCTGTAAGGAAAGGCCCCTCTTCACCTATTTGAAATTTTTGTGCTCATGTTTATATTACTAGATGACCCTTTGTGCCCTTTCAAAATCATTTTCCCATTCTTGAAGCTGGGCATCTTTTTCTAGGAGGAGCAATTTTGTATTTATCCCTTGGTCCTCATTATCATTGTCTACATCAACAAATAGAGGGCCTTGAGAAGCCTTTTTAATCCTTTTTCTCCTCCTGACTGGTGCCTTTGGCTCAACACTCTTCATTTTTTCTTTTCCTTTGTCCGATGATTTGGTATTTTGTGAGGGGATGGACCTTTTCATTTTAGAGGTAGCAAACGCATCCCTTTTCCCTCTGTGATAAGTGCATGAGAGAGGGGAAATTATGGGAGTCTCAAAGGCAATGTTGTCATCAATTTGTCCTTTACTCTTCTCTGCTTTTTCTATTTCTTCTTCACTCTATTTTTCTTCGTCTTCTATGGACTAATTTTTGTCAAGACAGTCATGATAGCTGTCATGACCGTCATGACTCTTTCATGGACTGTCTTGGGTACTTAAATAAATGCCTTCCTCATCTGGTTGTTCTCCTTCTTCACTTCCTTCTTCTTCACTACTTTCATCCTTGTGGCTGCTTTCACTGATTTTATCTTTGTGGCTTCCATACTTGGTTTCTTCTTTTTTTTCTCCTTCATCATCTTGTTGCCCTTGGCCATTGCTGCTTTCTTCTTGGCCACTTTCCTCTTCCTCATTTTCTTCTTCCTTTACATCATCTTCCTTTTCAATGCTTTCCTCATGATCATGGCTACTTTCTTCATCATTTTATTCATTTTAATCCTCTTCTTCTTCATCATCAAATTCTTCATCATTGTCCTCTCCTTATTCATCATTATCTGTCTCATATTCTTCCTCACTATTGCATCATATTTTCTTTTCACTAGGGCTACTGTCAGCCCCTTCACTTGGTAATTTAGGGGAGGAGGTAATTGGTTAAATTATTTATGGAGAAGGCACATGGGGAGATGATGGTTTTGTGGAGGTGGATGGTTGTGAAGTGGAAGGCAAGCTCTGTTGGCTGAAGGCCCGAGGGTCTGCAAACACATCATGTGCAATGAAGGTCTCCCAAGATATACCTTATTTCTCTAGCTGGTATAGGACAATCATATTGATCAGGGAGTGATGAAAGAGGATAGGCATTTGGTGGTCGTAGCTTTTCCTCTTGACAACAAAGGCCATTTTATCAATACTCTGGAAAGGGTAATAAGGTAGGTTCATCATCTTGACTTTGGTAAAATGCATAAACAATCTGATATGATATGAATAGAGCTGGGAGTACCTTCCCTCACATGTGAAAAAACTGATAATCTGCCTCATTAATGCTATATACCTCTCTAGCAAATAAGAAAAATGAAAAATAGCCTTGCATTTGTGCTGATAGGTGGGTTTCAAATAAGGCCCATAATAACCCAAATCCAATTTCTTTTGTTTGAACCAAAGCTCACCAACGTCTGGTATACCGGTTTCCTTGGGAACGATTTTAGATGAAAGCTCAAATTGGACCCCTGCTAGATTAACTTGGTGGTTTAGTAGGCTACAAGAAAACAACCTAGTTAAGCCTGGATGGTATTCGACTTGCTTGACCTTCTCACAAAAATGGTAGCACCCTACATCCTGGAAGTATGAAAGGATCATAGGAGAGGAAGTAATTGGAGTGGTGTCTAGGGGCTCAAACCTTTTAGCTTTTCCTCCATGATGTTTTGGCTTGGTGGGAGTATGACTCTCATCACCACTAGTGTGACTGTCTCTCTCTAACATGATGGTTGGTCCAAATAGCAGAAGGAACCTTGAGTTTTTCTTTAGAGTATTTGGAGTAAAATAAGTGGTGTAGGTCAAAATTTTGCAAAGAGGAAAGATAAGGTGAAGACAACATTCAAAGCTTGCATTTGGTGGTAGAGGTTAGGCTTATAGTCACTCAATCCCCTCTTTGTATAAAAAACCAATTCTTCTTATAAACCCTAGTTCAAATACATGACAATTTATTTTCGCATAGTCTAGGGTTTTAGTCAATTTTAACCATGGATGACCTCTCTGATAAATAATAATTGGGAGAAGGAAAAAAGTTTAACCAACCTTGTATTAACTTGCAGAAGATTTTTAGAGGCCGGAAAACTTGATTTTGAAAGTCTTTGGAAAATGTTTTGAAGTGTTGCAAGGGGCGCAGCACCGGGCCGGTCGAGCTGTTGTGGCGTAGCGCCGAGTGGAACATGAAGTCTCCCGAGTGCCGGTGGTCATTTTTGAGCCTGCGCATAGTGACAACCTCCGAGTGCATAGTGCAGTGTCATCTTACACTGCCTACCTCGCCTCTGTGCGTAGCGTCGGAGGCTAGGGCATAACATCGTGCTCAGCGCGTAGTGCTTGCTAATTTCCACAATTTGCCCGAAAACCAAAGTAATTTCTTCTCAACAGCTCCTTCTTCTCGAAAAATTGCAAATGATGCATGGGGAAGGTTCAATTTGATTTTATACTTGATTTTAAAATTAAATTAAAAATACCAAACCCACTTTTGTAAATTTCGTGTC
Source organism: Pinus albicaulis (assembly GCA_034641835.2). Classification (NCBI taxonomy): domain Eukaryota; kingdom Viridiplantae; phylum Streptophyta; class Pinopsida; order Pinales; family Pinaceae; genus Pinus; species Pinus albicaulis. Next base: position 649,808 of record MU968492.1, read on the forward strand.
TCCTATCTTTCAGTGCGCTTTTGACTAATGTTTGTTGTGAACACATTTTAAATTTTTTTGGAAAACATGTTTATTTATGCCCTTGCTAATATTTTTTCAAAACAATATTTTTGGCATGGAGGCCCTTTTTTGGGAGTCTATTTTTGAGATGCAAAAATTGAGGTTACATTTTTCCTTTTTAGGCCTGTCTTGACAATAATTTATACCCCAAATTTTTACTTCAAAAACTTTATTTTTTTCTACCCTTTGGCAAAATGGTCTTCTTTAAACTGATACCCTTTGTCTTTCTTCTCTTAGTTCAGGTGAAGTAGTGCTATTTTGGCAAAAAAAATTAAGGAGGAGACTTCTATCCTTTAAATCTTTGAGATGGTTCTTTGCCTGTCACCAATGTTTTGTTAATCCACCAAAACAAACTCTGATACTCTTTTAACTGTAGGCCTGTTGTTTTTTGTCTTGTTTGTTTCTTCCTCCTCTTAGCCCCCTATAATTTTTTTGACAAGAAAACATGGGGCTAAAGGCTTTCTGAGCCTTCAAGGAATGCATTTCCTCTGAAAACACATCATCCTTGAAGCCTCCTTATGCCTTTGTCCTTTGATAAATCCCCACTATTGTTTCCAGTTATAAAGCCTCTCTGTTTCAGTGAAGAAAAATACCCAAAAGGCCCTTTTCCCTCTTTCCTCATTCCCCTTAAACCTCTATTTTCCTCACATTTTCCCCTCCCTTCATTTCCCCACTTACCTTTCAAATCATCCTAAATCCCCCTTAAACCTTCAAAGTCACTTTCTTTCCCCGCTCAAACCTTTAAAAACCCTTATTGCCTCTACCGTTACCCTTCCCTGGCCTTGAATTTCATTAAAAACGGGCCAAAAAACCATATTCTTCATGTATGTGGGTCTAGCACCTTTCGACCCTAGCCCCAGAACCATTTCCCTCCATATGACCCAGCGCCAAGACGAGGCGCCAAGGTGGAAGGCACTTATCGCAAAAATATATTAGGCACATTTTAAATCGTCGATTTGTATAGATCAGACGGTCTTCGTGTCCCCACAGCATACACCGTTCAAACCGTTCACTCCTCCGATCGCATCATCCACCATTCATTTACCCGCAGATCAACGGTCCAGAGTTTACCTGCCTGGTGGTCCCCGCAAACGTACCACAGTCACTAATCAAACCGTCGGTTTCCATCGCACCGCCTTTGACAGGTGGGCGGTATTTTTCATTTGGACAGCGATTCCACTCATCGCACGACGCATGGCAGCGACACTATTTCAAAAATGCCCTCCCATCATGCGTTAGCATTTGGAATTTGACCCGGCGCGATATGCATATCAACCGTCCGATCTAAAGGTCTCCATCCAACAGTCATCGCACCTCGAAGATGCGCGGAAATTAACCCAAGGTATCTGTACCCCTAGCCCGCCATCCGTCACCCTCTGCTATGTTTTCCACCGTCGATCTCCTCCTAATATCAGAAAGTCTAGATTCGATCACCCCCGTCTTTGACCAGTCCCATTGGTAGAGCTCCATGTCACCTCCCTTCATGGAATTTTCTCATTTCATCGATTTTTCACCCGATTTCCAAAACCCTTCATCGTGCATTTTCCGCCACCGATAATTATTCCCATGCAGGATCAAATGGTCAGCATGCTCTTTCTCCACCGTGCCACCACCTGTCTAACCCTCCACCATTTTTGCATTATTTTTCTTGTTTTCACCATTCTACTACAGTTTTTCCATTTGCCTCCACCATTTCCACCATTCCTCCGACCTCTGAAGCATTCTCCCGCCACCACCCTGGATGTTGTAATGGATTTGTTTTCATTGTGCAGGGTTTTCCACTAGACTAGTATTTCTCTCTTCCTGTCATAATCGCAGTCAATGCGATTCAAAGCACAGAGATGCCGCTACAGTCACAAAATGTATCAGCAACAGAGATCAAGGTGTTAGAGCCCAAAAATTCAAGATCAAATGCTCTAATCCTCATTCAAGGAATTAAGACGCAGTTGAATATTAAAGAAGCACATGAAACGAAGCTATATTTGTGTTCTATATCAGCAGTGTACTTTTCTCCTGAAAGACTACCTTTTAGCGTTCTCCATGCCCCCTCGAGCCCTTAAGAAGCTAAGTACACTAACAGAATTTTTTGTTACTGTAAGGACCACAGTTATGAGGTATGGAGAGACCTGCAAACCTTTTCGTTGTGTCATTTATTTCAGAAAGCTACCACAAAGTACCATCAGTCGGATTTCTTCAGAAGAACATACTTGAAGTTATTAACAGACTTCTGGACCATGCTCTAGAGTACACACAGTTAATGAAGAGCCATTTTTCAGAATGGGGATTTGACCTACCTCTCCCCTGTCTTAATGAAATCCATTTAATGATATCATCTACTCCTGTTATTATTTTCTCCCATAAGAATTCCCGAGAACATATTGTAAAGGTTGTTGTTCGGTTGCTGCTGATTGTAGTTAGTGGGATTCAGTTTTGACTATTAGAATAGTTTGGGAGAGAGTAGAAAAGTAGTTGGTAATGTAGTAGGCTGGGAGGAGAAGTTTGGATTGTATTCAGCCATTAAGCTCAGTGTATGTGACTGGTTTTGCATCAATTAATCGAAGCACATTTCACAGGATCCTGGTCTATTACTACATGTGACGTTTTTTCTTATCTTATCATTTAATTACATTTTCATGCTATTCATTGTTCTTCTGGGCTCACATCAAAATATTGGCATAGGATTTACCCTTGTTAGGTACCCTATGTCTCTGCTCTCCTTGTGTTTAATGTTTTCTGCTGCTTAGTTGTTCTTGTTGGGTTTAAGCTGGAAGATTTGGGAACACTGGGGATTAGAGTTATCCTTGTCCACTAGTATCCTTGTGCGACCAGTTGGCCTCTCTAAGATCTCTTGCTGGTGTCAAAGCATTGAAGGTTCAAAGTCCTTCTCTGATCTATAGACCCCGGCTCTATTAAACTTATCTATGTTTTTCCCTTAGAGCATGCTAAAGTTGACCTGGAGTTAAATGACCTCTGGTCCTATCTATAAGCTGCCCCTTTATCCCTCTTTTGAGAGTTGCCTTCGAGTATTTCCAAGCAGTTCTGGAGTTAAATGACCTCTGACCTGATTTATAGATAGAAATTGGTTTGCTTTCCTTCTTCACTTTCAGTCCTTAATGTTCCATCCCACCATCTATCTAAAAAGATCCTTTAGTGTAGATGACTTGCCCTTTGAAAGCCTTGGCTAGTTTTTGCATGTAATTACCTTTCATGACTCCATAGCCCAATGGATGGCACTTTCTTGTCCTATCCTCTTTGCTGAAACATCCTGTTGTTTTGTTCCTTTCCTCCCATTACTTTCTCAGTCTATAATCTCATGACCAACCCAGCAACCAACCAACCAAATCATTTTAAACCACCCCCCTTTGTGCTTCATAACTAGCCTAAAATCTCATTTGAGCTTTCAAGGATAATCATTCTTCGTGTGTATGGAGAGATCCCTCTCCGGGTCGAAGAGGGCTAGATCCTATGGCCCAAAAGTGGTTCTGATGTTGTCTCATATTTTGGTCTTGCCAATCTGGCCAAAACATGGGAACCCCAACACCTCCTAGTGATAATTACATCCTATTAACTTGCCTCCTCTTATTGCTGGTGGTCACCTTGGCTACTCTTTAAAAAATGTGAACAAGGGCAGTTGTCCCTTGCAGTGTTTGTGCTCTAAGCCGAGGAGGCTTTCATTGAATGACCTTGGGTAAAAATGCTTGATTTTATTCCCCTTTGAATGCAACCTATTTATGTAGGAAGACATAGCTTGTTGGGCACCAAATCCATCCTATGACTCAGTGAAACCTTTGGTGACCTAATGGGGACCTTTGGACTTGGATTTTGGATAGGGATTTTTAACTTAGGGATCACCAAGTATAAGATAGGACCTGTGATAAGCTTAGTTTGTTTTGAAGACCTAGGATCTAGCATACTTGATTATCTAGAGGGTCTGTAGAGAAAATCAGTGTCTAAGAATGTTATGGAAGAGTCAATAAGATTATTTGATTGGTAGGTTTGAATAGTAGTAGGGAATCTTGTAGATAAGAAAAACAAAGGATTTGGGCCAAAAGGCAAGACATGGTGAAAAATGGGTGACAGTTGGGGTTAAAATAAATGGCTTGAACCTAGGATGGGTCTTCTAGGAGTGGTGGGCTAGTGATGACTAGATAGGATAGTGAAAATAGGAAAGTTTTATCTCAGAATGTTGAAGGCAGTGAGATTTCTAGAACTCACAATATTTATGAATTTTATTTCTAGAAATCTAGGGACACTACTTAGTCATCTTCAGATAGTGAAAAATAAAGATGACTAATAGTGGCTCCACTTTGGTAGGGCAGCTCCTTCTTAGGAGGTGTCAAGAACCTCAGATTTTATGGCTTTTCGAAGGCTAGTGCCTCATCCATTGGGAAGATTTTTACCTCTTTCACTTGCTAATGCTTACTTGAAGTTGTGATATTTAGTAATCTGAAAAAAACATGATTAACATCAACATCATCTCTACCTACCCAACCTACTTGCCTAACATTTTTTCATCCTTGGGTGCATTTGAACTGGCAAACCCTTGACATTTTTATTTTTGAAAACAAAAATCAAACTATCTAATTGTACCCTTATTTCTTTCAAGAGTTCAGATTAGGCTAATGAAATCTCTTATTCTCTACCTATTCTAATCATTTGTCAAGATTAATTTGTTTGAAAAACTTCATTCTCTAAGCTATAAACACGAAATTGAAAGCATGGTTTAAATCAGGATTAGGCAATCTGACTTACCATTAGTTGTGGCATAAGAACAAACTACACACAAACATTATTTTGCATAAAAGTAAAAATAGAAAGATAAGGGCCGTGATCTATCATTTGTTATGCATCCTCATCTTCCTCTTTGGTTCTGTTTTGAGCATGTGGAACCAGTATCTTTTCATTCCCTAATGTATCCTTTTTTACAAGTCAAGTTTGAGTGATTTAACAAGCTCTCTTTCACTAACTTATCAACAAATAAATTGAAAACATGTTCAGCCATGATTAGGCTAGATGACTAAACAAGACTTGTTTTTCAAAAACAATTAATGGCATTTATAATTGCACACTTTCAGCAACATCATTTTTTGTTATGAGGTTGTACCTATCTTTCAACTCCTGCCCTATTTTCCCCTTTTCTATGTTTTTAGGGTTTGTTGTCTTTATATCCTTTCATCAAACAATGGTATGTACAAGGAATGAGAAAGTTTAAACTAAGGTTCTTGAAAAAATTAATGTTTAAGCATCCTCCCATTTATAGGACCTCCAAAAATTTTGATTCCATCAAGTTCCTTCAAAAAGAAAGTATTGTTACATCTCATCGAATCAATGATGTAGGGGCGTTTCAACATATTTTCAAACTCACCATGTTTGCCTTTTTCCTCCCGTCTTGAATACAATTTTAGAATCCTGTATCCAATCTGAAAATCATTTTATTTGCTTCTTATATCAAATATTTTCTTGATATTGTCCTGGATAGCTTGTGTCCTTTTGTAAACTTCTTCCCTTGACTGTTGCAAATGAATGCTTTGGTTTAGCCTCCTCTGCATGTGATTTTATTTTTACTGAAATTCTTGAAGAAGCTTCGTGACTGGTACTCCTAAAAAGGTGGGAAAAACTACATCCATGCCATACACTAGTTCATAGGGAGATATACCAATATATTTCTTGGTGATTAGTCTATTAGCCCATAGTGCATGCACTAGTTTTCTATGCCATGTTTTTTGATTTTTTTCTAAGAGATTCTTAATGATGTTTACCAAGCTCTTGTTAGAGGACTCAGCTAGTCCATTACCTTGTGGGTAATAAGTAGTGGAGTGACTGAGGGTGATGTGATATTTATAGTAAAATTCTACCATTTTCTTAGATGTAAAGGCATCAGCATTATCGATGATGATATTCTTAGGAAAACAAAACCTGGATAGGATGTTGGTTTCAAGGAATTTGATGATAACTGAGTTAGTGGCATTTATAGAAGGGATGGCTTCTATCCACTTGGTGAAATAATTAGTGGCAGTGAGGATACACTTATATTGGGTGGATGAAGTAGGATGGATCTCTCCTACGAAGTCTAAAGCCCACTGCTGAAAAGGGGCTTCAACACTGATGGGGTGCAAGGGTAAAGGTAGGAGCTTTCTTTTGCCATCAAAGATTTGGCATTTATGGCAAGTTATGACTAGTTTGTGAGTATCAGAAAATAAGGTGGGTCAATAGTAGCCAGCTCTAAGGATCTTGTTGGCTGTGGTCTTCCAATAAAGGTGACCCCCACATTCTCCCTCATGTAATTTATGCATGATTTTATCTACATAATCTTCAAGCGAACATATAAGCAGCAAACCAGCAAAACTCTTCCAATATAATACTCCATCTTAAATGAAAAAAATTAAAGTTTTCTGTTTTAAGAATCTTGCTTTAGTTTTTGAAAAAGAAGGGGGAGTATTGGGATAAAGAAGCACATAAATAATATCAGCATACCAAGGTGAATTTAGAAACATTTATTCAATTTATGGTGTTGTAATTTCTTGAGTTTCTTCTAACATGCCAACCATATTCATGTCTAGAGCTTGGAAATTTGAGTCAGCCATAAGTTTTGCAAATCCTTGTCCTTCAATCAATTTAGTGGGTCTGATTTCCAAATCATATTCTAAAATGGTAGAAATCCACTTTCCCCTTTTACCATCAGGGTCGTGATTAAGTATATCTTTGACAACCGTGTTTGGGACAAAGGCTATGATATGTTAATGCAAAATATAAACTCTAAAATCTTTCAAAGCTTTGATTAAGGCAAAGGGTTGTTTCTCCATAATGTTATACTTTAGAGGGGCATCCATTAAGGCTTTGCTGAAGAAAGTTATGGGCTTCTCTTGCCCCATGATGTTCTTTTGCAACAATACTGCTACCACAGTATGTTTAGAGGCAAAGGATAAAATGTAAAAGTCCTTGGTGAAGTCAGGGCTGATTAAGACTGGTGTTTGCGTGAGTGCTTGTTTTACCAGCTCAAAAGATTGTTTTGCTTCCATATTCCACTTCACTCCTACTTCCTTTTTCAAAATATTCATGATATTTCTTAGGAGCTCAGCAAGGTTAGGGATGAATCTTCTTAGGATGTTAATCTTTCCAATGAAACATTGCAGCTCTTTAATGTTTCTAGGATGGCTGATTTGTAAGATGCCTTCTATTCTTTTGGGATCTATCTTGATTCTTTCCTCAGAGATGATGTGACCTAAGACTTTGCCTTCCTAAAGGTCAAACAAATTTTTCTTAGGATTTAGGTTAAGGTTAAGGTTAGGTTAATGGTAAATTCAAGGTTAAGGTTAAGGTGAAGGTTAAGGGTAAGGTTAAGGATAAGGCTAAGGTTAGGTTAGGTTAAGGTATGTTTAAGGTTAAGGTTAAGGTTATGGTTATGGGAAGGTTAGGTAAAGGTTAAGTTTATGAGAAGGTTAAAGTTAAAGTTAGGTTAAGGTAAGGTCAAGGTAAGGTTAAGGTCAAGGTTAAGGTTAAGGTTAAAGTTAATTTTAAGGTTAGGTTAAGGTTAAGGTTAATGTTAATGTTAAGGTTAAGGTCCAGGTCAACGTTAACCTTAACTTTACCCTTAACCTTACCTTGACCTTGACCTTAACATTAACTTTAACCTTACTAAAACCATGCCCTTAATCTTATATTAACCTTACCTTAACCATAACCTTAACCTTGACCTTAACTATAACCTAACCCTAACCTTGACCAAAACCTTAACCTTAACCTTAACCTTCCCAAACCCTTAACCTTAGCCTTAACCTTAACCTAACCATAACCTTAACCTAACCTTAACCTTAACCTTAACCTTAGCCTTAACCATAACCTTAACCTTAACCTTAACCTTAACCTAACCCTAACCTTAACTTTACCCTTAACCAAACCTTAACCTTAACCTTGACCTAACCTTAACCTTAACCTTCACCTTAACCTTAAGCTTAACCTGACCAAACCTTAACCTTAACCTTAACTTTACCCTTAACCTAACCTTAACCTTAACCTTAACCTTAAATATAACCTAAACCTAACCTTAACCATAACCATAACCTTACATTTACCCTTAACCTTAACCTAACGTTAACCGTAACCTAACCTTAACCTTAACCTTAACCTGACATTAACTATTAACCTAACCCTAACCATTACCAAATCCTTACCCTTAAACTTAACTTAACCTTAACCTTCCAGAAACCATAACCTTAACCTTAACCTTCCAGAAACCATAACCTTAACCTTAACCTAACTTAATCTTAACCTTGACCTTGAACTTAACCTTAACCTTACCCTTTACCTTCACCTTAACCTAACCTTAACCGTAACCTTAACCTTAACCTTAACCTTAACCTTCCCCTAAAATTAACCCTAAGCTTAACCCTAACCTTAACCTTAAATTTACCCTTAGCCTAACCTTAACCTTAAATTTAACCTTAACTTAACCTAACCTTAACCTGAACCTAACTGTAACCTTAACCTCATCTTAACCTAACATAACCTTAAGCTTGACCTTTAACCGTAACCATAACCTTATTTTTACCCTTAACCTTAACCTTACCCTAACCATAACATTAAATTTACCCTTAACCGAATCTTAACCATAACGTAACCTTAACATTGAAATTAACTACAACATAACCCTAACCTTAACCTTAACTATAATGTAAAACCAAACCTTGACCAAACCCTTGACCTTAACCTTATGCCCTTAACCTAACCCTAACCTTGACCAAATCCTTAAACTTAACCTTAACCTTAACTTTTATTTTACCCTAACCTTAGCCTTAACCTTAACTATAGCCTAACCTTAACCTTGACCTTAACCATAACCTAACCCTAACCTTGACCAAACCCTTAACCTTAACCTTAACCTTAACCTTACCCCCTTAACCTAACCCTAGCCTTGACCAAACCCTTAACCTTAACCTTAACTGTAGCCTTAACCTTAACTATAACCTAGTCCTAACCTTCACCAAACCCTTAACCTTAACTATAACCTAACCATAACCTTGACCAAACCCTTAACCTTAACCTTAACATGAACCTTAACCAAATATTAACCTTAACCTTAACTATAAACTAACCCTAACCTTGACCAAATCCTTAACCTTGACATTAACCTTAAACTTAACTATAACCTAACCCTAACCTTGACCTTAACATTAACCTAAGCTTAACCTTGACCTTAACTATAACCTAACCCTAACCTTGACCTTAACCTTTACTTAACCTTAACCTTGACCTTCCCATAACCATAGCCTTAACCTTGACTTTACCCTTAACCTAACCTTAACCTTAACTTAAACTTTACCCTAACCTTTAGGGATAGCCTAACCCTAACCTTGACCAAACCCTTAACCTTAACCTTAACCTTAAACTTAACCTGAACCTTTACCCTAACCTGAACCTTAACCTTAACCTTGACTTTACCCTTAACCTTAACCTTGACCTTGACCTTGACCTTGACCTTAACCTTAACCTAACTAAACCCGTAACCTTAACCTTAACCTTACCTTAACCTAACTTTAATCTTAACCTTGTCCTAACCTTAACCTTGACCTTACCCTTAGCCTTAACCTTAACCTAACTAAACTCCTAACCTTAACCTTAACCTTACCCTTAACCTTAACTTTACCCTTAACCCTGACCTTACCCTTAACCTTCACCTTTATCTTAACCTTACTAAACCATAACCTTAACCTTAACCTAACCTGAATTATGAGTTTATCCTTAACCTAACCTTAACCTTAACCTTAAACTAACCTTAAACTTACCTTAAGGTTAGCTTAAGGTTAAGGTTAGGTAAGGGTAAGGTTAAGGTTACAAGTTTAGACAAGTTAAGGTTAAGGTTAAGTTTAAGGGGATAAAGTTAAGGTTAACGTTATGGTTAGGTTAAGGGTAAAGTTAAGGTTAAGGTGAAGATTAAGGGTAAGGATAAGGTTAAGGTTAAGGGTTTAGTCAGGTTAAGGTTAAGGATAAGGGTTTGGTCAAGGTTAGGGTTAGGTTATAGTTAAGGTTAGGGTTAAGTTTAGGGTTAACCTTAACCTTAACTATGACCTAACCTTCACCTTAACCTTAACTTTACCCTTAACCTTAACCTTAACCTTAACCTTAGGTTAGGGTTAAGGTTAATGTTAAGGGTTTGGTCAAGGTTAGGGTTAGGTTTAGGTTAAGGTTAAGGTTAAGGTTAAGGTTAGGTTAAGGGTAAAGTCAAGGTTAAGGTTATGGTTATGGGAAGGTTAAGGTTAAGGTTAAGGGTTTAAGGTTAGGTTACGATAAAGTCAAAGTGAAGATTAGGTTAAGGTTAAGGTTAAGGTTTCAGTTATGGGTATGGTCAAGGTTAGGGTTATGTTATAGTTAAGATCAAGGTAAGGTTAATGTTAGGTTAAGGTTACAGATTTAGTCAGGTTAAGGTTATGGGTTTCGTCGCATTAAAGTTAAGGGTTTAGTTAAGGTTAAGGTTAAGGTTAAGGGCAAGGGTAAAGCCAAGGTTAAGGTGAAGGTTAGGTTAAGGTCAATGTTAAGATTAAGTTAGTGTTAAGGTTAAGGTTAAGGTTAAGGTTAATGTTAAGGTTATTTTAAGGTTGAGGGTACAAGTTTAGCAAGGTTAAATTTAAGGTTAACGTTACGTTAAGGTTAAGTTAAGTTTAAGGTTAAGGTTAAGGTTAAGGTTATGTTAAGGTTAAGGTTATGGTTAACCTTAACCTTAACCTTACCCCATTAAACTTAACCTTAACCTTAACCTTCCCATAACATTAACCTTTACTTTTACGTTAACCTTACCTTAACCTTAACCTTGACCTTACCCTAACTGTAACCTTAACCTTCACCCTTAACGTTAACCTTAACCTTAACCTTAACCTTAACCTAAACCTTAACCCTAACCTAACCTTAGCCTTCACTTTACCCTTAGCCTTAACCTTAATCTGACTAAACCCATAACCTTAACCTTAACATTGACCTTAACCCTTAACCCTTAACCTTACCCTAACCTTACCCTAACCTTATCCTTAACCCTTAACCTTACCTAACCTTGTCCAAACCCTTAACCTTAACCTAAATAAACCTATAACCTTAAGCTTAACGTTAACCTTAAGCTTAATTATAACCTGACCCTAACATTGACCAAACCCTTAACCTTAACCTTCCCCTAAGATTAACCCTAACCTTAACCTTAACTTTACCCTTAACCTAACCTTAATCTTAACTTTACCCTTAACCTAAACTTAATCTTAACTTTACCCTTAACCTAATATTAACTATAACCTAACCTTAACCTTACCCTTAACCTTGACCTTAACCTTGACTTAAATTAACCTTAACCTTAACCTTATGTATGTCCTAACCCTAACCTTGACGAAACCCTTAACCTTAACCTTATCTTAACCTTTACCAAACCTTATCCTTAACCTAACTATAACCTTACCCTTAACCTTAACCTTGACCTTAACTATAACCTAACTGTAACCTTGACCAAACCCTTAACATTAACCTTAACCTAACCCTAACCCTTACCAAACCCTTAACATTAAACTTAACCTTAACTTTAATCTTGACTTTAACCTAAAATTAACCTTAACCTAATCCTAACCTTAACCTAACCTTAACCTTAACTTTACCTTAACCTTAACTTTACCCTTAACCTTAAACTAGCCTTAACCTTGTCTTTACACTTAACATAACCTTAACCTTGACTTTACCCTTTACCTTGACCTTACCCTAACCTTAAACTTGACTTTTCCCTTAACTTAACCTTAACCTTTACTATAACCTAACCCTAACCATTACCAAACCCTTAACCTTAACCTTAACCTAACTAAACCCGTAACCTTAACCTTAACCTTACCCTTAACCTTCACCTTAATGTTAACTTTACCCTTAACCCAACCTTAACCTTAACCTTGACCTTGACCTTAACCTTAAACCTAACCTTACCCTTACCCTTAACCTTAAGGTTAAGCATATGATAAGGTTAAGGTTAAGGGTAAGGTTAAGGTTAGGTTACGATTAAGGTTAAGGTTAGGTTAAGGTTATAGGTTTAGTCAGGTTAAGGTTAAGGGTAAGGGTAAGGGTAAGAGTAAGGGTAAGGGTAAGGGTAAAGTTAAGGTTACGATTAAGGTTAAGGTTAGGTTAAGGGTGAAGTTAAGGTTAGGGTTAGGTTAAGGTTAAGGTTAGGTTAAGGGTAAAGTTAAGGTTAGGGTTAGGTTAAGGTTAAGGCTAAGGTTAAGGTTAAGGTTAAGGCTAGGTTAAGGTTACGGTTAGATTAAGGTTAAGATTATGTTAAGGTTAAGGTTAAAATTTGGTCAAGGTTAGGGTTAGGTTATAGTTAAGGTCAAGGTTAAGGTTAGGTTAAGGGTAAATTCAAGGTTAAGATTAGGTTAAGGTTAAGATTAAGTTAAGGTTAAGGTTATGTTAAGGTTAAGGTCAAGGTTAAAGGTAATGTTAAGGTCAAGTTTAGGGTTAGGTTACAGTTAAGGTTAAGGGTTTGATCAAGGTTAAGGTTAGGTTAAGGTTAAGTTTAAGATTAGGTTAGGATAAGGTCAAGATTAAGGTTAGGTTAAGTTTAAGGTTACGGGTTTAGTGAGGTTAAGGTTAAGGTTACGATTAAGGTTAAGGTCAAGGTTAAGGTTTTGGTTAAGGTTAAGGTTAAGGTTAGGTTAAGTTAAGGTTAAGGTTAAGGTTAAGGTTAGGTTAAGGGTAAAGTTAAGGTTAAGGTTAGGGTTAAGGTTAGGGGAAGATTAAGGTTAAGGTTAAGGTTAGGTTAAGGTGAGATTTAGGTTATAGTTAAGGTTAAGGTTAGGTTAAAGGTAAGATAAGGTTAAGGTTAAGGTTAAGGTTAGGTTTAGGTTAAGGTCAAGGTCAAGGTTAAGGTTAATGTCAAGGTTAAGGGTAAAGTTAAGGTCAAGGTTAGGGTTAGGTTATATTTAAGGTTAAGGTTAGGTTAAGGGTAAAGTCAAGGTTAAGGTTAAGGTGAAGGTTAAGGGTAAGGTTAAGGTTAAGGGTTACGGGTTTAGTCAAGTTAAGGTTAAGGTTAAGGTGAAGGTTAAGGGTAAGGTTAACGGTTTGGTTAAGGTTAGGTTAAGGTTAAGGGTTTGGACAAGGTTAGGGTTAGGGGTAAGGTTAGGGTTAAGGTTAGGGGAAGGTTAAGGTTAAAGTTAGGTTAAGGCAAGGTTAAGGTTAAGGTTACAAGTTTTTGAAGAGGTAAATCCCCTCTATGGATGGAGGTGATTCCACTAGCCCAAATCGGTTCTAGCAACAATCAAGTCACGCAATTTCATTGGTTCCTAGTTATAAAAAAACAAATATTGCAATAAGTAGCCTACCCTCAAATCCCACGCAGTTATCGGTGAGGAAAAGATGACGTTTCCCATCCCTCACTTGATAGATTACGATCCTCCCGTTCGACATGTCCGAACACCTGTACACGTGCAAGGAAACATCAACATACAACGTAAAATCTAAAGCATGTAACCATATATCAGTCAGAGAGGATATAATTCATTGCATTACATAAAGAAATGAACACATGAATGGAACAAAAATCAGATTCGCTTATATTATAAATGAAAAAAGGGAGATTACAACCAAATGCTCTGATACTATGATCTTCCTTGTGGAGATGACAGTGGAGTGTGTCTCAAAAAATTCTATCAGGAATCTGGATGAAGCTCTGTCTCTTTGGCATGGCTCTCAAAGGTTTTCCGGCTATAGTTTCCTTCCTACAAGTTCAGCTAGAACATGTTCAAACCTTCAACCATTCAGCTATATCATGTTCAACTAACACATCAATGGAAGATGGCTATATTTATAGAGGAGAGGAGGAGGTTGGGATCCCTATAATAGTGGAAGGGAGGTCTTATCCCTTGGGAGGTTTCCCCATAAGGTCGAAACAACATGCCAAAGGAGGAACGACGTGTTTATTCAGTTGAACCACTCCCTATGACTCATCCATGGGTGCTTCACTAGGACAAAGCACCAGGTGGCACAGGCTTAGTGTTAATTTTCCTCATTGGTGAAAGGGCATAACGCGCTACCAAAGCCAATGCAAAAATAGGTGTTTTTAGTGGTTTGCTCTAGAAATGGTCAACAGAAGGATTTTTGTCCTCATGGCAAGGGATCCAATGATGGTATTTTCAAGGCATGACACTACTTATTGGTCACAAAAAATTACCTCCAATGGGCGAGATGGGGATTGCAGGGACAGTGAAAAATTACTATGTAACAGATGCCCCCTAAAGCATGAGGTCTGGGAGAGAGGGAGGGGTGAAATGCTTTATGAGAACGCACCCAAATAAAAGAACTACCATCAGAAGAATTGAAAATACAAGTACAACAGATATCTCTGATACATGATATGTGGTATGGGCGCAACCATCCATAATAGAATGTACAATAACCAGGATCCAAGGTATGGACACAACCATCTAGAAGGATAAACAAGTAGATTCAGGTATGGTCGCAGCCATCTAGTCAAATGAGTTACATAACACATGATAATAATCCACAAATAATATGCACCCTGGATTTATATCAAACATAATCCAGGGTCTTGCGCTCCATCTCGACCCAAATAGAGTACAAGTTCAAGCATGTGAATACGTGAGCTGAAGTTGAACATGTAAGAACATCGTCTGATTACCAACCAATAATGAAAGTCGTTAACAGATGCGAGAGGAACCACCAATAATGAGGATGGCCCTAAAGGTACTATAGCTAGAATCCACAGAATGTGAATAGTGAGCTTGCATTGAACACTCGCAGAATCATCCAATTGAAGGTCAATAATGAAAACCTTGCATTGAATGCGAAGAACCTGCCATTGAGGCATGCAGGCTCCAAGGTACCGAAAGGGAGTCTCTAGATCAGCCTCCTGGATAATAAGCTGAAGTCGACAGTAGTGACCTTGATCAAAGGTGGGCCATAGTGTTTCCCACATCATCGATGTGAGACAGAGGAACATGATGTTTGTGAATCAAGATCAGTAGAGAATCAGAGGGTGGTTGAAAACTGCAAAGGCCAACTTCTCTTGAACATATCGGTGGCACGACACTAGATTTGGTAGTATTTGAAATCAAAGGATCTAAGGTCATGGTGATGTGGCAAAGAGAAGATGTGCGGTCAAAAGAGATTACCCAAACCCATGGAGGCAACAAAATAATGAGATGAGATATCCCAAACCCGACACGAATGCAGACAAGTGCCATGTTCAAGAGCGACATACTGCCGACACAACGGTGATACTAGTTCCATTTTCCCCCCACCATTTTTGGCAAGTACCTCTTTATTTTTGCACAAGCTTGAAGAGGATACCATATGCTTGTCATATAAGTTTTTCCTTCAGAAAAATCCAACCTAGTACATTTAACGAGCCCTAGGAAGGAGGGACTCGAGTAACGTCATTACGACGGAGTCCAATGTCATCAGGTTTTAACGAGTCTGACAAAGGAATAACTCGGCATCTTTTCATGTTTAGAGAGTTTGAAAAGACAGCAGAAAATGAAACTCCAATAGTCCATTTTCGTAGATAGTCTCACAGATCCAAAAAGGTAGAAAATGATATCTGAGAGAACCTCCTAGTCGGAATAGTCTAGGGTATTCCTTTTTCATAAATAATATATCCCAACATGAAAAATGGGTAAAAATATACTGGGTAGATGTCATTTCACAGCCAATTTAGCGAGCTCAAAACAACAAGCGACTCGACGATCTTTTCAATTTTAGAGAGTCAGAAAAGAGCTAAAAGTTGACTCCTAGAGGAACGAGTGGTATAAAGGGTAGCTAATCATTCTAGTAATGGTGGAATTGCTCAGAACAAGTAAAGTTTAAGAGGCTGGCTAACAAGACCACTCATTGTAGCGGTTCCTCAGGAATGGGTAAAACAACCAAGTGAATGCATATGATCGGCCAAGCAGATAGGGAGGATGGATTAAAAAAACCAAGGCTCATTTGGCAAAAAACAGGCTAATAAAATGGAAATCACAAGAGGTAAAATGGGAATGGTTTCATTTTTATATAAGGTTGAAATCAGGAAACTCTGCTTGAAGTTGGTTTCATTTTTACACAAGCTTGAAACAAAGATAAACTATGCTTGAAACCAGTTTCATTTTTACACAAGCTTGAAATGGAAACAAACTATGCTTGAAAAGTTTTGCATGCCCCCAGCATGGTGACTCAATTCGAGGTACATGCCCCCAAGCTTAATTCCATATGAAAGGCAGATGGAGTGAAGGTTCAAATTACGAGATTAAGGGAAAGACTCGACTAGGATTTTACGAGATATAAAAAAAGACTCGAATTTAACGGGAATGTGTTTCATTGTTTTAATGAGGTTGACACATTCAAAGAAATATCCTCATAAGAGCTTGTTTCATTTTTTAAGGAGCTTGACACAATAAAATGAACTATGCTCCAAGAATCTTGTTACATTTTTTAAGGAGCTTGACACAAGAAAATGAACTCTGCTCCGAACACCTTGTTTCATTTTTTAACGAGCTTGACACAAGAAAATAAACTCTTCTCTGGACACCTTATTTCATTTTTTAACGAGATTGACACAAGAAAACGAACTCTTCTCCAAAATACCTTGTTTCATGGTTTAAGGAGCTTGACACATGCAGATGAGCCATGCTCCGGTAGATCTCATCATAATGAATAAGAAGTCATAGCTTCCAAGGGTTGCACGTCCGATGGAAAGAAAACATCTTGGAAGTCTGGACCCAGTGCCCCCAGCACATGATGCACAATGGAACTATCACTGAATACAGGCACAGGACAGGTAGCCACATAATTGACATGCGGTGGGGATGACACAACCAGTGGATAAAGATCCCACAGGGATGATGGTGGACTAACTTCCATATTAGGACCAAAGAACGCAAGCTGATCGATGGTCACGATCCAACCTTGGTGCAGAAAACACATCACACGAAAGAGGGAAGAGACAAGTTCTCCCATGGCATAAGTATAATCACAGTCCAGGAGTAAATTAAATTCCAAGGGGCCAGGAACAACCATCACGTCCATATGGATAGTTTTCCCTCCCAAAGTAACAGGCAACGTTTGAAGGATCCCTGACGGTTGACTAGTTCCTCTATTAAATGCCAACAGATTCTGCGTAACAAGCACAAGAAGAGGTGAACGAAATGCTTGCCAAGTAGTTGAAGAAAAAATACTGACAGACACGCCTTCATCTATAATGGTTCTGGGTATGACCAAATGGAAGGCCTGTACCATGATCTCAAAGGGCACATAATAAGGAAGGCGATAACCTGCGAATGGACCCCAATTGAAGGAAGCAACCAAACTACTTGGAGGGGATAGAATCGAACTGAGATGGTCTTCCCCTGGTGTTACGAGAGAATAAGGAGCATTCTCCGCCACCTCCATCATGGAGGTAGAAGGAGCATCCTCCAAGGCCTCCATCATGGGAGGCAGAGGAATAGCTTCTTGAGATATAAGGATAGGAGAATCTTTCTCCAAGTCTGAGGAATCTGAAGAAACAAGAAGAACATGAGGGTTGTGAGAGCCCCTCTCAATGGAAAATACTTGGTACACCATAGACGGGGCCAGCTCAACTGATCCCATGACCAATGGTTGGTCAAGGGTGGATTCATGATTTGGAATTTTTGGGGGAGTAGGATCAAGCAAGGATGACTCTTGACTGTTCGTTGAATCCACTGGTGAAGGACTCAAATAAATTTGTTTGTAACCAGCCATAAGGCAAGGTGCATAAACAGTCGAGTTGTCCAAAACTCTCTTAGTTTCATCCATATACGGACAAAGTTGAATGGCATGGTGCCCTTGACACAACTTACAGGGATTGGTGAGCTTACCCTGCTTCTTAGGAGCTTTACCAGTACTAATTGAAGACGTGCCCCCAACCTGACTCCGGGAAGCCAAAGGCAATGGCGGACGACTGTTGGAACATACTTCGAGCACCTTGGGAATACCAGGGCAATATTGAAGAAGATGGTTTCCCTGGCATGGCATGCAATGTAACTTAACTTTTCATTGAGGGTTGGAAGGTTTATCATGAGCAGATGTTTTAGAAACAATAGCTGCAACCTTAGCCTCTAACTTCTTCTTCTTAGTCTTCTTCTTCTTCTTCTTATCCACCTGGTTACTAGAATCTAGACTTTCACCAAGAAAATTAGAAGAGGAGGAAACATAAATAGGCGAAGAACGGGAGAGGTCGACCTTTGAATCAACATGGCATTGCTCAAGTGGAGGAGACGGTTGAACAGAGATCGAGGCATTCGGGACCACTGAGGTTGAAAATAACCATACAGGAAATCCAATAGTTAACCCAGGAAGGGACAACGTTGCCATATAAGGAGCACCAACATTCCCAAAAGCATGAAAAGGACTAGGATTCTCTTCAGAGGGGATTCCTTGGTTGGTGAACTCTGAAAACGTTGCCATCGGAAACAACTTTAGAAAAACAGCCTAAGGAAACTAACTTTAACCAAGAATATTTCGTGGGCAGTTAATTTTTAAAACATTGAAACAAAACTCTATTGTTTTATATTTTAAGAATCAAGAAATAGGTGAAAGGTGACTCTATCACTTTTAGTTTGGAAACAGGCATGAAAGGACAAGCGCTTGATGATATTTTCAAATTTAGGGAGTCAGTGAAGATCAAACTGACTGCTCTGGTAATCTAGGTAAGAGGTGTACCAAGTTTCTATGAATTGCAATACACCTTGGTGATAAAATGAAAGAGAAATGACCAAGGACTTTCCATACATGTAGGTAGCCTCCCCGAATGTTGTGGTTGGTGTATCACGGCTATAAGGCGGAATACTCGGCTTCCCATGAATGACAAGATTGCAACCTAGTGGGGTCTCCCATTATATACTCGATGGTATGGGGAGCACAAGTCCATACTAGCGCTGTCTAAAGCCAGCTGGAAAACGATAGCTACTATGTTTTAAGAGGCTGGAACACGTCTCTAGCCTAGACCACTAAAATGTGAGTGTTAAGTTTCAATGAACACAAATATTCTTAATGAAGGATGAATGCAAAAGGGATGAAAAACCACATTAAGAATGCAATCATTGTTTTAAACACTTTGTAACAAAATTCCTCAAAAGGCTACATGACATATGAGGTCAAACACGAAGAGGACTTCCAAAGCATGAGATAAAAACAAGGCATTCATTCTCTTTTACATCAAGTAATCATGGAAAGAAGACATTTCAATTGAATAATGAGCAATGTAATCTATTCTCATACAAAGAAAATACCGGAAGGGAAATACACACTGGTGAAGGATTTAGGGAAAAAATCTCAATTTTCACACACCCTAAAATTGGCATGACTTTTGTGGGTGAAACTAGCACCAACTAGCATGACTTTCTCACTGACAACTAGTGCCAATGGCCAATTAGCACGAGTTTCTAATTGACAAAAAGTTCCAATGCCTGAAAATGAAAAAACAAAGAATTTATCCCAACCAAGACCAGACTCACCACTTCAAGAAAAATCTAAAAATAACCCGGAAGCAAAATTACTGACCAAAAAAACTCCCGAACAAGGGAAAACCCTAGCACCTACAGGAAATGGTGTGACTGTTTGGTTGTAATCAGCACCAGACAGGGGATGGCACGGGTGATGAATTGGCAACTTCCGCCAATGGGCACGACTATCAGGGTAGAAACCGCACCAATCAAGCCAACCATGAAAAGATGAAAATTTCGGAAAAGAAGAGGTCAAATCTGATCCTTTGGGGCTGAACAGGGGTCTAAGACCAAATAAGGTGAACTAGAAGAGAAAATAAATCAATCAAAAGAAAAAAAAAGAAAAAAAGGAAAGACTAACTCCAACTGATTCCTGATTGGAGTTTCCATTTTGTTGAAGAGGTATATCCCCTCTGCGGACAAAGGTGATCCCACTAGCCCAGATCAGGTTGAGCAACAATAAAGTCACATAATGATGTTGGTTCCTAGTTACAAAAAAACAAATATCGCAATAAGTAGCCTACCTCAAATCCCATGCAGTTGTCGTTGAAGAAAATATGACGTTTCTCGTCCCTCGCTTGACAGATCACAATCCTTCCGTTCGACGCGTCCGAAAACCTATACACGTGAAAGGAAACAACAACATACAACATAAAATCTAAATCATGTAACCATATATCAGTCATAGAGGATATAATTCATCACATTACATAAAGAAATGAACACATGAATGGAACAAAAATCAGAGTTGCTTATATTATGAATGACAAAAGCGAGATTAGAACCAAATGCTCTTCCTTCAGCGGAGCTGACAGTGGAGCATGTCTCAACAAAGCTTGTCGGGAATCTGGACAAAGCTCTCTCTCTTTGGCGTGGCTCTCAAAGGTTGCTCGGCTATAGTTTCGTTCCTCCAAGTTCAACTAGAACATGTTCAAACCTTCAACCGTTCAGTTATAACCTGTTCAAGTAGAACATGTTCAACTAGCACATCAATGGAAGATGGCTATATTTATATAGGATAGGAGGAGGTTGGGATCCCTACAATAATGGAAGGGAGGTCTTATCCCTTGGGAGGTTTCCCCATAAGGTGGAAACAAGAAGCCAAAGGAGGAAGGCCATGGTTATTCAGTCGAACCACTCCCTATGACTCATCCACGAAGTTGTTGTGATCGAAACTTCGCCTCTTTTTTTTTCTAAAAATTTTATAATAATATTGGCGCGGGTGCTTAGCTAGGATAGAGTGCCAGTTGGTGTGGGCTCAGTGTTAATTTTCCTCATTGGCGCGAGGGCATAATGGGCTACAAGCACCAAGGAAAAAATAGGTATTTTTATTGGTCTGCTTTGGAAATGGCCAACAAAAGGCTTGTTTTCCTCATGGAAAGGGATGCAATGATAGTATTTGCAAGGCATGAAATTGCTTATTGGTCACAGAAAATGCCCTCCAATCAGCGAGATGGGGATTGCAAGGACAGTGAAAAATAACTGTGTAACACGAGTTTAGTCAGGTTAAGGTTAAGTTTAACGATTTGGTCAAGGTTAGGGTTAGCTTATAGTTAAGGTTAAGGTTAGGTTAAGGGTAAAGTTAAGGTAAAGGGTTTGGTCAAGGTTAGGGTTAGGTTATACTTAAGGTTAAGTTTAAGGTTAAGGTTAGGGTTAACTTTAGGGTAAAGGTTAAGGTTAAGGTTAAGGTTAAGAATTTGGTCAAGGTTAGGATTATGGTTAATCTTAAGGTTAAGGTTGAGGAGTTCAGGTTAAGGTTAAGGTTAAGGTTAGGGTTAAGGTTAGGGGAAGTTGAAGGTTAAGGTTAACGTTTGGTCAAGGTTAAGGTTAGGTTATAGTTAAGGTCAAGGTTAAGGTTAGGTTAACGGTAAAGTCAAGGTTAAGGTTAGGTTAAGGTTAATATTAGGTTAAGGGACCAAAACTTAACCTTAACCTTAACATTAACCTTAATCTCAACCTTAACTTCACTCATAACCTAAACCCTAACCTTAAAATTAACCTTACCCTTAACTTTAACCTTAACCTAACCTTGACCTTAACCTTGTCCTTAACCTTAACCTTAACCTTGACCTTTACCTTAACCTAACCTTAACCTTAACCTTGACCTTGACCTTAACCTAACCTTAACCTTAACCTTAAACTTATCTTACCATTAACCTTAACCTTAACCTTCCCAAACCCTTAACCTTAACCTTAGCTGTTGTGAAACCAGCTCCAAAAAGAGAAGAAAAGAGATATCAATGCCTTAGAAATAAGCCACTTCGAGGGGGAAACCTCCAATACATTACATGAATTAGAAATTCTTGGATGATACAAATTACAAAACCTCCTTTCTATATATAGGAGTCCATGGGACCACAATGTAATCCTAGTGGGGCCACAATTTAATCCTAGCCGACCTAACATTAATAATTTAAGAGCATAATAATAAAAATATGGGGGTTACAGGGGTAAAATAATAATAATAAGGTGGTTACACTAACAAAAATAAGGGACTATACTAGTAATATAGGGACCTAAAATTCCCCTCTCATTCAAAAAAGTGTTTTCCTCAATACTTGAGCAGCTCTGGGTGCTTCTGTATAAAATTCTCATCCTCCCATGTAGAATATTCAGTGGGTAAGTTCTTCCACTTGATGAGATACTCTGAAATTGATCGATTCTATAGTTTTCGAGTTCTTGTTTCCATGACCGCTTCAGGTTTCAATATGATTTTTCCTTCCTCATCACTTTCTAGCAATATTGTTCAAACTGGAATATTTTCGCCTATAGCCTTCTTTAAGCATGAAACATGGAAAACTAGATGCACTCGTGAAGAAGCGAGAAGCTCCAATTTGTATGCCATAGTACCAATATTTTGCAACACCTTGTAAGGACCATATTACTTTGGCAATAATTTATTATCCTTCTTAGCTTGCTTGAGGGACATTTGTTTGTATGGTTGTAGCCGTAAAAATACCCAGTTTCCTACATCAAAACTTCTCTCGTTGCGATGTTGATCTGCCTATTGTTTCATTCGATTTTGCGACAAATTTAGGTTATCCTTTAAGAGTTGGAGAACTTCTTGTTGATGCTCGATGTGATCTTCCACTTCTTGAACCTTCGAATTTTCTCTTAAATATGATGTGATTGATGGTGGATGATATCCATAAAGTGCCATAAATGGGATCATTTTTGCTGCAGTATGGAAGGAAGTGTTATACCACCATTTAGCGAGAGGTAACCACTTGATCCATTGTGTTTGTTTATCAAATAAAAAACAATGAATATATCCTTCCAAACATTTATTTACTATCTCATTTGACCATCAGATTGAGGATGATAATATTAGCTATGAGCTAATTGATTACCCAAACAAGAAACTAACTCCGTCCAAAAATTTCCAGTAAAAATGGGATCTCTGTCGCTCACAATAACCCTTGGGTTTCCATGTAGCTTTTGAATTATGTCCATAAATGTAGTAGAAACTGTATTTGCTTTAAATGGATGAGATAATGCACAAAAATGTGCATACTTGGTAAGTCTATCAAATACCACCATGATGACACTCTTTCCTTCAGACTTAGGTAAACCTGTGATAAAATCCATTAAAATCTCCTCCCAACATTGACTTGGAATGGATAAAGGTTGTAGAAGTCCTGGGGTCTTAATTTTCTCAACTTTATTTTGCTGGAAAACCAAACATTTTGCCACAAACTTTTGAATATTAGATTTAAGGCCATCCCTAAAAAATTATTTCTTCACCCTATGGTAAGTTTTTAAAAATCCCGAGTGTCCTCCTAAAGGGGAAGTATGAAATTCCAAAAGAATATTTTGTTTTAGTTGGGAATTCTTACAAAGATATAAGCAATATTTGTACCATAAAGAATCATTTTTCCAACTAAATGTATCAGATGTACTAGGATCTTGCTGCAAATTTTGAATGAGTGTCCATACTTCTTTGTCCTTCTTCCACTCATCTCTTGCTTCAGTTATCCAATCTGGTTGGATAATAGAAATGGCACAAAGCAATGCTTCCACCTCTTCATTCTTTCTTGAGAGTGCATCTACAACAACATTAAGCTTCCTTTTTTTGTAGATTATTTAAAAGTCATAACCCAACATCTTTTTGACCCATTTTTTCTATTCTTCTAAAGATAGTCTTTGTTCGAAAAAGTGTTTAAGAATATCATGATCAATTTTTACCTTGAAGTGTCTTCCCATTAGTAATTTCACCATTTCTTTAGTGCATGCAGTATTGCTAACATTTCCTTCTCATAAATAGGTTTCTGTAAATACTTTCATTTGATTGGATGACTTTCAAAAGCAATGGGTCTTCCTTCTTGCATTAAAACAACACCAATTCCCTTTCCTGAGGCATCACATTTTAGAATAAAGGTTTTTGTGAAGTCTGGTGTAGCTAAGATCAGTGCTAGGCACATTGCCTCTTTAAGATGTTCAAAGGCCTTAGTTGCTTTAGGAGTCCATGAAAATGCATATTTCTTCAATAATTTTGTTAGAGATGCTACTATTCTCCCATAATTCTTAACAAACTTGTGATAATACCCTATTAACCCGAGAAATCCTCGCAACTGCTTTATGGTTGTGGGGACTTTCCATTCCTTAATGGCTTTAATTTTGTTAGGGTCTACCTTAACACCCACGTGAGATACAATATGACCCATATATTCCACCTCTTGTACTCCAAAGAAAAATTTGGATGTTTTTGCATATAATTGTTTCTCCTATACTACCAATACTACAGGAGCAGAGAAAGAACTTTGACTAGGTTGAATTATACCCGCCTCTAACATTTCTGCAATGATACGTTCAATTTTTCTCTTTTGGACATAAGTATATATATAAGGCCTGATGTTTGGAGGAAGACTTCCTGGAATCAAATGAATAGCATGATCATTATCATGAATAGGTGGGAGTCCCTTGGGAGTTTCAAACACCTTGGAATGATTGTCCAAGACTTGTTGGAGATCTGCATAAATAGATGATTTTGATGTTGGAGCTTCTAGTGATCCTAATTGTGCAATTACGCCTCATTTTTCTTTTTTAAGAATCCTTTTCATGATTTTAGAGCTTATTTTCTTTCCTAGCTTCCCTACAATACCCCGTAATTCAACTTCCTTTCCTTCTGAAAAAAATTTCAAGAAAAATTCTTGAAAATTAAAAGCTACTGTCCCCAAAGATTGTAACCATTGTACTCCTAGCACAACATCATCACCTCCCATAAGAATGGAAAGAATTGGACTATTCAATACATATTCCCCCATGGTTAGCTTGATATTATGGCATTTTATAGAGAAATTTATAGTTCCTCCATTTTCAAACATCCCTTGACATTCTGTGCTGGGTATAGAAAATAATTCAATTCCTTGGCTACCTTACAATGAATAAAATTATGGGTGCTACCTGAATCAATCAACACTATAACCTTTCTATTATTGATATTTCCTTCTATCTTGAGATTTTGAGGAGTGGTAATTCCTGCCAATGCATTACATGATATGGTCAGACTCATTTCTTCCTCTTCTAGGGTTGGTTCCTGGTGTATATCCTCTTCTTGTTCATTTTCTTCTTCCTCTTCACAATCTATATAAAATAATTTCTTCTCAGCACACTTATGACCTTTAGTGTATTTGCTATCACAACTATAGAAAAGCCCTTTTGCTCTTTTTTCTTCCAATTGTTGTGGTGTCAACCTTGTAGGTTGTAGAAATCTAGGAGTAGCAACACTTCCCTCTTTATAGAAGTGAGTGGTAGGCTTCCTTGTCGCCATAATTTTACATTCAATTTTTCTTGCCAACCTGAATGCCTTCTTCAATGAATCAGGTTCCAAAACGCGAACTTCATGTTGGATGTTATCCTTTAAAGTGCCTATGAAGAGATCAATCCTGTGTTCCTCTGGAATATCAGTTACCCTTATATTCAATTTTTGGAAGTCCTCAATGTGCTCCCCACTAAACCCTTTTGTTTGAGATTTATCAATTGGCTAAAGAAGGTGTTGCTCTTTGTATCCTCATAATGTGCTATCATTTCCTCCGTAAAAATTGACCAAGTGACAATTTTTTTTATGGGAGCAAAGCCATCGATACCATACAAATGTATTTTGTTCTAAATGTAAAGTTGAAATGCATACCTTTTGTGTGTTTTTCACATTATGGAGATCAAAATATTGCTCCATCTGTAGTATCCATGTTACAGGATCCTTTCCATCAAACTTCCTCATATCCATTTTTGGAATATGGTGGTTCTTCCTGCCAACATTAGAGTTTATGAAGTCACGGTTAACATTTATTTTGTTCTCATCATGAGTTTCCTCTACTATCTTTTCACCATTAGGAAACATTTCTTGTATCAACTTTGTCAAACCTTCCATGTCTGCTTTTAGATCATTCTTCATGTTTTCCATCTTTTCATCAATCTTAGCTTCCATGTCATCCATCTTACATTCCATGCCAACTTCCATGCCATATATCTTAGATTCCACGCCTTTCTTCAAACCATCCATATTATTCTTCAAACCATCCATCTTTGCTTCCACACCTTTCTTCAAAACTTCCATTTCATTTTTTGTTGCTCTTTGCGAGAGCGAAATTTGGTGCACTTGCTCTTGTAATTTTGATAGATCATGTTGCAATTCTTCATCTTCATGAGTCATAGTAGAGCCTTCTGAAGGCTTAATGGGTGTTTAATTATTTTTACGGGGCATATTTTAGAACCCAATACTGATATCTATTCTACAATATGCCCTTGGAATCAATTCAAATTGATTCTTCAAACAAGACTTATGCAATTCGGAAAAAAAAATACACACCTTTTTCTTGCTTTTGAGGAGCTCGATATTGAAATTGGATTATATTTGTGATTGCGGCTCTTCAATATTTGAAATTGGGCACTGAGGTAGCCTTCTGAATTATCTTTCAAATGCAACAGGTCTAACTTGATTTGGATTCTCCAAGGCAAATTTATGTCTAATCTCCCACAATGACCTAATTATGGACTAATTCAGTAGAACGAACTTGTACAACTTGCCATGTGTCACTGTTTTGTCTTTTAGCTTTGAAATTTATGGAAACGGATCTAAATTCCATGTACTTGCGACCACTTTCTATGGCACTCCAATCCAATGCTCAGATACAGAGTTATGAAGATTTTCCCACGATCACCTCTTTGAGATGAAATTCGGGAGCCTGAAAAAGCACTACATTCCAAAAATCATATCTCAGAAAATATTGCGAACCAAGCTCTGAAATTTTGCGATGACTTTCCTCATGATTTCAACTTCATGCCCTAAATTTTTTTTATTCTAAACCTTCATAGAAAAAACGTTATAGCACAAATTCCATGATGACTTTTTTAGATTAAATTGAGGAGCCTGCAAAAAGAGCTAACTGCCACAGATCATATCTCCGAAAATATTGTGAAAAAAGCTCTGAAATTTTGTGATGATGTTCCTCATGATTTCAGCTTCACACTCTAAAAATTCCAACTTCTGAAACTTCATAGAAAACAATTTATAGCAAAAATGCCACGATGACCTGTTTGGAGCAGCGAAACCCTACAATCCAAAGCTCTGATACCAAATGTTGTGAAACCACCTCCAAAAAGAGAAGAAAATAGATATCAACACCTTAGAAATAAGATACTTTGAGGGGGAAACCTCCAATACATTACATGAATGAATAATTCTTGAATGATTCAAATTACAAAACCTCCTTTCTATATATATCCTAGCCGACTTAACAATAATAATTTAAGGGCACAATAATAGAAATATGGGGGTTACAGGGGTACAATAATAATAATAAGGGGGTTACACTAACAACAATAAGGGACTATACTAGTAATATAGGGACCTAACATTAACCTTAACCTGACTGAACCCATAACCTTAACTTTATCTTAACCTTAACCTTAACCTTAAATTTAACATTACCCTTACCTTAACCTTAAGGGTAAAGTTAAGGTTAAGGTTAAGGGTTTGGTTAAGGTTAAGGTTAGGTTAATGGTAAATTCAAGGTTAAGGTTAAGGTGAAGGTTAAGGGTAAGGTTAAGGATAAGGTTTAGGTTAGGTTAAGGTTATGGTTATGGGAAGGTTAGGTAAAGGTTAAGGTTATGAAAAGATTAAGGTTAAAGTTAGGTTAACGTAAGGTCAAGGTAAGGTTAAGGTCAAGGTTAAAGTTAAGTTTAAGGTTAGGTTAAGGTTAAGGTTAATGTTAAGGTTAAGGTTAAGGTCCAGGTCCAGGTTAACCTTAACTTTACTCTTAACCTTACCTTGACCTTGACCTTGAAATTAACTTTAACCTTACTAAACTCGTACCCTTAACCTTATCTTAACATTACCTTAACCATAACCTTAACCTTGACCTTAATTATAACCTAACCTTAACCTTGACCAAAACCTTAAACTTAACCCTAACCTTCCCAAAACCTTAACCTTAACCTAACCTTAACCTTAAACTAAACCTTAGCCTTAACCATAACCTTAACCTTAACCTTAACCTAACCTTAACCTTAACTTTACCCTTAACCTAAACTTAACCTTAACCTTAACCTAACTTTCACCTTAACCTTAACCTTAAATTTACCCTTAACCTTAACCTTAACCATATCCTAACCCTAACCTTAACCATAACCATAACCTTATCTTTACCCTTAACCTTAACCTTTACCTTAACCTAACCTTAACCGCAACCTAACCTTAACCTTAACCTTAACCTGACCTTAACTATAACCTAACCCTAACCTTGACCAAACCCTTACCCTTAAACTTAACTTAACCTTAACCTTAACCTTAACCTTCCCATAACCATAACCTTAACCTTAACCTTAACCTAACTTAACCTTAACCTTGACCTTGACCTTAACCTTTACCTTTACCTTACCCTTAACCTTCACCTTAACCTAACCTTAACCATAACCTTAACCTTAAACTTCACCTTATCCTTCCCCTAAACTTAACCCTAAGCTTAACCCAAACCTTAACCTTAACTTTACCCTTAACCTAACCTTAACCTTAACTTTAACCTTAACTTAACCTAACTGTAACCTTAACCTTACCTTGACCTAACGTAACCTTAACCATAACCTTATCTTTACCCTTAACCTTAACCTTACCCTAACCATAACCTTAAATTTACCCTTAACCGAATCTTAACTGTAACCTAACCTTAACCTTGACATTAACTATAAGCTAACCCTAACCTTAAAATTGACTATAACCTAACCCAAACCTTGACCAAACCCTTAACCTTAACCTTACCCCCTTAACCTAACCCTAACCTTGACCAAACCCTTAACCTTAACCTTAACCTTAACCTTAACCTAACCTTAACCTTAACTTTAACTTTACCCTAACCTTAAACTTAACCCTAACCTTAACCTTAACCTTGACCTTAACCATAACCTAACCCTAACCTTGACCAAACCCTTAACCTTAGCCTTAACCTTATCCCCTTAACCTAACCCTAACCTTTACCAAACCCTTAACCTTAACCTTAAATTTAGCCTTAACCTTAACTATAACCTAGCCCTAACCTTGACCAAACCCTTAACCTTAAGCTTAACTAGACTAAACCCATAACCTTAACATAAAGCTTAACCTTAAACTTAACTATAAACTAACGCTAACCTTGACCTTAACCTTAACCTAGCCTTAACCTTGACCTTAACTATAACCTAACCCTGACCTTGACCTTAACCTTAACTTAAACTTAACCTTAACCTTAACCTTCCCATAACCATATCCTTAACCTTGAATTTACCCTTAACCTAATCTTAACCTAGCCTTAACCTTAACTTAAACTTTACCCTAACCTTAAGGGATAACCTAACCCTAAGCTTGACCAAACCTTTAACCTTAACCTTAACCTTAAACTTAACCCGAACCTTTACCCTAACCTTAACCTTAACCTTAAACTTGAATTTACCCTTCACCTTAACCTTGACCTTGACCTTGACCTTGACCTTAACCTTAACCTGACTAAACCCATAACCTTAACCTTAACCTTACCCTTAACCTTAACCTGACTAAACTCGTAACCTTAACCTTAACCTTACCCTTAACCTTCACCTTAACCTTAAATTTACCCTTAACCTTGACCTTGTTAGCCATCAATAAACTTTGTCATATCCTATGATGGCTAAAACAAGTGTATTAGCCTTCAAGAAACAAATTTGGAGAAAATATGTGAGTTCTTGAAGCCTTGTTGTGTCTCTTGTCCAAATGACCCATCTCACTGATATCTTCACTTTAAAAATCCTTTAAATAGCCCTGCTAATTCATAAGGACTGTTGCAAAGACATAATTCTCATCATTTCTCCTTTTCAAAATATTCCCTTCATGTTGTTAGCTCCTCGTAATTTGTTAGATTGATTGAGATAAAAAGGTACAGGGTAACATCAAACCAAGCTTTGGAATCCTAGGACCTAGCCTTCCTAGATTCAGAGAGGGATCTCTCTAGTAGGTGCCAAGATGTGAACTTGCTTACTAATTAGGGTTTATTTTAGGCTAGATGTTAAGTGCATGGTATTTTGATTATTTTTGGTTGGGTATGATGCTCAGATAGATTTAGATAGAAAACAAGGAAGATTTTTAATTCATTGGGCAATGGAGTCAAACAAGGTCATGAATGAGTTCATCAATGGTGTCAAGAGCATTTGCAGGGCAATTTAACTTGGTCGATGGATCTTTAAGGTTGTGAAGGATCATGAGATGGACATTTAAACTTGGGAACAACAAGATAATAAAGGGCAGAAATAGAATCCTTTATATACTTGTAAACTGAGGGAGTTGGAAGATTTATAAGCATAGAAAGAGATTCAAAGTCTTAAGAAAAACCTAATCCATTTGATTTCAGATTGAAAGCAGATAATCAACCAAGACAACATTCAGATAAAACATAGAAAGGAAAAAACTTATTTAATCTTTCATGGGTTTAGCATCAAGAGTAGGAAAAAAAATTAAGTTGCTCAAGTAACTATAACCATAGAAGAAGAGAAAAACCCTACCATCCATAGTGACATCTATGAAAGTTCCTTGAGAAAATTTTAGCTAAGTAACGACAAAGAGCATGGTTAAGACAGACTTCTTTGACAAACTATATGCAAACCTGCTTCAAAAGATGATTTCAAGAACATAGTACTTTAGAGGTAACAATATGCAGGGCTAGCCATAAATCATAATTGATACTAACTGATCTAAATCATTCAAGAAAATAGACAAGTGAAAAACTTATTAGAGAGCAAGAGATGAATTCCCTAACGTATCTTAAGTAGAAGAAAACATTTAGGCAATGAAGGAGACAAACAGATCTAAGGTGCCATCAACAAGCATATCTTAGTCTAAATGTTTTGTCCTACTGCAACATAGATGGATGGAAAACATATGATAAACTTAGAAAACACTAACAAGAGAAAAATTCACCATCAACCAAGCCTATGGATCCTACAAACAGTTCTTCTCCATCAGCAAGTGAATCAGATCATGCATAAGCTCCAAGACATAAATTTCTCATCAAAGGCTTCAAGGGACTATGTATTACTTCAACATAAGTCATAAACATCATAAAAAATATACAAGAGCCTCATGCTATATTTATGGAGAAAATGACGAGGTGGAAACCCTAAGAGGCTTCCAAAAACCCTAATCTAGCCATAAATGTCATAAATGTGCTTAATGACCATGCAAGGCCCAATACACATAAGAGATAAGAAAATAAATGAAACAGAACAAAAACATAACTCCCCAATCAAATCAGGAGTTTTTTGTCCAAGAAAATTAAAAAAAACCAATTTTCCATTAATTAGTGTCTTTTGTTGACTTTTTGGCAAAAAGTTATCTCTGTGTGTAGCTCCATATCAGCAACAATTGGGGTCGGTTGCAGCTGAGTTTTGGACCCATTCACAACATCGGATTTGGGCCCGTGATGGCTCATTGGAAAGATTGAAGAGTATAATTTCCAGAAATACTTGAGTTGTACTTAATAAATTCCATTTACTAGCTCAAAAATCCAATCTCCCATGACTGCTCAACACACAGCGCCAGGCCTGAAAAGGAGGCAGAAAGGTCATTATTGAGGTGTTTTTTGACCTTTTGAGGGGGAAACAATGCTCCAATTGACCCAAAATTTTTTGGGTAGATGACTAGTGACATGCGAAACCCAAAAATATAAACTTTATCAGCTGATAATTCCCTAAAAAATAGCATGGCGCCTATGGTGCTACACTCCTAGGGGCCAAAATTTGGAAAAAAAAAATTCCGTATTTTCTTCAAAATTGGTGGGTAGACCCCTTAAGTGGTTTTAGACACTTGATGAGAAGAATCGGCTAAGATCACGAGGCTGTCATGAAATTTGGGCCTTTTTATCTCTTCTAGCTCTAAGAAGGCTTGCCTCAATTTAGCATTGGAAATCATTCTCTTCCTTGCATAGTGTTTGACCATTTTATTCTACAACATAAGGCCCCTCTTCACCTATTTGAAATGTTTGTGTTCCTATTTATAATATTAGATGACCCTTTGTTCCCTTTCAAAATCCTTTTCCCATTCTTGAAGCTGGGCATATTTTTCTAGGAAGAGCATTTTTTTATTTATCCCTTGGTCCTCATTATCACTGTATAGATAAAAAAAGAGAGGGTCTTGAGAAGCCTTTTTAATCCTTTTGCTCCTCCTGACTAGTGCCTTTGGCTCAACACTCTTCATTTTTTCTTTGCCTTTTTCCGATGCTTTGGTATTTTGTGAGGGGATGGCCCTTTACCTTTTAGAGGTAGCAAACACATCCCTTTTCCCTCTGTGATAAGTGCATGAGAGAGGGGAAATTATGGGAGTCTAAAAGGAAATGTTGTCATCAATTTGTCCTTGGCCATTGCTTCTTTCTTCTTGGCCACTTTCCTCTTCCTCATTTTCTTCTTCCTCTACATCATCTTCCTTTTCAATGCTTTCCTCATGATCATCGCTGCTTTCTTCATCATTTTCTTCATTTTCATCCTCTTCGTCTTCTTTATCAAATTATTCTTCACTGTCCTCTCCTTGTTCATCATTATTTGTCTCATATTCTTCCTGACTGTTGCCTCCTATTTTCCCTTCACTAGGGATAATATCAACCCCTTCACTTGGTAATTTAGGGGAGGATGCAATAGGTGAAATTGTTTGTGGAGAAGGCACATGGGCAGGTGATGGTTGTGTGGAGGTAGATCGTTGTGAAGTGGAAGGCAATCTCTACTGGATGAAGGCCCCGGGGTCTGCAAACACATCATGTGAGATGAAGGTCTCCCAAGATATACCTTATTTCTCTAGTTGGTATAGGACAATCATCTTGATCAGGGAGTGATGACAGAGGCTAGGAATTTGGTGGTCATAGCTTTTCCTCTTGACAACAAAGGCCATTTTATAAATACTCTGGAAAAGGTAATAAGGTAGGTTCATCATCTTGACTTTGGTAAAATGCATCAGCAATCTGATATGATATGAATAGACCGGGTGTACCTTCCCTCACATGTGAAAAAATTGATTATCTTCCTCATTAATGTTGCATACCTCTCTAGAAAATAAGAAAGAGGAAAAATAGCCTTGCAGTTTTGCTGATAGGTGGGTTTCAAATAAGGCCCATAATAACCCAAATCCAATTTAACTTTTTTGAACCAAAGCTCACCAACATCTGGTATACCGGTTGCCTTGGAAATGATTTCAGATGAAAGCTCAAATTGGACCCCTGCTAGATTAACTTGGTGGTTTTGTAGGCTACAAGAAAAAAACCTGGTTAAGTCTGGATGGTATTCGACTTGCTTGACCTTCTCACAAAAATGGTAGAACCCTGCATCCTGGAAGTATGAAAGGATCATAGGAGAGGAAGTAATTGGAGTGGTGTCTAGGGGCTCAAACATTTTAGCTTTTCCTCCATGATGTTTTGGCTTGGTTGGAGTATGAATCTCATCACCACTGGTGTGACTATCTCTCTTTGACATGATGGTTGGTCCAAAGAGCAAAAGGAACCTTGAGTTTTTCTTAAGGGTATTTGGAGTAAAATAAGTGGTGTAGGTCAAACTTTTTCAAAGAGGAAAGATAAGGTGAAGACAATGTTCAAAGCTTTTATTTGGTGGTAGAGGTCAGGCTTATAGTCACTCAATCCCCTCTTTGTATAAAATACCAATTCTTCTTATAAACCCTAGTTCAAAGACATGACAATTTATTTTTGCATAGTCTAGGGTTTTGGTCAATTCTAACCATGGATGACCTCTCTGATAAATAATACTTGGGAGAAGGAAAAGGTTAACAAAACTTGTATTAACTTGCAAAAGCTTTGTAGAGGCCAAAAAAATTGATTTTGAAAGTCTTTGGAAAATTTTTTGAAGTGTTTCCAGTGGCGTAGTGCCAGCGTGCAGCGCCGGGCCGGTCGGGCTGTTGGGGCGTAGCACCGGGTGGAACAGGCAGTCTCCTGGGCGCTGGTGGTCATTTCTGAGCCTGCCCACAATGCCAACCTATGAGTGCGTAGCGCAGTGTAATCTTACACTGCCTACCTCGCCTCTATTTTTAGCGTCGGAGGCTAGGGGCGTAGCGCTGTGCTCAACGCGTAGCAGCTACTAATTTCCACAGTTTGCCCGAAAACCAAAGTAATTTCTTCTCAATAGCTCCTTATTCTCGAAAAATTGCAAATGATGCATGGGGAAGGTTCAATTATCTTTTATACTTGATTTGAAAAGTAAATTAAAAATACAAAACCCACTTTTGTAAAGTTGGTGTCTCCTATCTTTCAATGCGCTTTTGACTAATGTTTGTTGTGAGCACATTTTAACATTTTTCGGAAAAAATGTTTATTTATGCCTTTGCCAATATTTTTTCAAAACAATATTTTTGGCATGGAGGCCCTTTGTTGGGAGCCTATTGTTGAGATGCAAAAATCGAGGTTACATTTTGCCTTTTTAGGCCTTTCTTGACAATAATTTATACCCCAACTTTTTACTTCAAAAACTCTATTTTTTTCTACCCTTTGGCAAAATGGCCTTCTTTAAAATGATACCCTTTGTCTTTCTTCTCTTTGTGCAGGTGAAGAAGTCCTATTTTGGCAAAAATCCTTAAGGAGGAGGCTTCTGTCCTTGAAATATTTGAGATGGTTCTTGGCTTGTTACCAATGTTTTGTTAATCCACCAAAATAAACCGTGATACTTTTTTACCTGTAGGCATGTTGTTTTTTGTCTTGTTTGTGTCTTCCTCCTAGTGATAATTACATCCTATTACCTTGCCTCCTCTTGTTGCTGGTGGTCACCTTGGCTACTCTTTAAAAAATGTGAACAAGGGCAGTTGTCCCGTGTAGTGTTTGTGCTCTAAGCCAAGGAGGCTTTCCTTGAATGAACTTGGGTAAAAATTCTTGATTTCATTCCCCTTTGTATGCAACATCTTTATGCAAGAAGGAATAAATTTTTGGGAACAAAATACATCCTATGACTCAGTGAAACCTTTGGTGACCTAATGGGGACCTTTGGACTTGGATTTTGGATAGGGATTTTAGACTTAGGGATCACCAACTATAAGATAGGACATGTGATAAGCTTAGTGTGTTTTGAAGATCTAGGATCTAGCATACTTGATTATCTAAAGGGTCTATAGAGACAATCAGTGGCTGAGAATATTATGGAAGAGTTAGCAAGATTATTTTATTGGTAGGTTTGAATAGTAGTAGGGAATCTTGTAGATAAGAAAAACAGAGGATTTGGGCCAAAAGGCAAGACATGGTGAAAAATGGGTGACAGTTGGGGTTAAAAAAAATGGCTTGAACCAAGGATGGGTATTCCAAGAGTGGTGGGCTAGTGATGAATAGATAGGAAGATGAAAATATAAAATTTTTATCTCAAAATGATGAAGTTAGTGAGATTTCTAGAACTCAAAATATTTATGAATTTTATTTCTAGAAATCTAGTGACACTACTTAGTCATCTTTAGATAGTGAAAAATACAGATGACTAACACATGTCACCCATTTTCCTCATTTTACCCTTTATTTTCAAAATCCCCTTAAAAACCTTATAAATCCTCTTTTTTTGGTTTCAAAACCCCTTTTTCTAACTTATCGGAACCCCTCAAAAGGCCTCAAAAAACCCCATTTTGGCCTATTTCCAAACCTTTTAACTTTGGGCCTTAAACGCTTTTTCCTTAAGCCATTAGCCCCTTTTCACCATGAGACCAAGGCTTGCGACCATTGGCTATAGGCTTTAAGCCCCTTTCACGCCATCAGACTTCACTCCTCCCCATTTCCATTTGCCTTCTCTATATTTTCACTGTCGATGTTCATCCCCCGCCAATAAGATCTTGACTGTTGATCTCTCAGATCGGGTGGTAATCAATTACCCTTCTTCCCATCGGAAATCGCACTTTAGTGATTCTGATTTCCTCATTCCCAAACCCTTTTCTCTGCCAATATTCATGCCCTTGAAACACTTCTCCACCGTTGATCTCATCACGATTCAACGGCCAACAGGGTTTATCCCTGTTCTCCCCCTCCATCCACCATGGTCCACCGAAAATAAATCTTGACCATTAATCTTCTTGATCTAACGATCCTCATTCCATTGCTTCACCATCCTTCCTCCCGATCATCTTTCACCAAAGCCTCTCTGCCGATATAATTTGATCCATTGATCTCCTTCATCTAATGATCATCGCTCGTCCTTGATATTCCACCCTACGGGTTAAACAATCCATTAAAATGACAAGATAGCTAACGTCGACCACTTGACCCCACCATTCATCCGTCGCCCATATTTTCTCCGATCGCATGCATCCATAGCCGTCGATCTGACTCCCCTAGATTGGACAGTCTACGCTCCATTTCATGCCCGATCCACCCAAAGCCTTCCATCGTGCAACTTCAACACAAAAAAAATGGTTTTAGGAGAGACGTGCATCAGCCTCCGACATGTATCGCATTCGATGAAGAAAATACTACTTACCACTTTCTCCGTGTGTGAATACCACCTGTGGTATTTACGAAACTTCTTATCATCGTTTCCGCGCCATTTATCAAATTCAAGCCCTGGTTTTTCACCATTCCACCATGGAACCCTTCCTCTGCATATTCCCCCTCCTTCACAAACGCTCCATAACCCCTCACCAATGCCTCCGACAACAGTGTTATCCAAAACACATGGTTTTATAATGTTTTTAATGTTTATTTGTAGGTTTTAATGGTGTCCATATATGCCGACCTTCCCATAGTAACAACCAGGTTACCACAGTGCCTAGGATGATGATCCGAGAGCCTAAAAAATGAAGAAGAAGGGACCCAGCGTCGAATTCAATGGTTCGGCCAATGAGTCATAAAAATTGGTTGATCCAGTAAGACCCTCCAGCGCGGAAGACAAGTCACCTGTAACCAAATAGTGAATATCGATGAAGATCATAGATTAAATATGAAGATTAAAGTTTAAAGGTTAAGCATAAAATTTGATGATAAAAGGCTTAATCTACAGTTTAATGAGATAAAGACGCAGTTCGAAGACAAAGGATGATTAGAAATGCCTTAAAGCACAATCAATGGTCTAAATCAATGTTTAAAGTAATAAAATAAGATAGATCAGCAAAGGGACTACTTGAAATACCAGATCAGTGAAAAAATTAATCCCCTAGAAACAAAAAAATGCCACCTACAAGTTTATTTTCCTCAAAAGCATACAAATTTAATGCACAGTCAGAGATATTTTTACATAGACAGCTCAAAATTTATTTCCAGCCTACCAAATATGGCTAAAAGTCAAAAAAAGTGACTAAGTAGCTCAAAAGTTGATAAAACATTCATTTAATAGAGTTAAAACATTAGATATTCTTTATCTGGGGTTATGTAAATTTTCTAAGGTCGAGAAGCATTTACTCTGTCTTAAGTGAAGGCAAAGAGCATGATTGAAACAGACTTCATTGAAAAACCTAGGCAAAGCTGCTTTAAAGAGGAGTTTCCAAGAACAAAGTATTCAGTGGCCACAGTATGCAGGGCTAGCCATAAATCATACTTGACACTAACTGATCTAAACCATTCAATAAATGGACAAGCTAAGAACTTCTTAGAGAGCAAGATATGGATTCCCTAATATATCTCAACGGAAGAAAACATTAAGGTAGTGAACGACAAATAGAAGTAAGGTGCTCTAAGGAAACATTTCTTAATCTAACTTTTTTGTTCTACTGCAACATATAAAGATGGAAACATAATGGAAAACTAGAAAACATAAACATAAGAAACACTTCACCATCAACCAAGCTTATGGATCTTGCAAATTGACTCTCTCCATCAACAAGCAAACTGGGGCATGCATGAGCTCCAAGACATCAAATTTCCATAAAAAACTCCAAGAGACTATGTATTTTCTTTAGCATAAGTCATCAAAATCCAACTAAATACATAAGACCCTTATGCTCTATTTATGGAGAAAATGAGGAGGTGGAAACCTTAAGAGGCTTCCAGAAACCCTAATTTAGCCACAAATGTCATAAATGTGCTTAATGACCATGCAAGGCCCAAGACACATAAGAGATAAGATAATAAATGAAAAACACCAAAACATAACTCCAAAATCAAATCAGGATGGATTTTCCCAAGAAAATATTATAAAAATAATCTTGCCTTAAATTTTTGTGTTTTGTTGACTTTTTGGCAAAAGACAGTCTAGGAACGTAGTGCCACTTTTGCAGAAAATAGGCTGTTTTGCAACCAAGTTTTGGACCACTTCCCAATGTCAGATTTGGCCCTAGGATGACTCGTTGGAAATATTAAAGAGTTTAATTTCTAGAAATACTTGATTTGTGCTGAATGGATTCCACTGACCTGCTAAAAAATCCAATCCTCCATTATTGCTCAGCGTGCAATGCCAAGCCTAAAAAGGAGGCAGAAAGGTCATTTTGAGGTGTTTTTTGACCTTTTGAGGGGGCAAAAATGCTCCAATTGACCTGAAATTTTGTGGGTAGATTTCTGGTGACATGAAAAACCCAAAAATTTAAACTTTAGTAGCTGAGGATACCCCAAAAAAGAGCATAGCACGTATGGTGCTGCGCTCCTAGGGCCTCAAAATTTCAAAAACATAAAAATTTCTCCTATGCGCAGTGCCATTTTTCAGAGGGAATTTGGTGGTCTTCCGGCGTTAGAATGAGATCCATGATAGCGCATTGGAAATATTGACTTGTGAAATTTACAAATATGCAATTTTTGTCTTTATTGAGGTTGATTTACCTTGTCAAAAACATATTCTCCCAACACTTATAAAAAAGTGTTGAATGTTGGTGCAAAAATGAAGAGTGCTAGTGCAGACCACCTTTGGATGACTTCCTCAATTAAAAATTGAACTCGTGATAGCTCATTAGAAATTATTGAAGTCTAGTTGGAATTTGACTTATTACACAAGTAATTTGGACAATCCAGCTATGAGAAAAAATGATTTTCCCAAGGTCACTCCAGAAGTGCAGAATTTCTCCTGTGACACTTGTATTTTTGACATTGATCTCAAAACATGATACCTGTGTAAAAACTAAAGGATTTTTTTCTTCTTGGCCCTATTATGGACAAAACCCTCTCTCACATTTTCCAAATTCATCTCTATGTGGTCAAAAACACAATTTAAAGCAAAAATAGCCCTAGGTGTGATACATGGCTTGTCTCTTGGAATGAATTCTCGGAAAATGATGGAGGCATGATGTTTATGAGCTGGTATGGAATTATTCTTGATGAAATTATCTATTAAATGAATCCTTTTCTCTTGTGCCTCATTTTCATATCAAACCCTAGCTTAGTTGGAAGAGGAAATTAGGGTTTGGTGTGAGGATTTAGGACTACCTTGTAGAGGGAGGGGAATGAAGGGGTTATGGTTTGTATAAATATATGTTAGGGAGTAAGGGAAAGTGGAATTTCAGGAATTGAGTGAGGGGAAGGGGTCCAAAAGGTCAAAACACAGGCCTAGTCTTAAAAAGTGTCAATTTGTGGCAATAAACTAGGTTTTGTAGAAAAATGATGATTCTAAGGGATAGGAGTGATGGGAAGTGTTTATGGAGGTATTTTAAGGATAGGAGGAGGTTTAAGAGCATCAATATATAATCCTTGTTGATGATTTAATCATGGAGGTCATGAAACCAAGAAAAATGCCTTAAAAACCCTAGATAGGAAATGGATGAGTTTAAGCAAAAAAAAAATAGAGGGTTGAGGCCAAAGGTGGTGAAACATAGTGATAATGAGTGGCATGAGCCCATGATGGGTCTTTTGGGATGGGTTAGCTGAGCTTGGCATGAAAAAATAATGAAATAGTGAAAATTTATCCTAAGCATAATAAAGGCCGTGAGATTTCTAGAACTCACAATGTTCATGAACTTTGTTTCTAGAAATCTAGAACCGATAGTTAGTCATCTTCAAATAGTGAAAATTATGGATCACTAAAAACATCTATAAATAATCCATGAGGATCACATTGTAAAGGGTTGGTTGGTTGTTAGATGAATTATTATCAAGTGTAAATAGTTGCTAAAGTTGCTGAAGTGTTGTGATGTAATTGAAGAATACGAGGCTGAGAAGAGAAGTTAGAGCTGTAAAGACCTGTTGGAACTGAATAATGTAATTGGTTTGAACATCAATAATACAAGATGATTCAAGGGATCCTGGACTATGTTAATGGTGATGTTAGTCCTCACTGTATTTTTTTTTCCTTATGTTTTCGATGCTATCCATCTTCTCTATTAAAGAACATAAAATTTAGAGTAGGATTTATGGCAAAGTACCCTATGTTTGTCTAAAAGATTTATCTCTGTGTTTTCTTCTAATAAGTTAAATTGGGAATGATTCAATAGAGTATGACTAGTCAAGGAAATTTGGTGAGCCCATGTCTTGTTGTGTAAAACTTGAGACATTCTTCTTTAATGATATTTTCATTGCATGCTAAGTAGAGTCTAAACTAGGGAAGTCTATGGTTAGCCCTGTCCTCTGGTCATGTCTTTAACAATTGTTTTGAAAGTTTCCCTTTAGAGTATGCTAAAAGCGGGATAGATTCAAATTTCTTACCTGATCTTAGGTTGCCCTTCTTTTTATTATATGTTTTCTCCTTTCTGAAAGTAGTCTTTTAGATTACTGGATTGTTGTCTGAAAAGTGTGCTTTAGTAAAGGTTTGTCCAAACAAGTCTATGGTATGCCTTGTCCTTTGGATTACTTCAAACAGTTAATTTGAAAGGCTTTTCTTGTTTAATGAAGTTAATATATTCTTAATTGGTTGTTAACTTTTCTTCTTTCACAACAGTTTGATGTTTCATGCCACAAATAAATCTCAAGATATCCTTTGATATAGATGACTTTCCCCATGGAAACCCTTGTAGAACTATTGTACAATGAAATCCTTTTTTGACTCCATAGCCCAATTGATCGATATTGTCTTTTGACCTATCCTATCATCTGAAATATTTTTCAACCTACTCT
The DNA here is from genome assembly GCA_034641835.2 of Pinus albicaulis. Taxonomy (NCBI): domain Eukaryota; kingdom Viridiplantae; phylum Streptophyta; class Pinopsida; order Pinales; family Pinaceae; genus Pinus; species Pinus albicaulis. The sequence goes on from MU968492.1 coordinate 690,756, forward strand.
CACCTTCACCCTTCTAATGACCTTTTCCTTTTCTGATATCCATCCCAACCAATCAATCAAACAAAAAATTTATCTGAGCTTCATAAATAGCCTAATATCATAAAAAAATCATACATATATATCCTTTTAAAACACTTAATAAATATATCCCTTTCTAGATCCAGGAAGGCTAGGCCCTAGGATTCCAAAGTGGTTCTGATGTGGCCCTCTGCAGTGTTTATTCTTGCCAATCTTGTAAATCACAGGAAGTTAACATAGTTTCGACCATACTGGGGATATACCGAGTAATAGATAACTTCACAACTCAGAAATACCATTATTTAAATGAATCAAGTGTTTACCAATATTAGTTCCTGATTGTTGATGATGGACAACAACCAGTCCTAGGAAAAAAACAAAAATATTCCATCTGGTGAATCCACTGGTTTTCAATAGGCTTGTTGATTTCCCTTGTTTTTCAAAAAAATCCACTAGGAAAATCTTTTATCATAACATCATACAAACTCAGTTAAGAGAACTTTGAGGATTAAGTTTTCTTTCATAAGATTAGTTGTCCTTTTAAAGACTGTCAGACTTGGCTGAACTTTTCTCATCATTGGATCTAAAAACATAACATAGTGGCCTCTAAGAGAATTCATACTAAATCCCATCTTGACCCAAATCCTCCTAAAATAGTTGACAATCCAGAAAGAATCCTTAGGAAGTCTCCTAAATCCAAGAACCCAACTATTGTAAGATCAATTCATAGAGAAAACTCTATTCCTGAAAATCTTACAGCTCTGCAAAGTACACAAGTTGACTTACCTGTCATAAGGAATCCATCTAGAACCAAGTCACTTTGTGATATGGATTAGATAGACTTTGAGCCTCCACGTTCACCCCAATCTAGTGGTGACCATACTCACAGTAGAGAAACCCATCCATCTACACCACCTAATATTCATATCATTCATAATTTTGGTTTTTCTCATCCTAAATCTGCTCAACAGTACTTAGTTGGTCCAAGTACTTCTGTTACATCCATTCATACATCCACAGTTCAAACCACTTCACTTCCTCACCTTCCTCTACTTGTAAATCCCCCATCGTTTCCACAACCTCATATCATGGCAACATGGTATGCTCCCTTAGTCCTTCCTTTTCCTTTACCTATTCTGCCACCGGACTATCAGTCCAAGATTTCGTTATATGATGCTAGTATTTCTACCACAGCTCAACAACATGTGGATAGAATGAATGACTACTTTGAAAGACAAGAAATAGATGATGAAATTGTAAAACTTCGAATATTTGCTCAAAGTTTAGGGGGAGAAGCAAGAAAATGGTTCAAAGACTTAACCCCTAACAGTATCAATGACCTCCACTCTTTCCATCAGTTATTCCTAAATAAATGTGAAGTCAAAAGAAACCCCCTTCAAATTCTGTCATAATACAATGATCTTAAAAGGAATGTTTGAGAGAGTGTCCAAGATTATTGCACTAGGTTCAATAATGTTTATAATGCACTCCCTCCACAAATGAAACCCCCACAAGGCTTAGCTTTAATAATTTTTCCTAAAGGTTTTGACCCAGACATGTGTTCTTTATTAAGGGAGAGAGAACCCCTTACATTAGAAGACATGCAGACAGGGGCCGAAAGTGTAGAAGCTAACCTTAATGCCAAAAGGGCTAGATTAAAAGCAGAAAAAAAGGCTGCCTACAAAGATGAAGCCGGAACTTCCACATCAGACTTCAAAATTGATAATTTGGTCAGAACATGGAGATGATGATGGAAAGAATAAACATGAATGAGAGAGCTTATCCTAAAGAAAACCAAACAGCCCCTCAAAAAAAAAACCAAAATCAGAATAAAAAATTTAGAAAGAATCTCCCTTAAATTAGACAAAGAGGTCCTGATCAGCAAGTCAGAGCTCCTTTCCAACAGAATTATGTGGACGAAGAGGGGGAAAAAATATAAGAAACGGAGGAAAATCACATGAAAATGTTGAGAGTAAACAATGAGGATACTGTTTTCCTCAATGAAGAAGAACAAGTCACATACATACCTGATGAGGAAGAAGGAATAGAGTCAGACTATTGTAAACTAGGCATTGAAAATTCCATAATGGAAGTACAAAAATAATAATACTTGAGAAGTAAAAAGAACCAAGACACTCCCAAGAATAAAACCTCTGAAAATTCTGCGAAAAACAACTTTGTAAATACTTTAAAAAAGACAGCATAAAACAAAAACATAGTGGCTAAAAGTTCTGATCCAAACAAGGGAAAAAACACCCAAATCCATGACAAATATAGTAGTGACCCTAGTAGCACTAGCACTTCAGCTAATGCTCCTGAAAAAACCTTTCTAACTGTTGTTTATAATAAAAATCAGCAAACTAATATTGTTGATAAAATAATGACTAAAAAGGCTGAACTAAATATTTCCAAAACTCAAACACCTTTCAACATAGAGAGTGAAATTGCCAAGGTAAAAATATCTATCCCTCTCACTGAGTTAGTCACTCAAGATGTATATAGGTCTCAATTGTTAAAGGATATGAACATAGGAGATCACAATGACTCTATTAACTTAAATGATGACAAACCTGAGCTTCTGTTTGGACCAAAAATTGAAGGAAAATTTCAGGAAGGTGGAGTTCCTCCATTCTATGTCAGCTTAAACATCCATGATAACATTCTGCACAATTCCATTCTTGACTCAGGAGCATCACATAACCTAATGCCCAAAGTGATAATGGAAAGACTAGGCCTTTAGGTAATCATACCTTATAAGGATTTATACTCCTTTGATTCCAGCAGAGTAAAATGCCTAGGCCTAATAAAATATCTTTGTGTCAATTTAGCACAAATCCCAGCCAAGAGTTTAGTAATGGACATTGTTGTGGCTGATATACCCCCCAAATATGGCATGCTTCTTTCAAGACCTTGGGGTGCTAAATTGCAAGACACAATGCAAATGGATATGACTTATGCCACCATCCCTGTCTTCAACCAACCTAGAAGAATTTATAGGGAAGCACACATGAAATACATGGTGAATAGCCAAGAAAGACTGGAAAACTCCCCTCTTTATTCTATACATATTGACCTTGAATCATTCATTTTTTATAATGATGATATTCCTAATGAGCAAGGATTAAAATATGAAAAATCAGCCAACATAGTGGCAGCCATAGAAAAAGAGGAGGGAAAAGAAAAATCATCCAAGAATTTTTCTAATTCAACAAATTACAACAAACAAAATGAAGGTATTGAGCTACAAAATAGTCATCAACATAGTGTCAATCATAACAATCAAAGAGAAATTCCTCAATACATTGAAAATATTGAGAAACAAGACAAAAAAGCACATAATGCAGACCCTCAAAAAGAACACAGTAATGATCAAAATGGACAAAACAGGTAGGAAAAAGAGAAAATTGATGAAAAATATAAAAACAGTCCTCTTTGGAACATGAGTTTTGATGGGTCTTGTACTGAAACTAGTGCAGGAGCAGGCATATGGGTGCACAATATTGAAAAAAATCATGTTGAAGGTCATTCATATAGATTAAAGTTTCACTGCACCAACAACATAGCAGAGTATGAAGCACTCCTCTTAGGACTACAATTTCTTAAAAGACTAGGAGCTAAGAGGATAATAGTTCATGGAGATTCATAATTGATAATTAGGCAAGTAAATGGGGAATATAATGCTAAACATCCAAGACTAAGAGCCTATAGAGATGATGCCATGGACCTATTAAAATCATTTGCATAATTTGAACTAACTTTTGTCCCTAGAAACCAAAACATTATTTCCAATGGATTAGCCTTTGTTGCTAGTACATTCTTGAAACCTTATGAAAGAAAACAATACACAGTTCAAGTCACATATATACCAGCAGTCCCAGACAATGAAAAATACTGGCAAGTTTTTGAAGGAGATAAACAAATAGAAGACTTCCTACAATCCATAAATGAATTTGAAATGCCAAATTTAGATTCAGAGTATGAACAAGAATTTCTTACTAAGGAAAAATCACTTTATAAAGAAGAATAAACTCATGATACTGCTGATATAAATATTTTAACGAAAGTACACAAACATACAACAGAAAAACAACCAGATTTAGAAAAAGAAGAGCTAGAAGTGTTGCAATCCAAAACTGAAAGTTTGCTAAAAGGACTGGTCCCTTTAGAAGAATTGTTTGAATTCAACGATGTTGCAAAAAGGCAAAAAATATAACCAACTGAAGATGAAGTAGAAGAGTGCAATATAGGCAGTGAATAAAAGCCTAAAATGATCAAATTATCCAAGACACTGCCAGCTCACATCATACTGAAATACCTTGAGTTGTTTAGAGAAATTTCTGATGTGTTTGCATGGAGTTGTGAAGATTTGAAATCATATGATACATAAATAATTCAGCATAAGATACCTCTCAAAGAAAACCAGAAGCCTTATAGACAAAAATTGCGTAGAATAAACCCTGTTCAATTACCTCTGGTTGAGAAAGAAATTAGGAAAATGTATGATGCTAGAATTATAGTACCTGTGAGATACTCAGAATGGGTATCTAATCTTGTATCATTTAGGAAGAAAATAGGAGAAATAAGGCTTTGTATTGATTTCAAAAACTTAAATAAAGCCTCCTTAAAGGACAACTATCCCTTGCCCAAAATGGATCATATTTTACAAAGGGTAGTTGGTTCTAGAAGAGTTTATTTGCTAGATGGTTTCTCAAGATACAATCAAGTATTGGTACACCCTGATGATCAACTTATAACATCCTTTACTACTCCCTGTGGCACTTTCATGTATGTGAAAATGCCTTTTGGTTTAATGAATGTTGGTGCCACATTCTATAGAGCCATGGATATTGCATTCTCAGAAGAAATAGGTTACCTCATTGTGATTTATTTAGATGACATCACAGTCTATTCCAAAACAGATGAAGAACACCTAATACATCTAGTAAAATTCTTTGAGAAGTGCAAAAAGTATGGTTTATCCTTAAATCTCAAGAAAACATTGTTTGGTCTTCAAGAAGGTGAACTTCTTGGACATATTATATCTGAAGAGGGAATAAAGATAGATCCAAAGAGTATTGAAGGTATATTGCAAATAAATCACCCTAGAAACATCAAAGAACTCCAATATTTCATTGGAAATATTAATTTCTTGAGAAAGTTCATACCCAACCTAGCTTAACTCCTTAGAAACATGACAAACATGCTTAAAAGAGGAGTTAAATGGACCTTAGAAGCAAAGAAAGCATTTGAGCTGGTAAAACAAGCACTTACTAAAACACTAGTTCTCATTAGTCCTGAATTTACAAAATATTTTTTCATTTTTTCATTTGCATCAAAACACATAGTGGCTACAATCCTCCTAGAAAAAAACACAAAGGGACAAGAGTAGCCTATTGCATTTTTTAGTAAGGCATTAAGAGATGCACATTTGAAGTACAACATAATGGAAAAACAAGCATTTTCCTTGGTTAAAGCTTTAAAAGAATTTAGAGTTTACATTTTACACTCACACATTATAGCATTTGTGCCTCATTCAGTAGTAAAAGACATCCTAACACAATATCCTCATGGCAAAAGAGGAAAGTGGATTGCTGTAATAGTGGAATATGATTTGGAAATCAAGCCCACTAAGCTCATCAAAGGTCAAAGACTAGAAAAATTTATGGTTGAATCCAACTTCCAAGCTCTTGATTTAAACATGTTTAATGCATTAGATGAACAGGAGGAGTTGGCAACTCCACTTATTGAAGATTTTTTTCTTAATTCATCTTGGTATGCTCATATTTTGTATGTGCCACTTAATCTAAATGTCCCTCCTAGTTTTTCTAAAACAAAGGCAAGGTTTTTAAAGTTAAACGCTGTAAATTACTGCATTTTGGATAAATGTTTATATTGGAAAAATTCTAGTGGATTATTTCTTAAATGTTTGCCTGAGAATGATGCAGATAAGATCAAGCATGATTTCCATGAAGGAGAATGTGGAGGCCACCTATACTGGAAGAATACAATGAAAAATATCCTTAGAGTTGGCTATTACTGGCCCACCCTTTTTCAAGATATCCACAAAATGGTCATTGCCTGTCATAAATGTCAAATCTTTGAAGGCAAAAGAAAATTTATTCCCTTACCTCTGCAACCAATCACTATTGAAGCACCTTTTCAGTAGTGGGGTCTAGACTTCACTAGGGAAATCCATCCTACCTCATCAACCCAACATAAATGGATCCTCATAGCAACTGATTACTTTACCAAATGTATAGAATCCATCCCTTTTAGGAATTCCACGGACTCAGTAAACTTTGTCATATCCTATGATGGCTAAAACAAGTCTATTAGCCTTCAAGAAACAAATTTGGAACAAATCTATGAGTTCTTGAAGCCTTGCTGTGTCTCTTGTCCAAGCGACCCATCTCAATGATATCTTCACTTTAAAAAGCCTTCAAATAGCCCTGTTGATTCATAAGGACTGTAACTGCAAAGTCATAATTCTCATCATTTCCCCATTTCAAAATATTCCCTTCATATCACCCATTTTCCTCATTTTACCCTTTATTTTCAAAATCCCCTTAAAAACCTTATAAATCCTCTTTTTTTGGTTTCAAAACACCTTTTTCTAACTTATCGAAACCCCTCAAAAGGCCTCAAAAAACCCCATTTCGACCTATTTCCCGACCTTTTAACTTTGGGCCTTAAACACTTTTTGCTTAAGCCCCTAGCCCCTTTTCACCATGAGACCAAGGCTTGCGACCATCAGCTATAGGCCTTAAGCCCCTTTCTCGCCGCCGGACTTTTCTCCTCCACGTTTCCATCTGCCTTCTCTAAAATTTCACCGCCGATGTTCATCCCTCGCCGATAAGATCTTGACCGTTGATCTCTCAGATCGGACGGTCATTGGTTTCCCTTCTTCCCATTGGCCATCGCACTTTAGCGATTCCCATTTCCTCATTCCCAAACCCTTTTATCCGTCGATATTCATGCCCCCATGACACTTCTCCACTGTTGATCTCATCACGATCCAATGACCAGTAGGGTTTCTCCTTGTTCTCCCCCTTCATCCACCATGGTCCTCCTGAAATAAATCCTGACTGTTAACCATCTTGATCTAACAGTCCTCGCTCCATCGCTTCACCAACATTCCTCCCGATCATCTTTTACTAAAGCCTCTTCATCGACATAATCTGAGCCATTGATCTCCTTCATCCAACGATCATTTATCTTCCTTGCTATTCCACCCTGCCGATTAAATATTCCATTAAAACGACAAGATAGCTGAAGTTGACAACTCGACCCCACCATTCATCCACTACCCATCTTTCCTCTGATCGCATGCATCCTTAGCCGTTGATCTGGCTCCCCGAGATCAGATGGTATACGCTCCATTTTTCACTCGATCCACCCAAATCCTTCCATTATGCAACTTCAACGTGAAACAAATGGTTTAGGAGAGACAAGCGTCAACCTCCGACATGTATCACGTTCGATTAAGTCAATATTTCTTACCACTTTCTCCTTGTGTAAATACCACCTGTGGTATTTCTGAAACCACTCATCATCATTTCCGCACCATTTATCAAATTTAAACCCTGGTTTTTCACCATTCCACCATGGAACGCTTCCTCTGCATATTCCCCCTCCTCTACAAATGCTCCATAACCCCTCACCAACGCCTCCGACAGTAGTGTTATCCAAAATGCAGGGTTTTATAATGTTTTTAATGTTTATTTGCAGGTTTTAATGGTGGCCATATATGTCGGCCTTCCCACCGTAACAACCAGGTTACCACAGTGCCTAGGATGACGATCCGAGAGCCTAAAAAATGAAGAAGAAGGGATCCAGTGTTGAATTCAACGGTTCGGCCAATGAGTCATGAACATTGGTTGATCTAGTAAGACCCTCCAGCGTGGAAGACAAGTCATCTGTAACCAAACAGTGAAGATCAATGAAGATCAGAGATTAAATATGAAGATTAAAGTTTAAAGGTTAAGCATAAAATTTGAAGATCAAAGGCTAAATCTATAGTTTAATGAGATAAAGACGTAGTTCAAAGAGAAAGCATGATTAGAAAGGCCTTAAAGCATAATCAATGGCCTAAATTGGCGTTTAAAGTAATAAAATAAGACATATCAGCAAAGGGACCACTTAAAATACTAGATCGGTGAAAAAATTAATCCCCCAGAAACCAAAAAATGTCACCGACAAGTTTATTTGCCTCAAAAGCATACAAATTGAATGCACAGTCAGAGACAGTTTTACAAAGACAACTCAGAATTTATTGGCAACCTGCCAATATGCCTAAAAGTCAACAAAAGTGACTAAGTAACTCGGAAGTTGACAAAATATTCATTTAACAAAGTTAAAACATCACATATTCTTTATCTTGGGTTATGTAAATTCCCTAAGGCCGAGAAGCATTTACTCTGTCTTAAGCAAACAGATTTGAACCCTTTCTTTCACTCCACCTCCTCATACATCTGTTAGCTCCCCATAATTTGTTAAATTGATTGAGATACAAATGGACAAGCTAACATCAAACCAATATTTGGAATTCAAGGACATAGCATTCCTGGATTCAGAGAGGGATCTCTCTAGTAGGTGCAAAGATGTGAACTTGTTTGCTGATTAGTGTTGATTTTAGGCTAGATGTTAAGTGAAAGGTATTTTGATTGTTTTTGTTTGGGTATGAAGCTGAGATGGATGTAGACAGAAAACATGGAAGATTTTTAAGTCATTGGGAAATGAAGTCTAACAAGGTCATGATGAGTTCATCAATGGTTTCAAGAGAATTTGCAACGAAATTTTAACTTGGTTGGTAGGTCTTTGAGGTTATGGTGGATGATGAGATGAACATTAAACTTGAGACTTAAAGCTAGTGAAGGGAAGAATTGAATCCTTAATAAATTTTTAGACTAAGTGAGTTATAAAATCATAAGAATGGAAAGAAAATCAAAAGGCATAAGTGAAACCTAATACATTTGATTTCAAACTGAACATAGATGATTATCTAAGACAAACATTCAAATGAAATTATAGAAAGGCAAGAATCTTATTTAACTTTCATAGATTTCATTATCAAGAGAAGAAAAAAATTTAAGATGCACAAGTAGTTATAGCCATAGAAGAAGAGAAAACTCTAAACATCTAAAGTTACAGCTGTGAAGGTTCTTTGAAACAAATTAAGCTAAGTAAATAAAAAAAGCATGATTCAAATAGACTTCATTGACAAACCTAGGAAAAGCTGCTTTAAAGAGGAGTTTCCAAGGACAAAGTATTTTAGTGGCCACAATATGCAGGGCTAGCCATAAATCATACTTGACACTAACTGATCTAAACAATTCAAGAAATGGACAAGCTAAGAACTTCTTAGAGAGCAAGATATGGGTTCCCTAATATATCTCAACCGAAGAAAACATTAAGGCAGTGAAGGACAAACAGAAGTAAGGTGCCATCAGGAAAAATTTCTTAATCTAAATTTTTTGTTCTACTGCAACATAGAAAGATGGAAAATATAATGGAAAAATATTAAACATAAACATAAGAAACACTTCACCATCAACCAAGCTTATGGATCCTGCAAATAGTCTCTCTCCATCAACAAGAAAACCAGGGCATGCATGAGCTCCAAGAGATTAAATTTCCATAAAAAACTCCAAGAGACTATGTATTTGCTTCAGCATAAGTCATCAAAATCCAAAAAAAAAAATAAGAACCTCATGCTCTATTTATGGAGAAAATTAGGAGGTGGAAACCCTAAGAAGCTTTCAGAAACCCTAATTTAGCCATAAATGTCATAAATGTGCTGAATGACCATGCAAGGCCCAAGACACATAAGAGATTAGATAATAAATGAAAAACACCAAAACATAACTCCCAAATCAAATCAGGAGTTATTTTCCAAAGAAAATATTAAAAAATCATCTTGCCATAAATTTGTGTGTTTTGTTGACTTTTTGGCAAAAGACAATCCAGGACCGCAGCACCACTTTTGCAGAAAATAGGTTATTTTGCAACCAAGTTTTGGACCACTTCCCGATGTCAAATTTGGCCCCGTGATGGATTTTTGGAAATATTGAAGAGTATGATTTCCAAAAATACTTGATTTGTGCTGAATTTATTCTATTTACCTGCTCAAAAATCCAATCTCCATTGACTGCTTAGCATGCAGCACCAGGCCTAAAAAGTAGGCTGAAAGGTCATGTTTGAGGTGTTTTTTGACCTTTTCAGGGGGAAAAAATGCTCCAATCGACCTGAAATTTTGTGGGTAGAATTTTGGTGACATGAAAAACCCAAAAATGTAAACTTTAGAAGTTGAGGATGCCCCAAAAAAGAGCATAGCGCTTAGGTTGATGCGCTCCTAGGGCCTCAAAATTTCAAAAACATTAAAATTTCTCCTGTGCGCAGCACCATTTTCCAGAGGGCATTTGGAGGCCTTCCTGTTGTAATAATGAGCTCTGCGATAGCTCGTTGGAAATCTTGACTTGTATAATTTCTAAATATACAATTTTTTTCTTTATTGAAGTTGATTTTCCTTGTCAAAAACGGATTCTCCCAACACTGGTAAAAAAGTGCTGAATACTGGTGCAAAAATGCAGAGTGTTGGTGCAGACCACTTTTGAATGACTTCCTCAATTCCAAATTGAGATCATGATAGCTCATTGGAAATATACTAAATTATAGTTGTCATTTGACTTATTAATAAAGTCATTTGGATACTCCAAATGTGAGAAAAAATGCTTTTTCCAAGGTCACTCCAGAAGTGCAGAATTTCTCCCATGACACTTGTATTTTTTACATCGATCTCAAACCATGACTCCTGTGTAAAAACTGAAGGAATTTTTCCATATTGGCCCTATTATGGGCTAAAACCTCTCTCAATGTTTCCAAATTCATCTCTTTTTGGTTAGAAACACAGTTTAAAGAAAAACTAGCCCTAGGTGTGATACATGGCTTGTCTCTTGGAATGAATTCTTGAAAAATGATGGAGGCATGATATTTATGAGCTGGTATAGGTTTATTATTGCTGACATGATCTATCAAATTAATCATTTTCTCTTGTGCCTCCTTTTCATATCAAACCCTAGCTTAGTTGGAAGAGGAAATTAGGGTTTGGTGTGAGGATTTAGGACTGCCTTGCAGAGGGAGGGGAATGAAGGGGTTAAGATTTTTTTAAATTCTTGGGGAAATTTTGGGGGATAGGGATAGATGTTAGGGAGTAGGGGAAAGTATAATTTGAGGAATTGAGTGAGGGGAAGGGGTCTAAAAGGTCAAAACATAGGCCTAGTCTTAAAAAGTGTCAATTTGTGGCAATAAACTAGGTTTTGTAGAAAAATGATGATTCTGAGGGATAGGAGTGATGGGAAGTGTTTATGGAGGTATTTTAAGGATAGGAGGAGGTGTGAGAGAACAAATATATAAGCCTTGTTGATGATTTAATCATGGAGGTCATGAAACCAAGAAAAATGTCTTAAAAACCCTAGATAGGCAATGGAGGAGTTTAGGCAAAACAAAAATAGAGGGCTGAGGCCAAAGGTGGTGAAACATAGTGATAATGAGTGGCATGAGCCCATGATGTGTCTTCTGGGATGGGTGATCTGAGCTTGGCATGAAGGAATGATGAAATTGTGAAAATTTATCCTAAGGATAATGAAGGACGTGAGATTTCTAGAACTCACAATGTTCATGAACTTTTTTTCTAGAAATCTAGAACTGGTACTTAGTCATCTTCAGATAGAGAAAATTATGGATGACTAATAGTGGCTCCACTTGGGGAGGGCAGCTCCTTTTCATGAGGTGTCCAGAACTTTCAAATCTCTTGGTTTATGAAGATTAGTGCCTCATCCATTGGGCAGATTTTTAAGTCTTTCACTTGTTGATGCTTGCTTTAAGCTGTGATCTTAGTAATCTAAAGAAAATGATTAACATCAACATCATCTCTACCTACCCGACCTACTTTCCTAACATTTTTTATTCTTTGGGTGCACTTGAACTGGCAAACCCTTGACATTTCTCTTTCTGAAAACAAAAATCAAACTATCTAATTTTACCCTTATTTCTTCCAAGAGTTCAGATTAGGCTAATGAACTCATTTTATTTTCTACCTAATCTACTCATTTATCAAGATTAAGCTGTTTGAAAAACTTTATTCTCTAGGATACTGACATGAAATTGAAAACATGGCTAAATGAGGATTAGGCAGTCTAATTTACCATTTTTTGTGGCATTAGAGCAAGCTACACACAAGTGTTGTTTTTGTACAAACAAAACTTAGGAAACATAAAGGCAGTATATATCATTTGTTAAGAATCCCTATTTTCCTCTTTGGTTCAGATTTGAGCATGTAGAACCAGCATCTTTCATTCCTAAGCTACACCTATTGACAAGTCAATATTAGATGTTTTGACAAGTTCTTTCTTTCAATAACCTATCATCAAATAAATTGAAAACATGTTCAACTATGATTAGGCTAGATGACTGAACAAGGCTTCTCTTTCAAAAAAAAGTAGTGGCATTTAGACTTGCACACTTTCAGCATCACTATTTTTTGGGTATGGGGCTGTACTTGTTTCCAAATATGAACTCCTTTTCATTCTTTCTATGTTTTTGTGTTTCTTGTGATTTTTCAAAACAATCTAAAACCAAAATATGCTCAAAGGCTAATTTTATTTGCACCTATCTATCCTAATCTAACTTTACATATGATGTACATTAGGTGAATTATTTTTTCCAATATAGCCAATCAAGGTGTGACTAGATGATTGCTTTTTGACTAGATTCTTTCTCAAAATAATCCCAAGGTTAGTCAAGTAAATTTTTTCCAATTTAGGATTTGATTTCTTTATTATTTTGTTAAAAGAGGAGGTGTCTGTCTCTATCTCTGGATGGAACTATGATGCTTCTCTTCCTTTTGTGACTGCTCACAAGGATGAATATCTTCTTGAGGAGGTATTATAGCCTCAAAAACAACCTGTTCCTTTATTTCTTCATAAGAAATTTCTTTAGTAGTTAAGGAAGGAGTGGGACAAACAAGTATATTTTTCCTATATAAAGGTTCAGAGGCTAGTTGTACTCTCAACATCTGATCTATCTCTTCCTTAGTTAAAGGAGGAGGCATTTTATATTTTCTTTGGATTGGGCAACAATTGTTTTCCTTCTCTAGAGAAGATTGATTTTGAGGTTGGATGTCTTCTTGAGCCTTGTCTAGTAGGGGTGATGAATCATCACTTGTGTCTTCAGAGAGAGCTTGTGGATATTCTCCTACTTCTTGATGGATTTTACCCTCAATCAACTCTTCTTGGATGTCACAATAAATGTTTTGAGAATGAAAATCATGAATTTATACTAAGAGATCTTCAGGATACAAATTATCTAAATCATCACTATTTGTAAGGTGCTTTATGATATCCTAAAATTGATCAAAAACAATTTTAGCTAATGATAGAGATGGATAATACCCTATATAGTGTTTATAAAATATCTTGTGGAAATTCTTTAAAGAAAACAAGATGCCAGGTTCTAGCCATTCATACCAATTTCTTGCCTTACCTTCTAATGTTACCATAAACATTTTCATGAGGCAGTCCTCATGCCATTCAACCTTTAACCTCCATATGTGTATATGAAATTTGATGAGATGTAACAAGGGGTTATCAACATTTTCATCTTGAAATATAGGTAGGTTTTTTAACCAATTTATTTTAGGCATTTTGTGGGGGAACCCAGGGATGTGATTTCTATTCATTGGAGCATATCTCCTTTGTATCCTAGGATCCATGTTTGTAAATCATAAAGGGTCACTGAATCTTTTAAAATAGTCTTAGAGTTCTCTACCAGTGGAGTCTTTAGGTCTATTGAGAATTGTGGAGTCGCCAGGTGGAAGGTTTCAACTCTGCTATCCACCATCAACATGATTTGGATTGCTTAATGCATTCCCAGGGGAGTTTATGAGAACTAGTGGGGTCAACAGGGCTACTGAAGACTAGTGGAGTCGCCAGGTGGATGATGTTTACTATTTTAATGATGTTCTTGTTGTCCACCATCAACAACTAAATACCAATCTAAGGATTTTTGTGAGTTTTCTGAGATCTAAGGAATACTTAGTTTATCACTAACTCAGAAGGTCCCACCGTGATCGCCATTATGTTAGCTCCCCATAATTTGCTAGACTGATTGAGATACAAATGGATAGGGTAACATCAAACCAAGCTTTGGAATCCAAGGACCTAGCCTTCTTGGATTCAGAGAGGGATCTCTATAGTAGGTGCAAATATGTGAACTTGTATGCTGATTAGGGTTGATTTTAGTCTAGATGTTAAGTGTAGGGTATTTTGATTATTTTTGGTTGGGTATGATACCCAGATGGATTTAGACAGAAAACATGGAAGATTGTTAATTCATTGGGAAATGGAGTCTAACAATGTCATGATGAGTTCATCAATGGTTTCAAGAGCATTTTCAGGGCAATTTTAACTTGGTTGGTAGGTCTTTGAGGTTGTGGTGGATGATGAGATGAACATTAAACTTGAGAATAAAAGCTAGTGAATGGTAGAATTGAATCCTTAATAACTTTTTAGACTAAGGGAGTCAGAAAATCATAAGCATGAAAAGAGAATCAAAGGCAAAAGTGAAAGCCAATCCATTTGATTTCAAACTGAACACAGATGATTATCGAATACAAGCATTCAAATGAAATTATAGAAAGGCGAGAAACTTATTTAACTTTCTTAGATTTCATTATCAAGAGCAGAAAAACATTTAAGATGTAGAAGTAGTATGATAACCATAGAAGAAGAGAAAAGTCTGAACATCTAAAGTTCATATGTGAAGGTTCTTTGAAACAAATTCAGCTAAGTAAAGGCAAAGAGCATGATTCAGACAAACTTCCTTGAAAAACCTAGGCAAGGCTGCTTTAAAGAGGAGTTTCCAAGGACAGAGTATTTCAGTGACCACAATATGCAAGGCTAGCCATAAATCATACTTGACACTAAATTATCTAAACCATTCAAGAAATGGAAAAGATAGAAATTCTTAGAGAGCAAGATATGGATTCCCTAATATATATCAATAGAAGAAAACATTAAGGCAGTGAAGGACAAACAGAAGTAAGGTGCCATTAGGAAACATTTCTTAATCTAAATTTTTTGTCCTACTGCAACATAGCAAGATGGAAAAAATAATGGAAAACTAGAAAACATAAACATAAGAAACACTTCACCATCAACCAAGCTTATGGATCCTACAAATAGTCTCTCTCCATCAACAAGCAAACCAGGGCATGCATGAGCTCCAAGACATCAAATTTCCATCAAAAAATCCAAGAGACTATGTATTTGCTTCAGCGTAAGTCATAAAAATCCAGAAAAATACATAAGACCCTAATGCTCTATATATGGATCAAATGAGGAGGTGGAAACCCTAAGAGGCTTCCAGAAACCCTAATTTAGCTATAAATGTCATAAATGTGCTTAATGACCATGCAAGGCCCAAGACACATAAGAGATAAGATAATAAATGAAAAACACCAAAACATAAATTCCAAATAAAATCAGGAGTGATTTTCCCAAGAAAATATTAAAAAATCATCTTGCCTTAAATTTTTGTGTTTTGTTGACTTTTTGGCAAAAGACAGTCCGGGAGCACAGTGCCACTTTTGCAGAAAATAGGCTGTTTTGTAACCAATTTTTTGACCACTTCCTGATGTCAGGTTTATCCTCGTGATGGCTAGCTGGAAAGCTTGAAGAGTCTAATTTCCAGAAATACTTGATTTTTTCTTAATGGATGCCATTTGCCTGCTCAAAAATCCAATCTCCCATCACTGCTCAGCGCGCAGTGGCAGGCCTAAAAAGGAGGTAGAAAGGTCATTTTTGAGGTGTTTTTTGACCTTTGGAGGGGGGGGGGGGGGGAATATTCCAATTGACATGAAATTTTGTGGGTAGACTTCTAGTGACATGAAAAATCCAAAAATGTAAACTTTAGCAGCTGACGATGCCCCAAAAAAGAGCGTAGCGCCTAGGGTTCTACGCTCCTAAGGCCTCAAAATTTCAAAAACATAAAAATTTCTCCTTTGCGCAATGCCATTTTTCAGAGGGAATTAGGAGACCTTTCCAGTGTCAGAATGAGATCTGTGATAGACCGATGGAAATATTGGCTTGTCTGATTTTCAAATATGCAATTTTTTACTTTATTGAAGTTTATTTTCCTTGTCAAAAATTGATTCTCCCAACACTGGTCAAAAAGTGCTGAATGCTGGTGCAGAAATGCAGAGTGCTGGTGTAGACCACTTTTGGATGACTTCCACAATTCAAAATTGAGATCATGATAGCTCATTGTAAATATATTTACGTATAGTTTTCATTTTACTTATTACACAAGTCATTTGGATAATCTAGCTGTGAGAAAAGCTGATTTTCCCAAGGTCACTCCAGAAGTGCAGAATTTCACCCGTGACACTTGTTTTTTTGACATTGATCTCAAAAAATGATACCTGTATTAAAAATGAAGGAGGTTTTTCTTCTTGGTTTTATGATGGATAAAAAAATCTCTCACATTTTCCAAATTCATCTCTTTTTTGTCAGAGACACAATTTAAAGCAAAACTAGCCCTAGGTGTGATACATGGCTTGTCTATTGGAATGAATTCTTGGAAAATGATGTAGGCATGATGTTTATGAGCTGGTATAGAATTATTATTTATGAAATGATATATCAAATTAATCACTTGCTATTTTGCCTCATTTTAATATCAAACCCTACCTTAGTTGGAAGAGGAAATTAGGGTTTGGTGTGAGGATTTATGACTACCTTGCAGAGGGAGGGGAATGAAGGGGTTAAGGTTTCTCTAAATTCTTGGGGAAATTTTGGGGGATAGGGATAGATTTTAGGGAGTAGGGGAAAGTGGAATTTCAGGAATTGAGTGAGGGGAAGGGGTCCAAAAGGTCAAAACACATACCTAGTCTTAAAAAGTGTCAATTTGTGGCAATAAACTAGGTTTTGTAGAAAAATGATGATTATAAGGTATAAAAGTGATGGGAAGTGTTTATGGAGGTATTTTGAGGATAGGAGGAGGTGAAATAGCATCAAGATATAAGCCTTGTTGATGAATTAATCATGGATGTCATGAAGTGAAGAAAACTACCTTAAAAACCCTAGATAGGCAATGGAGGAGTTTAGGCAAAACAAAAATAAAGGGCTGAGGCCAAAGGTGGAGAAACATAGTGATAATGAGTGGAATGAGCCCATGATGGGTCTTCTATGATGGTTGAGCTGATCTTGGCATGACGGAATGATGAAATAGTGAAAATTTATCCTAATGATAATGAAGGCCGTGAGATTTATAGAACTCACAATGTTCATGAACTTTGTTTCTAGAAATCTAGAACCGATACTTAGTCAACTTCAGATAGTGAAAATTATGGATGACTAACAAAATCTATAAATACTCCATGAGGAGAAAATTTTAAAGGTTTGGTTGGTTTTTAAATGAATTATTATCAAGTGTAAATAGTTGTTGAAGCTACTCAAGTGTTGTGATGTAATTGAAGAATACGAGGCTGAGAAGAGAAGTTAGAGCTGTAAAGACCTGTTGGAGCTATTTTCCTTTTAAATATTGTTAGACTTGGCTGAAATTTTCTCATCATTGGATCTAAAAACATAACATAATGGCTTCTAAAATAATTCATACTAGAGCACATCCTAACCCAAATGCTCTTGAAATAGTTGAAAATCCAGAAAGCATCCTTAGGAAGTCTCCTAAATCCAAGAACCCAACTATTATCACACCAATTCATAGAGCAAATTGTGTTCCTGAAAATTTTACAGCTCTGCAAAGTACACAAGTTGACTTACTTGTCATAAGGAATCCATCTAGAACCAAGTCACTTAGTGATATAGATCTGATAGACTTTGTGCCTCCATGTTCACCCCAATCTAGTGGTGACCGTACTGACAGTAGAGAAACCCATCCATCTACACTACTTGATATTCATATCATTCATAATTTTGGCTTTTCTCTTTCTAAATCTTCTCAACAATACTTGGCTGGTCCAAGTACTTTTTTTACATCCATTCATACATCCACAGTTCAAACCACTTCACTTCCTTACCTTCCTCCACTTGTAAATCCCCCATTGTTTCCACAACATCATATCATGGCAACATGGTATGCTCCCTTAGTCCTTCCTTTGCCTTTACCTATTCTTCCACCAGACTATCAGTCCAAGATTCCATTATATGATGCTAGTAGTTCTACCACAACTCAACAACATGTGGATATAATGAATGATTGCTTTGACAGACAAGAAATAGATGATGAAACTGTAAAACTTTGAATGTTTGCTCAACTTTTAGGGGGATAAGCAAGAAAATGGTTCAAAGTCTTAACCCCTAACAGTATCAATGACCTCCCCTCTTTTCATCCATTATTCCTAAATAAATGGGAAGTCAAGAGAAACCCCCTTTAAATCCTATCATAATAAAATAATATTAAAAGGAATGATGGAGAGAGTGTCCAAGATTATTGCACTAGGTTCAATAGTGTTTATAATGCACTCCCTCTACAAATGAAATCCCCAAAAGTCTTAGCTTTAATCAATTTTCTTGAAGGATTTGACCCAAACATGTGTTATCAATTAAGGGAGAGAGAACCCCTTACATTAGAAGACATGCATAAAGGGGTATAAAGTGTAGAATCTAACCTTAATGCCAGAAGGGCTAGATTAAAAGAAAAAGAAAAAAGGTTACCTACAAAGATGAAGCCAGACCTTCCATGTCAGACTCCAAAATTGATAAATTTCTTCAGAACCATGGAGATGATGATGGAAAGAATAAACATGAATGAGAGAGCTTATCCTAAAGAAAACCAAATAGCCCCTCAAAACAAAAACCAAAATCAAAATCAGAACTTTAGAAGGAATCTCCCTCAAATTAGATAAAAAAGCCCTGATCACCAAGTCAGACCTCCTTTCCAACAGAATTATGTGGAAAAAGAGTGGGAAAAAATATAAGAAATAGAGGAAAATAACATGAACATGTTGAGAGTAAACAATGAGGATATTGTTTTCCTCAATGAAGAAGAACAAGTGACATACATACCTGATGAGGAAGAAGGCCTAGAGTCAGAAGATTATAAACTAGGCTTTGAAAATGCCATAATGGAAGTACACAAACAATATGACTTGAGAAGTGAAAAGAACCAAGACACTCCCAAGAAGAAAACCTCTGAAAATTATGCCAAAAACAACCCTGTAAATACTTTAAAATAGACAGCAGAAAACAAAAACATAGTGGCTGAAAGCTCTGATCCAAACAAGGGAAAAAACACCCAAATCCATGACAAACCCAATAGTGACCCTAGCAGCACTGGCACTTCAACTAATGCTCCTGAAAAAACCATTGTAACTAATGTTTATAATAAAAATAAGTAATTTTATCTTGTTGATAAAGCAGTGACTAAAAAGGCTGAACTAAATGTTTCCAAAACTCAAACACCTTTCAACATAGAGAGTGAAATTGCCAAGGTAAAAATCTTTATCCCTCTCACTAAGTTAGTCACTCAATATGTATATAGGTCCCAATTTTTAAAGGCTTTGAACATAGGAGATCATAATGACACTGTTAACTTAAATGATGACAAACCTGAGCTTTTGTTTGGACCAAAAATTGAAGGAACATTTCAGGAAGGTGGAGTTCCTCCATTCTATGTTATCTTAAACATCCATGATAACATTCTAGACAATTCCATGTTTGACTCAGGAGCATCACATAACCTAATGCCCAAAGTGATAATGGAAAGACTAGGCCTTGATGTAACTAGACCTTATAAAGATTTATTCTCCTTTTATTCCAACAGAGTTAAATGCCTAGGCCTAATAAAAGATGTCTGTGTCAATTTAGCACAAATCCCAGCCAAGAGTTTAGTAATGGAAATTTTTTGTGGCTGATATAACCCCAAAATATGGCATGCTTCTTTCAAGATCTTGGGGTGCTAAATTGCAAGGCACGATGCAAATCGATAAGACTTATGCCACCATCCCTATCTTCAGCCAACCTAGAAGACTTTATAGGGAAACACACATGAAATACATGGTGAGTAGCCAAGAAAGACCAAAACGCTCCCCTCTTTATTCTATACATACTGACCTTAACTAATTCATTTTTTATAATGATGAGATTCCTAAGAGCAAGGATTAAAAAATAAAAAATCAGCCAACATAGTGGCTACCATAGAAAAAGAGGAGGGAAAAGAAAAATCATCTGAGCAGTTTGCTAATTCAGAAAATTACAGCAAAAAAAATGAAGGTCTTGAGCTACAAAATAGTCATAAACATAGTGTCAATCATAACAATCAAAGATAAATTCCTCAATACATTGAAAATATTGAGAAACAAGACACAAACAGACATAATGCAGACCCTAAAAACGAACACAGTAATGATCAAAATAGACAAAACAAGGAGGACAAAGAGCAAATTGATGAAAAATCTAAAAATAGTCCTCTTTGGAGCATGATTTTTGATGGGTATTGTATTAAAACTGGTGCAGGAGCAGGCATATGGGTCCACAATACTGAAAACAATCATGCTGAAGGTCATTCATACAGATTAAACTTTCACTGCACCAACAACATAGCAAAGTATGAAGCACTCCTCTTAGGACTACAATTTCTTAAAAGACTAGGAGCTAAGAGGATAATAGTTCATGGAGATTTATAATTGATAATTAGGCAAGTAAATGGGGAATATACTGCTAAACATCCCAGACTAAGAGCTTATAGAGATGATGCCATGGACCTATTAAAATCATTTGCAGAATTTGAACTAACTTTTTTCCCTAGAAACCAAAACATTATTGCCAATGGATTAGCCTTTGCTGCTAGTACATGATTGAAAGCTTATGAAAGAAAAAAATACATAGTTCAAGTCACATATAGACCAACAATCCCAGACAATGAAAAATACTGGCAAGTTTTTGAAGGATATAAACAAATAGAAGACTTCCTACAGTACAGAAATGAATTTGAAATGCAAAATTCAGATTCAGAGAATGAACAAGACTTTCTTGCTGAGGAAAAATCCCTTTGTAAAGAAGAAGAAACTCTTGATATTGCTGATATAAATATTTTAACGAAAGTACACAAACATAAAATAGAAAAACACCCATATTTAGAAAAAGAAGATCTAGAAGTGTTGCAATCCAAAACTGAAAGTTTGCCAAAAGGAATGGTCCCTTTAGAAGAATTGTTTGACTTCAACGATGTTGCAAAAAGGCCAAAAATAGAACGAACTGAAGATGAAGTAGAAGAGTTCAATATAGGTAGTGAATAAAATCCTAAAATGATCAAATTATCCAAGACACTGCCAGCTCACATCAAACTGAAAAACCTTGAGCTATTTAGAGAAATTTCTGATGTGTTTGCATGGAGTTGTGAAGATTTGAAATCATATGATACAAAAATAATTCAACATAAGATACCCGTCAAAGAAAACAGGAAGCCTTACAGACAAAAATTTCACAGAATAAACCCTATTAAATTACCTCTGGTTGAGAAACAAATCAAGAAAATATATGATGCTGGAATTATAGTCCCTGTGAGATACTCAGAATGGGTATCTAATCTTGTATCAATTAGGAAGAAAACATGAGAAATAAGACTTTGTATTGATTTCTGAAACTTAAATAAAGCCTCATTAAAGGACAACTATCCCTTGCCCAAAATGGATCATATTTTACAAAGGGTAGTTGGTTCCAGAAGAATTTCTTTGCTAGATGGCTTCTCAGGATACAATCAAGTATTGGCACACCCTGATGATCAACTTAAAAAATCCTTTACTACTCCCTGGGGCACTTTCATTTATGTGAAAATTCCTTTTGGTTTAATTAATGTTGGCGCCACATTCCAGAGAGCCATGGATATTTCATTCTCAGAAGAAGTAGGTTAATTCATTGTGATTTACTTAGATGACATCACATTCTATTCCAAAACAGATGAAGAACACCTAATACACCTAAGAAAAGTCTTTGAGAAGTGAAAAAAGTATGGTTTATCCTTAAATCCCAAGAAAACATGGTTTGGTCTTCGAGAAGGTAAACTTCTTAGACATATCATATATGAAGAGGGAATAAAGATAGATCCAAAGAGGATTGAAGGTATATTGCAAATCAATCACCCTAGAAACATCAAGTAACTCCAATCTTTCATTGGAAAGATTAATTTCTTGAGAAGGTTCATACCCAACCTAGCTGAACTCCTTAGAAACATGAAAAACATGCTTAAAAAAGAAGAATGAGTTAAACGGACCTTAGAAGCAAAGAAAGCATTTGAGCTGGTAGAAAAAGCACTTACTAAAACACCAGTTCTCATTAGTCCCGATTTTAAAAAAAAAAATTCATATTTTTGTTCGCATCAAAACACATAGTGGCTACAGTCCTCCTACAGAAAAACACAAAGGGACAAGAGAAGCCTATTTCATTTTTCAGAAAGGTATTAAGAGAGGCACCTTTGAGGTACAACATAATGGAAAAAGAAGCCTTTGCCTTGGTCAAAGCTTTAAAAGATTTCAGAGTTTACATTTTACACTCACACATCATAGAATTTGTGCCTCATTCAGTAGTAAAAGACATCTTAACACAAGATCCTGATGGAAAAAGAGGAAAGTGGATTGATATAATATTGGAATATGATTTGGAAATCAAGCCTACTAAGCTCATCAAAGGCCAAGGACTGACAAAAATTATGGCTGAATCCAACTTTCAAGCTCTTGATATAAACATATTTAATGCATTAGATGAACAGGAGGAGTTGGAAACTCCACTTATTGAAAATTATTTTCTTAATTCATCTTGGTATGCTGATATTTTGTATGTGTTGCTTAATCTAAATGTCCCTCTTGGTTTGTCTAAAACAAAGGCAAGATTTTTAAAGTTAAAAGCTGTAAATTACTACATTTTGGATAAATGTTTATATTGGAAAAATGCTATTGGATTATTGCCTAAATGTTTTCTTAAGAATGATGTAGATAAGATCAAGCATGAGTTCTACGAAGGAGAATGTGGAGGCCACCTCTATTGGAATACTAAATTGAACATAATCCTTAGAGCTGGCTATTAGTGGCCCACCCTCTTTCAAGGTATCCACAAAATGGTCATTGTCTATCATAAATGTAAAATATTTGAAGGAAAAAGAGCATTTCTTCCCTTACTTCTGCAACCGATCACTGTTGAAGCACCTTTTCAGCAGTGGGGTCTAGACTTCATTGGGGAAATCCATCCTGCCTCATCAGCTCAACATAAATGGATCCTCAGAACAACTGATTACTTTACCAAATGGATAGAAGCCATCCCTTATAGGAATTCCATGGACTCATTCATCATTTCATTCCTTGAAAATCATATCTTTTCTAGATTTTTTTGTCCTAGGAAAATTATCAGAGAAAATTTTGCAGCATTTCGATCCAAAAATATGGTTGATTTTTGTCACAAATATCAAATTACATTTTTCCATTCTACAACTTACTACCCTCAAGGTAATGGGCTAGCAGAAACCTCAAACAAAATTTTGGTAAACATTATCAAGAATTTACTGGAAGAGAATAAATAATCATGGCGTAATAAGCTAGTACATGCACTTTGGGCAGACAGATTGATAGTTAAAAAGTCCATTGGAATGTCCCCTTATCATCTAGTTTATGGAGCAGATGCAATATTTCCAACCAATCTAGGAGTGTCAGTCATGAAGTTGATCCAAGAGGTACAATCTGAGGAAGATGATATGATAAAGGAATAAACCAGACTATACATTTTCAACAAACCATAGAGGAGGTCTACAACAGAGCACAACACGTACAAGAAAACATCAAGAAGTTGTTTGATAAAAGAACAAAGGAAAATTATTTTAAAATTGGCGACAAAGTACTAAAATGGGATTCTAGAAAAGAAAATAAGGGCAAACATGGAAAGTTTGAAAATCTATGGAAAGACCCTTATCTCATTCAATCTTCTATTGACAACAATGCATTTTTTCGTCAAGAGATGGATGGAGCTGAACTTTTTGGAGGTCCTTTCAATGGAAAGATGTTCAAACATTATTTTTATTAAGGTTTTTGTCCAAATTTATTTTTAATCCATTGTAAATCACATAGATTGGAAGGAAAGTTTAAAAATAAAGTACAAAAACAATGGAAAAAGAGAAAAAGAGGGTAGATAAAAGAATAGGTACAACCCCATACCAAAAAAGAGAAAAATATGAAAGTGTGCAAGCTCAAATGCCACTACTTTGAGAAACTGTTATTTAGTCATACAGCCTAATCATGACTGAATAAATTTGAATTTATGCTAATAGGTTAGAATGAAGAAGATTTTCCAAACAGTGTAATCTTGGATTATCAGTATAATATATTAGGATAGAAAAAGAAATGGTTCTAAAATGCTCAAAATATGAACCAAAGAAAAGAAAAGATAGCTCTAAACAGATCAAAATTAGAGCTAGAAAATAAAGAAGCATGATTCATAAATTTTCAGATCTTAAGCCTTCACAATTTTATTTTATATTTCTGCAAATAAAGTCTATGTGTAGCTTGTACATAATGCCATAGCCTCCATAGCAAATCAGACCGTCTAATCCTGATTTGATTTTGTTTTAAATTTCTTGTTTTAGAATATAGAGAATGCATATCTGTCAAAGAGCTTAATCTTGATAGATAGTAGCTTAGGTAGAGAATTGTTGAGTTCAACTATTTAATCTGAACTCATGGAAGTTATAGGGGTAGCAATAGATCAGTTTTTCCTATTTTTGAAAAAGAATAAAATGTTGACGTAAAAGGGTTTGCAAGTCCAAGTGCACCCATTGAAGAAACATGTTAGGATAAGTAGGCTGTGTAGGTATAATGTTTGGGAGAAATTATCTAATTATGATAAAATACTAATCATCTTCTTTAGCAGCATTATCAAGGAAGAAAGAGGTTGTCAAAGTGTAGCAAAACATTAAGGCACTAGTCTGCCTTATAGAGATTTATCTCTGAGGTTCTTGACACCTCCAAGGAGCTGCCCTCCCCAAGTGGAGCCATTGTTAGCCATCAATAAACTATGTCATATCCTATGATGACTAAAAAAATTCTATTAGCCTTCAAGAAACAAATTTGGAGCAAATATGTGAGTTCTTGAAGCCTTGCTGTGTATCTTGTCCAAAGGACACATCTCACTGATATCTTCACTTTAAAAAGCCTTCAAATATCCCTGCTGATTCATAAGGACTGTTGCAAAGTCATAATTCTCATCATTTCCCCATTTCAAAATATTCCCTTCATATCACCCATTTTCCTTATTTTACCCTTTATTTTCAAAATCCCCTTAAAAACCTTATAAATCCTCTTTTTTTGGTTTAAAAACCCCCTTTTCTAACTTATCGAAACCCCTCAAAAGGCCTCAAAAAACCCCATTTTGGCCTATTTCACTAACTTTTAACTTTGGGCCTTAAATGCTTTTTGCTTAAGCCCCTAGCCCCTTTTCACCATGAAATCAAGGCTTGCAACCATCGGCTATAGGCCTTAAGCTCCTTTTGAGCCATTGGACTTCGCTCCTCCCCATTTCCATCTGCCTTCTCTGTATTTTCACCGTCGATGTTCATCCCCTACCAATAAAATCTTGACCCTTGATCTATCAGATTGGACGGTCATCGGTTTCCCTTCTTCCCATCGTCCATCGCACTTCGGCAATTCCCATTTCCTCATTCCCAAACCCTTTTCTTCGCCGATATTCATGCCCCCGCAACACTTCTCCACCATTGATCTCATCACGATCCAATGGCTAGCAGGTTTTCTCCCTGTTCTCCCCCTCCATCCACCATGGTCCACCCTAAATAAATCCTGACCATTAATCTCCTTGATCTAACAGTCCTCGCTCCATCAATTCACCAAGATTCCTCGCGATCATCTTTTACCAAAGCCTCTCCACTGATATAATCTGAGCCATTTATCTCCTTCATCCAATGATCATCGCTTGTCCTTGCTATTCCACCATGCCAATTAAACATTTTATTAAAACTACAAGATAGTTGACATCGACCACTAGACCCCACCATTCATCTTTTTCCCATATTTCCTTCGATCGCATGCATCCATAGCCATCGATCTGACTCCCTTAGATCAGATGGTATCTTCCATCGCGCAACTTCAACGCGAAATAAATAGTTTTAGGAGAGACATGCATCAGCCTCTGACATGTAGTCCGTTGACTTATTAAGAAAGTAATTTTGACACTCTAGCTGTGATAGAAACTGATTTTCCCAAGGTCTCTCCAGAAGTCCATAATTTCTCCCGTGACACTAGTATTTTTGAAATTGATCTCAAACCATGACACATGTGTAAAATGTGAAGGATAATTTTATTATTGGCCCTATTATGGGAAAAAACTTCTCTCACTTTTGCTAAATTCTTCTCGGTTTGGTCAGAAATACAATTTAAAGCAAAAATAGCCCTAAGTGTGATACATGGCTTGTCTCTTGGAATGAATTATTTGAAAATGATGGAGGCATGATGTTTATGAGCTGGTATAGAATTATTATTTCTAACATGATCTATCAAATTAATCCTTTTCTCTCGTGCCTCCTTTTCATATCAAACCCTAGCTTAGTTGGAAGAGGAAATTAGGGTTTGGTCTGAGGATTTAGGACTGCCTTGTAGAGGGAGGGGAATGAAGGGGTTAATGTTTTTATCAATTCTTGGGGAAATTTTTGGGGATAGGGATAGATGCTAGGGAGTAGGGGAAAGTGGAATTTTGGGAATTTACTGTGGGGAAGGGGTCCAAAAGGTCAAAACATATGCCTAGTCTTAAAAAGTGTCAATTTGTGGCAATAAACTAGGTTTTGTAGAAAAATGATGATTTTGAGGGATAGGAGAGATGGAAAGTGTTTATGGAGGTATTTTAAGGATAGGAGGAGGTGTAATAGCATCAAGATATAATCCTTGTTGATGATTTAATCATGGAGGTCATGAAACCAAGGAAAATTCCTTAAAAACCCTAGATAGGAAATGAAGGAGTTTAGGAAAAACAAAAATAGAGGGTTAAGGCCAAAGGTGGTGAAAAATAGTGATAATGAGTGGAATGAGCCCATGATGGGTATTTTGGGATGGGTGAGCTGAGCTTGGCATGACAGAAGGATGAAATAGTGAAAATTTATCCTAAGGATAATGAAGGCCGTGAGATTTCTAGAACTCACAATGTTCATGAACTTTGTTTCTAGAAATCTAGAACCGATAGTTAGTCATCTTCATATAGAGAAAATTATGGATGAATAATAGTGGCTCCACTTGGGGAGGGCAACTCCTTTTCAGGAGGTGTCCAGCACTTTCAGATCTCTTGGTTTATGAAGACTACTGCCTCATCCATTGGGTAGATTTTTACCTCTTTCACTTGCTGACGCTTTCTTGAAGCTGTGATCTTAGTAATCTAAAAAACATGATTAACTTCAACATCATCTCTACCTACCCAACCTACTTGCCTAAAAAAATTTCTTCTTTGGGTGCACTTGAACTGGCAAACCCTTGAAATTTCTCTTTTTGAAAACAAAAATCAAACTATCTAATTGTACCCTTATTTATTCCAAGAGTTCAGAATAGGCTAATGAACTCATTTTATTTTCTACCTAATCTATGCATTTGTCAAGATTAAGTTGTTTGAAAAACTTTGTTTTCTAGGCCACTGACATGAAATTGGAAACATGGCTAAATCAGGATTAGGCATTCTGATTTACCATGGGTTGTGGCATTAGAACAAGCTACACAAAAGTGTTATTTTTGTACAAAAAAAACTTAGGAAACGTAAGGGTAGTATATATAATTTGTTAAGCATCCCTATTTTCTTCTTTGGTTCAGATTTGAGCATGTGGAACTAGCATCTTTCATTCCTAATCTACACCTATTGACAAGTAAAGATTAGATTTTTTGACAAGTTTTTTCTTTCACTAACCTATCAGCAAACAAATTGAAAACATGTTCAGCCATGATTAGGCTAGATTATTGAACAATACTTCTCTTTCAGAAACAAGTAATGGAATTTAGACTTGCACACTTTTAGCATCACTATTTTTTGGGTATGGGGTTGTACCTCTTTCCACATATGCCCTCTTTTTCATTCTTGCTATGTTTTTGGGTTTCTTGTGATTTTTCAAAACAATATAAAACCAAAATATGCTCAAAGGCTGATTTTATTTGCGCTTATCTATCCTAATCTAACTTTACATATGATTTACATTAGGTGTATTCTTTTTTCCAGTATAGCCAATCAAGTAAGTGACTAGATGATTTATTTTTGTTCCACTTCTTAGGTATGCTAGCAGGCCACTCCCACTTTGTCTTCTTCTGAATAGTAGCGCCCCCGATTTTCTTTAAGCTCTATCACAAACTGTGCCTAGCATGTTTTACTCCCTCTTTAAAGGTCTCTAAGGAAACAAAAAAGGGGTATTCAAATAATAACTAGCCTAGAGGATTTGATAAATAGACCTCATTTAGGATTACTCCCTCCTTTACTTAACTAACCTTATGTTGGAAATGTTGTCATTGATGGCAAAGAGAGAAGCATAGAAGTAGAGATGGGCAAAGAAAGCAGCATAGAAGCAGAGAGAGGCAAAGAGAGCAGCATAGAAGTAGATAGAGGCAAAGAAAGCATCATAGAAGCATAGAGAGGAAAAGAGAGCAGCATAGAAGCAGAGATAGGCAAAGAGAGCAGCATAGAAGCAGAGATAGGCAAAGAAAGGCAGCAAGAAGTAGAGAGAGGAAAATAGAGAAGCATAGAAGCAAAGAGATAGTAAAAGAGGCAGCAAGATGTAGAGAGGGTTGAGAAGAAGAGACATGGCCATTTAAAGAAGCAGGGCAGCAAAAAGAAGTAGCCCAGGTTGTAGAGAATACAGAGAATATAGAGCATACAGAGAAACAGACAAACGATCCTGCACTAACATGCACTGCTTGTGCACTGTCATACGCAGTAACTGTAAAAATGGTATTGGTGTAAAAAGGTCAAAACCTAGGTTACAATAGAATAACACTATGCCAAAAATATTTAAAGACTGAAAAGGGTGTATGTCGCAACCTTAATTGTGTTTCACTATTTGATACTAGAAAAGCTCGAGTATCATTTAACAAAGAGTTGGGCACAGTGAACTTGTAGGCGCATCAAAAAGGGAGTCCAAGGTCGATCAGACCTTGAATGCACAGTGTGGATTTGATAGAGTTATGTGTTTTTAACATGTGGAAGCACAGTGTTGAAAGATTGATGAAACGAAGTTATAACACAAAGAATTAAGTTGTTGATAGCGCATGGTTTGGAACCCTGAGCCAGAGGACGCAGAACCTTGCATGAACAGTGAAACCGAGGATGAAAATACCAGCAGTATCGCATGATTTTGGAGGTGGTAAGTGGTTTCACATTTTTGAATGCGATATGGGTCTTCATTCGACACGTGGCAGAAAGTGGTATTTGGAAACCATTTACATCGCACAACTTTTGAAGATTAACCACCGTGCACCTAAATTGTACGATATTGCACGAGGGTCATTGGATGTTGCACCTAAATTGCACCTATATTTCACGATATTGCTGTAAGATCCTCTTGACATTTAGACAAGGTAAGGACAGCGTGGGCCCAACTATTATTTTAAGTCGGCATTGGTTTATAACCAAAGTCAGAGGTTATGTATGGTTGAATAATCATATGATCTGGAGCGCTGTGAGTGGGTTTCAGATTGATGTTTATATCATTCGATTCGGGGATTATATATATGATTGGTATATATATTATATGATAAGGCGCATATGAATGTTTAATGAATGGTGTGGGCCCTTGTATGAATAAATTGATATGTTGCGGATTAATGAAAGGTAAGCCAAGCCTTAGATATTGCATTATATTATTATAACCGAGGCGAGTTAAATTAAAACTGGAGCACAAGGATAGGTGCGAAACATATGCACTGACATGGGTTTTAATATAAGCCACGGGTTATTAATGTTTACAACATTTGATTTGGGAATTCATATAGATGGCAGTATTTATATATATTGTTGATATGATTCGAATGGGCTATGGGCCATATGTGTGAATGGTTTAGTTGTGATATCCAAATATTGTTGATGGCTTTTAAATGTAAAGTGATTACATTCATGAAGTGGGAAAAAATCTATGGTTTATAATCATAAAGTATTGTGGAAGGTTCAATAGTATTCGGGTAAAAATAACTTCGCATCAAAGTCAAACATTGGTTCACACCATAATAAAGCTCATATGGTGATATATTGGTTCACATTAATACAAAAATAAGTTGTATTTCAGTTCATGACATAACAAACGAAAGGTAACAATGTATTGAATTTTATAATCTTCGAATATTGACCCGAGCCCTGAGGTGGGGCCAAATGTAATTCGAATTAGTTAATTCAAATACGTATGTGTGGGTTGTAATATAGTTCCAAAATTGAATTAAAACATTGGTTGGGTTTATAAGAAGAGCATATTATATGCTTTATGGGTTTTATAACCTTGATTATTAGAAGCCTCCACATTTATTTAATTTTTCCAGCAGATAATAAAAAGAAGCTGCATTTTTGGATACAATGAGAGGTTGAGAGTTACTGAGGAGATGAACTTGAAAAACAAGTATATATGTAGCAAAAACACAATTGAAGTGGAGAGTATGATAGAAACTAAAAAAGACACAGGGAATTTTAAAGGCATGAAAATGCAGGAGAATATGCAGAACAGTTACACTATACCAGCAGAAAAGACAAACTCACAAGAAAGCCAAAAAATGAATGAACTGAGCTGAAATTATTATTGTAACTGAAAATGTAAATGTTTTAAATTGTTTTTATATTGTTTGTGATGCAAAGGCAAGTCTTCGGAAGAAAAGAAATATCCCATTGTAATATTGAAATTTGTACATATTGTTATATTTTTAATGAGATGGACAAAGAAATGAGAAGGTAGAAAGCAAAGAGTCAGGGCCATTCACTTCGAATTCCCTGTGGAATACAAACATTCATGAGGAAAACTCTATAAATGATATCACATTAATATGTAGAGAGGTTAGAGAATGCATAATTGAGACAAAGAAGATAAGGAGAAGGAGGAGCAGATTGAGATGTTGTGAAAAGTCAGAGATGATTTAAGACTAATAAGAAAGATGGAGGATAGCAGTGAAGAAGGTACATAACAGAGTTGATATCCAAGGTAAATCAGCAAGTGTTTTCTTTTGAGAGAGTGAGGAAGTTGGATCTTCCCTATCAAGTTGTAGCTTGATAGATGTCAGTTGTAGCTGACTGAGGTTGGAGCCTCCTGTAGGTTGGTGCCTGCAGAAAATTGATGGGAGTTGGAGCTTCCTTGCAAGTTGTAGCTTGCAGAATTGAGGTTGGAGCCTCCTGTGGGTTGGTGCCTATAGAAAATCAGTGGTGAGAGGGAGTTGGAGCTTGCCTTTGCATCACAACAATAATAAGATGTGGTTTTCTCCCTTTATGGGTTTCCACTTATATCTTCTGTCTCTGTGTGTGATGTTTATGTGTTGATATGGTTTATCCAATCTTCTTAATACTTGTTGCTCTCATATTAAGTCAGCGGTCACATTATCTTAACACTTTCTGCTCACATATTAAGATTGCTCACATATAAATTTGATCATGAAATTAAGTTGTAAATAAGTTTAAAGCTCAGTTTAAAAGTTCATGAATGTGTTAAACTGATTCACCTCCCCCTCTCAGTTTAACTAAGGGTTCAACAATTGGTATCAGAGCGGGTTCCTTTTGTATCAGTTTAACAACTGAAAGGAGATCCTAGGTCCCCAAGATGGCTAGCCAAGAAGGATTCTCAACCAATAAAGCCCCTTTTTTCATCGGTGAAAATTATGCCTTCTGGAAAATTAGAATGAGAACATACATAATGTATCTAGGAATAGAAGTTTGGGCTACTGTGGAATTTTGATATGCCCCAAAGGCGACTGATTCAAAGAAAGAAGACAAACAAGATTTTGTAGCTAATGCAAAGGCCATGAATGCAATCTTAAATGGATTGTGTGAGGCAGAATTTATCAAAGTAATGCACAGCAAGACTGCCAAAGAAATGTGGGATACACTAGAAAACATCCATGAGGGAGACAAAAAGGTGAAGACAGCCAAACTTCAAGTCTATAGATCCCAGTTTGAAAATATAAAAATGAATGGTGATGAAGACATTGCCAGCTTCTTTTTAAGGGTTGTGAAAATTGTGAATATGGCTCTAGGAAAAGCTGACCCAGCGCTCAAATCTACCTTAGGCTGAAATAAGGTAAAACTCAAGGCTACATCAAACAACGCTCAACCTCGTAGCTAGCCCTACGAGGACAAGAGAGGGCTCTCTCTGGGTTTATCTCGATAAATTGGGCAATAGGGTGTGAGATGACTTATAATTGGTACTGATTTTAGGCTAGTAAAGAGATAGGTAAGTTTGATTTTGATTTTGGGTTTTTGTTGGAGAAATGGGAAAAAACAATTTTGGGTCCGGGGATAAGGCCAGATCTTTGCAGAATTCGAGTTGGGGCGAGGTAGGAAATAGTCTTGATGCTTTTGATTGAGTATATGGATGGATCAGAACGACAAGGAGCTAAAGAGGGCAAGAGGGAACATGGATCCTCTCCAAACAGGCAAAAACATGTAAAACTAAACGAATTCAAAGGCAGAGCACTGTAAACAATGGATTAAACCTCATCTACTCATTCATTTTAGTTTCAGAAGCATAAGAAGGGATGGAATACATTAAACATGAAATAACTTACAATAAACTGAGAGAAAACACCATAAAAAACTGAAAGCCACAAGAATCCCAACAGGTGCTGCAAAACCTCTGATCTTTCCTTAGCCAAATATGAAAAATATGTACAATAGTGTGCCAAAATCTTCCCAAGAGTCCAACCCTGAAAGTGTCTCAGAAATTACAATATATAGATCACTCTAACCCACTACCATGCCTCTAGGGGTCGAATTCCTTCTTCAGGGATCAGTTTCAACCAAATTCTAATCAAGGAGATAAAATCTAGGCAGCTAACAACTTGCCTCTAAAAGAGTGGAAACTGATTCATTTACATGATTTTCACTTTTTTGAGAGTGAATCTTCTAGAATAGGTAAAAATGAGACAAAGTTACATGAAAAACCTCAATTTACATCATGAAAAATAAAAAATTACATTCACAAGAAAGACTGGTCCAACTGGCCAAAATCTTGAGCTGGAAAATGAAAAATCAGCCAAAAATCTATATGAGTAGCGTGCCTGAGCTATATGAGTAGCGTGCCTTTCAGCCTGATTTTGAGGCACTTCCCGGCATCCAAATTGAGCTCATAATAGTTCGTTGGAAAGCCCTGGATGTTGGCTATCCAAACCAAGTGTAATTTCCCAATTTGGAGCTCATTTTCCCCTCCAAAACTTCATTCTCCCAGAAGTACTTCCTGCTGGTGCAAAAGGTGGCAGCAAGGTGGTTTTCATGGTGTTTTTGGGCCTTTTGATCATCCAGAACCTGATGAAATGCTTCAGAAATACCTGAGCATGCATAACTTACCGTGAAAAACCAAAAAATACAAATATTTCCTTCAGCAAGTGTCCCAAACAAAAGTGAGCATGTGGACGCGCTACTCGTATAGCTGAAAAATCTGTTTTTGGACCAAAATATTTCAAAATAACAAAAATTTCTCCGAATTTGCTCAAATTCGGAGCGAAGACCCTCCATCATGTATCATGCCCAGCCAATGAAGCCTCGGCCAAAATCCAGAGTGGATCAGGCCTTTTCCGCCGTTTTAGTGCTTCGCTCAACCTCCTCTTCAGAATCTTCATTCTTGCTTTGCAGACGTGCATGTGGGCCCAATAATGACCTTTCATGTGGCGAAGCATGTCTTTCTCTCTATTGGCCTTTTCCAACAACTTCTCTAGATGAATGTTAACATGCGTGAGTACAGAATCTCGATCGATTGGTGTCATGTCTCCGGGTCTCTTCCGGGCCAATTGTCGATCCTCACGGATTCGCCGCAGCTCATAAAGTGTGTGCTCATCCTCTAGATGTTTGTTGCGCTGCTCTAGGTAGTTTATCACCCACTGAGCCTTCTGCAATTTATCTTTCAGCGTGTCATTCTCGGCCCTTTGCTCCTGGATGATCTCCTTCAGTTTCGAGCTAGGAGAGCTCGCATCAACATCAATGATCGTGAAATCCGTGTCCCGGCCTCCTGATGGGCCCTCATCATGCATGGGCTTCTTACCCTTGTCCTGGATCTGTAACTGTGCTGAAGAAGAAGGCGAGACCCCTTCCAC
The DNA here is from genome assembly GCA_034641835.2 of Pinus albicaulis. NCBI lineage: Eukaryota > Viridiplantae > Streptophyta > Pinopsida > Pinales > Pinaceae > Pinus > Pinus albicaulis. The sequence continues at coordinate 725,074 of MU968492.1, forward strand.
ATCATGTGGAGATAATACTCGCTCTGCTGATGGAGTCGGCGAGACCCCTTCCACCCCGGGTGGAGATAATACTCGCCGTGTAGCTGCAAATAAGGCCCTGTGGCCTCGCTGGTATGTCACATACAATGGAGCATTGATATGCTCAATCTCAGAAATTTCAGGCTGGTGTGAAGGCTCTCCCGCATCATGAACTACCTCGGGAGGCGGCTGTGGCGCTGTGAAAAAGTCACGGGAAATGAAATCCTCCCAAGTGATGCCCTGCTGTGTCAACTGATGTACCACTATGATCTTGATCAGAGCATAATGATATATAATTCTATGCTACTGTGCTGGGGTCTTCTTCTGTACAAAAATCATCATCCTCTCTATGTTGCGATACATGAAGTACGGAATGTTCATCATACGTACCCTCGTGAAGTGCATCAACAAACGGACATGGTACGCAAAGAGACGTGAGAATCTGCCCTCGCAACTGAAATACCGAATGATGAGTTTCATCAGTGGTGCAAACTCATCCTTCAGGAATCTGAAAGGAAAAACCCTGCTCAAGTGCCTCATATACCCAGGTTTGATGTATGGCTCATAGTGGAATTTCTCCAACTTCTAACGTTTGTTCCATTCCTCTCCTATATTTGGTATGCCGGTGGCCTGAGCAATAGTCACTGGTGACAGAATGAAATCTACTCCAGCGAGGTTTACATGGCCATCATGTAAATGTAGAACAAATAGACGAGCTAGTTCACGATGAAACTCGGTTTGTGAAATCATCTCACAGAATCGAAAACATGACTGATATCGAAAACAATCCATTGCAAGCGGACATGCCTGCAATTGAGCCAAAGAAGTAGGCTCCTCCCTGAGATGTTTACCACCTTTTCCACCTTTGTGAGGCCTTCATGGCACATTACCCTCTACTGTGGAATCACTGTCAGACTCCTGCTCATAAACTGAATCTGTCTCTGACATAGCTTTGAAAACAAGTTGTCTGCAATATGTGTGTTGATATAGGTGTAGTGAAGTCAAAGGCTTCAATGCATTCTCAAAACCCAAATATATTGCATATGTACCAAAAAATCATAAGCAAACAAGTGACAGTGGTAATAGCTCTATTTTAGTGGCATAAAAACAGTCTCTGTTTTTGGATCACAAGTGATTTTGACAAATAAGTACCAAATGCAAATGTAGTGTGCAGCCTTTGTAATGCTGGCCAAGGATTTGTCAATGGACTGTGTTTGTGTTTGGCAATGAAACAATAGCAAGGACAATAGTGGTAATATTATGGCAAAAAACTATGTGAAAACATGAGACTATATGGACAAGTCAACATGAAAGGATGTGACAGCAGTGGTAAAATGGAAAAAAGGCACGAGGAGGATGTACATAATGTGCCAGGGCGCCACAAGCAATATAGGTATGAGCACATATACCAATCACGAAAATTTACAAACCCTTCACTAGACTGTCACTATATCTTTTAAAACCCTGAGAATTGAATTTTCTATGAACATAGGGTTTATAGATTTCTCCTCAAGCAATGCTTGTTTCCCAACTTCAAAAAATACCAAAACCTCTTTCAAAAATCACTGAGCAATGATTAAAAACCTGTTTGCAAGTGGATGGAGGCGTTTGAGCTCGAAATCGGACGCAAAGACAAAATTGTTTGGCTCTGTCACTGTATGGGTAGCGCGCCTACCCAACGAGTAGCGCGCCCTATACGCGTAGCGCCCGTGTTCTCTGCAAAGGGCTGGGGAAGGTTAAGTGCGTAGCGCACCTTATATGGGTAGCGCGCCTCCTGTATGGGTAGCGCGCACCTCCAATCACTGTCCACGGCTATGAAAACATGGCTTCGGCCTTCAAGAACACAAACACGATTTCTGCCTTGAGGTTTTCGAGCAAATGAAATTGTTTGCCATGATTTATATGTGAAGAAAATATCTCATCAAATCAGATTTGATTTAAATTTGTTTGCTAACCCACTTTATAATGTTTCAACACTTTGACATTTGATCTTTTAATACAACGCTTCTCTTTTGGCTTTTCTGAGTTTTGAACTGATAATACTTTGTTGTCTTTTGCAGGGATCCAACACTTGGCTTAGGAAAAGATCAGAGGCTTGCTCTGAAGTTTCTTATGGTGAAATAGATACAATTATTACAAAAATGAAATTAGACAATTTCTAGTTCCAAAACAGAGTTTTGGACTAGAAATGTCTTCAAATGCTTTTGATAATAAAAATATGAAACAAGAACTTTTTGGAACCAACCTCATGGCCTGCGGGCTTTTATGACATGTATGCAAAGGACTTGAAAACCCTAGACTCTAGGACTAAATACTCTTTTTTAACGAAAACAATCATTAATGACCATGAATGAAATGACGATGAACTACAGTGATTTTTGAGGAATTTCTAAATAGCCCTGCAGGTACAAGCATGAGGAAACACAAGACAACCAGACCCCCTCGTCAGTCAATGGCATGCTCCTAGCGAAATGCAACAAAGTGGAACAAGCGAGACACCTAAGAATGATATGAAAAAAGCAAAATGATCTCTGACGGAGGGCTGTAAGGACCGACTCTAACAGAAACCATAAAAGAAGTTGTAATTGTACAAGAGATTCTAAGATCTCTTCCCCCCGGCTTTAACCCTAAGGTTTCTGCCATAGAAGAAACAACTATTTGGGAAACCTTGACCATGAACCAATTACTTGGAAATCTAATAGCATATGAGATGAGACTGCCACAGAGGAAGTCAAATGTGAGGGAGGCAGCCTTTAATACAGAGAAGAAGAAAGAAGAAAAGGAATATATATTCTCTTTCTCTGATGAAGCAGAGGCCAAATTTTTCATGAAATTGGATAGAGGCTCAGATAAATATAAAGGTAAACTTCCATTTAAATGCTTTAACTGTGGAAGAGTAGGACACTATGCTGCTAAGTGTCCTCATAAGAAAACAAAGAATCAAACTAAAGAATCAGAGAAAACCATATCAAAGAACTAGAAGAAAGGGAAAAGATTCAATAGAAAATATTTCTATGCTCAACAAGACAGCAGTGCATCTGAAGACTCAGATGAACCCTCAAGTGAAGAAGGAACCTCTAAATTTATATTGATGCCTATAGAAGAGCTAGATGGATTTCTTCTAGAAGATGAGGAAGAAGGTGAAGTTGATCTTGAGGGGGAGCTAAGAAGTGCCCTGGAGGAAATTGACAGACTCAAACTAAAGTGAAAAAAATAGAAATACATTCTCCTCAAATATGTAAGAGAAGAAAAAAATTTAGAAGTCCTCATTCAGTTGAAAGTAGAGCTTGAAGAATCCAAGAAGGTAGAAGACATTTTACTTAATCAAATTAAGGATAAAATTCAGGAACAAGAGAAATTGGAAGAAGAAGTAGTATGCTTGAGGAAGAAATTAGAAAATTCCCAAAGGAAAATGTTAATAAATACTTCTCAAATGACAAGCTCTGATAAGTTGAATGAAATTATAGATGCTCAAATATCTCCCCTGATAAAAATTGGGATAGTCTATGAAGGAGAATCAAGCAAAGGCAAAGAAAAGGAAAACAAAATTATCATTTTTGTAAAAGCAGATGAGGATAATGAAGCAGCTCAGAAGGTTCCTACAGAAGAAGAAACCTGCAATGAAGTAGACATAAACCAGAAGGAACCTCAAATGAAAAAGAATGAAACAAATAAACAGTCAACTAGAAAAGGCTCATATACTCTTGAATATGTCAAATTTGGAAGCCATCAAAGGAGATTCTTCCCCCCTATGAAAAATTCCACCTATTATGCCTACCACAAACTGGGACATATTGCTGCATACTGTCATACAAGGAGAATTAATTCAAACTAGCAAAGCATGCAAACAGTGAAAAGATTACCTCAAGAAAACAAATGAAGAAGACAACCCTTCATCAGGTATGCAAATAGTTTTTATGGATACTATTTTTACTGTAAGGAATTTGGCCATAAAATCATAGAATTTAGAACACATGGAAAAAGACTGATGTTCAAAACCTCAAGGATATTTATGAATCATGGAGAGTTTACTCGTACTCATAATCCTGCTAAAAATATGATCAAATGCTGTGTATGCCATAAAATTGGACATGTCTTCCAAATGTCCTCTCAGAGAATGTGGTCCATCATCTCAGAAAATGTACCAAACAAAAGGATGCATGCAGTGAAAAAAGAAGGTGAATAAATGTGACCTGGCTCTAATAGCTCAAGACTTGAAAAGCCAATGGTATTTGGACAGTGGTTTCTCAAAGCATATGACTGGAGATAGAAGCAAGTTTATAACCTTTGATGAGAAGAAATCTGGAAATGTTACTTTTGGCAATGATAAAGCAGGGAAAATCAAAGGAAAAGGCTTAATCAGTCTAGATAATGGCAAAGGAAAGGCCCAATATGTACTATTTGTGGATGGGCTAAAAGAAAATCTGCTAAGTGTCAGTCAAATGTGTGATAAAGGTTGTGAAGTTATATTTAGAGCACAAGACTGTGAGGTAAGATCAAGCACCACAGGAAAGACCCTGATCAAAGGTGTTCGAACAGAAATTAATGTCTACATAGCGAAAGAAGAGAATGAATCATGCCACCTTAGCAAACTTGAGGAGTCATGGTTACGACATAGAATATTAGGACACCTTAACTTCAACCATATCATCAGTCTGAGCAAGAAGAAAGCAGTCAGAGATATTCCAGCAATAAAGAAGCCTTCAAATACCATATGCAAATATTTCTAATTGGGAAAACATACCTTCACATCCTTTAAGACCAAAGATGAGATATCAACAAGTAGGCCACTTCAGATTGTACACATGGACCTGTGTGGACCTTCAAGAACTAAAACACCAAGTGGAGAATCCTATTTCATGCTGATAATAGATGATTTTTCAAGAATGACATGGGTTGAATTTCTCAAATATAAATTGGAAGCACTTCAGAAATTCAAGATATTTAAAGCATTGGCTAAAAATCAAACAGGATGCAAGCTAAAGTGCATAAGATCAGACATAGGAGGTGAATTCACAGACTATGATTTTGCAGACCTATGCAATGAGCATGGGATAAAACAACAGTTTACAATTGCAAGTACCCCTCAATTGAATGGAGTGGCAGAGAGACAAAACAGGTCTATACAATAGATTGCCAGGGCCATGATGCAAGAAAGTAACATTCCCCAAACCTTCTGGGCAGAAGCAGTACACACAGTTGTGCATATTCTTAACAAAGCTCATTTAAGACCAAAGATTGACAAGACTCCTTATGAACAATGGCATGGTAAACGAGCATCAATAAAGCACTTTAGAGTCTTTGGAAGCAAGTGTTTCATAAAAAATAATGATGAAAATCTGGGAAAGTTTGATGCAAGAGTAGATGAAGGGATATTTTTAGGATATACATCCAAGAGTAAGGGTTACAGGTGCTACAACAAAACACTTTGCAAAATTATTGAAATAATTGATGTAAGATTTGATGAAGAACTACTAAACAAGACAAGAAGTACAGGCTGTAGCAATCCCCCAGAAGATCATGAATAAGAGAACCAAGATGATGATGAACTAAGAAAGACAACAGAAGATACTGAGTTAAACTCAAAATGTCCCTGTTTGGTCAATTTAGTGTGTCCTAAATTGTTGCATTTAATTTTTCAATCCGGGATTCGTAAGCTGATGAAGTGCGGCGCACTATATGTGCAAGATAACCTATTTCTTAACTTTTTGTCATTTTTGGTTTTCTAAGATGAAATGGAAATTCTATAATGAAAACAAGTATGGTTATGTTTGTTCAAGGAAATGACATCCTCTATAATGATTTACCAACTTGAAACTTAAAAAGGAATTTGAAAAGTAAAATGACAAAACTTGAAAGGAAATGAAAATATGCTGCTGAAATGAAAAGGTGCTGTTAGTCTAATAAATCAAAACAGTGAACTAGTGAGCATGAAACCAAACTATTCTTGCTGCTGTCTAAACACAAAATAAATTATGCTGAAAGAAATCCAAAAGCTGCAATAAAGTAAATCTAAATCAATTTACATCAACTTGTCTTCTGATCCCTCATCATTAGTCTAGCTATGATTTTCGGAAGTAACCATAAACAACTTGAGTAACTGATATCTAACTTGCAGAAAGTAAACTAATATCAAACCATACATTCATGATTCAATCCCTCACCATCAGTCCAGCTGTGGCTTTCGGAGGCAACTGAAGATGTCATGCACGATTTAATATATCTAAATTTACAGAAATGAAACTAATACTAAACTACACATTTCATAATACAATCCCTCACCATCAGTCCAGCTGTGGCTTTCGGAGGCAACTGAAGATGTTATGAGCAGTTTAATATGTCTAAATTTAACTACTGAAGCAAATAAACAAAACTGAATTAAACAAAGAAAAACTGAAATTAAACAGAAACTAAGAAAAACAAATTAGCAGCAGAACAATGTTAATCCCATGTCATTAGTCAAAAAGCTATGAAAATGCTCGGGCTGCCTATCTATAACCTGAAACAAGAACACTGATCAGTGATTAATAACATAAAACATGAAAGACAGAAGTGAAATGGAAAGCATGAAAGTTTATAAACAGAAATGAAGCATATGTATCATGAAAAATGCAATGTATAAACATGTGAATGGATTATGGCACAATGAACTTTAAAGAAATAAAACAAAAACTATACACTAATGCACAAAACCTCAGCTGAGCAGGGGCCCTCTACACCAGCCTTGGCAACAATCTTCAAGTACGAATTACGTTGGAAAACAGAGCCTTCTTATATTAAAATGTAGTCATAACAGTAAGGTAGTATTACGACACTAAGGCAGCGTAATTACACTACAGAGCAAACTAATAAAAGATAACAGAGACTAACATTGACTAACTCTATATGCGTATGCAAACGCATTATATATAACAAAAGAAATATAATTGTCTCCTAAAGTTTATGCTGGTGGAGAACACGTAGACCATTACGTCCACGGATCTAGGATCATGGCCGTGTTGGAAAGTAAATCTATGAGGAGTGGATGCTTGAATTCGGCTATGGAGCCATGTACAGATGTCGACTTGTCCTCCGCAAGCTCAGAAACGACCATATGAACCTTCACGTGACACGAAACAGAGTCCTGTCACCGTGAGACTCCATGGTTGACTTCCATGTGGACGCCTTTGACCGCGGCTTCTTTAGATGAGTTTGCTCAAGCCAATAGGACACGAACCATGTCCACATCATTTCTGACCTGCCCATGTGGCTCGTTTTCCCTGTAGACACCTGTAACATAGAGTTTCACAAAATGGTTGCGGAAAGTTGCAGCAGCTGCGGAAAGTGGCAAGATTCCGCAGCTAAATGAACAAAATCTAAATCAAACAGCAGACACAAAAATATAGTTAAAAACCATGTTAGATACTCTTTTGCAATTAACATAAAATGATATTGACAACTTGGGAGGTTCAGGTGAGTGAAAAAGGTATAGAAAAGTGTATGGAAAAGATGCAGAATTGAGACTCAACATACCCCCACTGTGAAGGTGTTGCATGTCCTCATGCAACCAAAATTTTGATAATCCTTCCTCAGTTCATATGTCTTGACACTTCAGCCAACACGTCTAATCCTCTCCTCCTCTTCCTTGGAGCTGCCAACATTCTGGGTTTCTTCATTAAGCACCTAAATTTGATATTAACCAATGCTCTGCTCAACTTCTGGCATTTCCTTTTCAATTTCTTGTTCTTATTCTGCCATATTCCCAGATGTAGCATGGTATTATCATGGATGATTTTGTCCAATTTACCTTGTTCTTTCAATGTCTCATTTTAATTTTTGATGTGCCTATTTAAAAGCTCTAGCTCAAAGATTTCATGTTTTAGTGATTGGACTAAATCATCCTGTACTGTATGAGGCTGAATGGACGAAGTACTGGGACCTGTAGCTGCCTTTTCCAAAGATTCCATATAGTCATATACTTCCTACTACTTGGGGTCTATATCAGGTGTCATTTTTATTGGGCTGTCCCCAAAATGCCATGAAGGAGAGTTATCTTCAAAATCTGGCTGAGAAGGGCTCACATCAACATCTTGCTGAGAATGGGATGGAGTATGTTCAATGTCTGACTGAGAATGAAATGAACCAGGTTCACTAACTGACTGGGATGGACTATGGTCATATGGGGACTATTCAGATGTCTCCTCTCCCAAATCAATGAAATGAGGACCCTTCATTTGCGTTTTCCTCAATTTCCCTTTAAGTCTGCTGCTTATTCTCACACGCTGTGCTACACTATCTTTTTGTTTTTGTTTCCCTTTTTCTGTCTTCTTGGCCAAAGATGACTGTTTTTGAAGATAAACTAATCTTTCAGATAAAACTTGATGATCTTCTTCTTCAGAAGAAGGGGTTTTATGTATAACCTCAATAGTTTTTCTCTCTTTTGGTGTTATTGGCTTCTTACCCTTGATTTCTTTCTTCTTCCTCTTTGACAGTCTCTCTTCCCTATCAGTTCTTTCAATTGTAGTAGTAGGAGTATTTTGGATTTCATCAATTGTTCTTTTTCTCCTACTTCTTCTTGCTGTACGACCTTCAGGAATTTCCTGAGGTTCCTCAAAGAAATTTCTAATCAGAAATTGTTCCCATGTGTCTTTCTTTTCCTTTAACTCCTTTTCAATCAAAATTTTTACAAGGCCGTGGTGATATAGATGGGGTTCTACATCTCCTAAATGCTTCTGAACAGTCACAGACATTTTCTTCAAACTATTGAATAGAAAATATGGGAGATTGAGAGTTTGATTATCTAGAAAATTCATTAGTAACCTGGTATGGTACATATACATGGACCCAAAACGGCCTTCACATGTAATGAATTTCTGAACAACTAGCAGCAAAGTAGCCCATTCCTCTTTCAATGCATGCACAAGAATTCCTCTTTTAAAAACAGTTATGTCCATACCTTGGTTTCGTAAGATTGTTCTCCATGCTTCATCACTGATGCTTTTATTTTTAAACCAATGCTCACCCTCCTGAAGAAGTTCCGTGGCTGTTGCTATAGATGCTTCATTGACCGCAAACTTAAGGTCTCCAATCTCTGCTTCCAAGCCATTAAATGACCTTGCGAATGCCTTCGTCACTTCTTTATGATAACCTCTGAATTTCTGGATAAACCGCAACCAATTTTATTTCTTCAATATATCCCTTACTTGCGGATATCCCTCCATAAACTTAGGTCCTTCCGGTTCTGCTCTTAGAAATTTACCCATTTTTTTTTTCTGCTCTTCAAAAATTTGCCTGCGTGAGGGTTTAATGGAAACAGAACGGTTGAATGCACAGAGATGAGCACAATGACTGTGGGTAAATGTCAGAGAGTGGGTATACAGATTATAACGTAATAGAAAGCAGAATGGAGTGAACAGAACAGAGAGGGGTTTTCGTGAGCACAACAGAGAGCACGACAGAGAGATTAACAAAGTATAACACATCCGGTAGCGTTTTTAATTTTGGTGGCTGCACAATAAATATGAGCACGTTTCAACAACGGTTATGGATTTATGTGGCTGTAAGAGTCCGTGGTCAAATCAAATACGTCTCATTGTCACCGGTGGAATATTGGAACATGAGTGAAGATCGGGGGTTTTAATGATGGAACCGTTTGAGAATGAATGCGAGAGGATGATATGGAGATCGTGAAAGGTTATGGAATTGTCAATATAATCATTGCACATAATGGATAGAGCTCATGGTTCAAAACTATATAAAAATGTGTTTTTCAATGCTATTTGAAATAAATTTTATTCATACCTTTGGAATCTTTGCCTTTTCCCTTGGTCTTCATCTAATTGCTCTTCATTTGTGTCTTGAATGCTCCAGGTATTCATTTTTGATCCTCTCACCTACATTTTATTTCATGATTATGGAAATAACATTTGGTTGTACATTCTTTTGAAAACAGAGTTGTAGCTGCGGAATCTGCTTCTGGCTGCGGAAAATGGAGTCAGCTGCGGAAACAGATGTCAGCTACGGAAACTGACACAGCTGTTACTTGGATGAATGGAGATGAACAGATGACAAATGACCAGATGGAAATGGTCATGAAAAATATTTTTTTATTGATGAAATGGAATGAAATGGAATGAAATGGATAAAATGAAGTGGAATGGAGTGAAATGAAGTGAAATGAAATGGAATGAAGTGGAATGGAATGGAGTGAATGGTCACAAAACTTGGGAAATGAAAGAGAGATTTTTTTTTTTTGGAAAATATAGAGTGTCAGGTGTTCCTGATTTTCACCCTATATTTTCTGTATAAGACTTCCAATCAGTGATTGGTTTTCAGGCTTATACAATTATTTTATTTATTTATTTATTTATTTTTTAACTGAAAAGAACAAAAGCTAGGCTGGTGGAGAAGAAGAATTCTTCTGTACCAGCCTGATTGCAGAACTTTCTTGAAACATTTTGACAAAATCCTCTTTTGAGAGTGGCTTGTGATAAACTTTCAATCTATGGCCATTCACAATAAGAGGAGTTTGAAACTCATCAATGGTCTTGATTCTTACCGCTCCATTGCTAAAGATCTTGTCAATCTCATATGGCCCAAGCCAATGAGTCTGAAATTTTCCTTGGAAATATTTAAACTTGGAATCAAATAACAATGCCCAATCTCCTTCTTGAAACTTCTTCTCTTTGATGTACTTGTCATGCCATTTAGTTCTTTGATATTGAACTAGATCAGTTCTTAAAATTGCTTTTTGTCTGATCTCATCTAGCTCATTCAACTGCTCCATTCTATGCTTTTGGGCTTCTGATAAGTCCATCCCCAACTGAAATTCTATCTTGAAGGTCTTGACTTGGAACTCAATGGGGAGCAAGACTTCTTTCCCATAAACAAGTTCATAGGGAGAATTTCCTGTTTTATTTCTCCATGTAGTTCTGTAGGCCCACAAGGCTTCAGGAAGCCTTTCTTCCCAATCTCTTCTATGTAGATGAATAGTTTTGGTGATGATACTTTCAAGAACTTTATTTGTGGACTCCACTTGACCATTTTCTTGCGGATGGTAAGGAGTAGATCTTCTGTGCTTGATTTTGTATTCTTCCATCAACTTTTCCACCAAATTGGATGTGAATTGGCTCCCCTGATCTGTCACAATTTCTCTTGGAACACCAAAGCGAGTAAAAATATCCTCATAAAGAAAATGAACAACTGAATTTTCAGTAGCAGATACTAATGCTTTAGTTTCTACCCATTTAGTAACATAATCAGTACAAACCAATATATAATTCTTTTGCTTAGATGGTGGATTAATAGGTCCAATGAAATCTAAAGCCCATTTTTCAAAGGGTTCAATGAGTACCTGTGTTTGCAATGGCATTTCATTTGAAAGGGTAGGTTTCCCTACTCTTTGGCAGCTGTCACACCTTTTGACATATTGTTTTGCATCTTTGAAGAGGAAGGCCAATAATATCCTAAAGAGAGGATTTTATAGGCTGTCCTTTTGTCTGCAAAGTGTCCGCCGCATGGTTCATCATGACATGCCTTAAGAATATCAGGCATTTCATCTTCCTTGACACATCTTCTGATCACAAGATCTGGCCCTGTTTTAAACAATTCGTTAGAAATCCATGAATATTTTGAACTCTCCTGAATAATTTTTCATTTTTCTCTTGGAAAGAAATGTGAAGGTAGTTTCCTTGTAACCAAATAGTTAGCAATATCTGCATACCAAGGAGTCTTAATAGTTACTGCAAACAAGTATTCATCAGGAAACTTATCCTCTACAGGAGAATCTTCTTTAGTATTCTGAATCCTAGACAAGAAATCAGCTACTGTATTTTGTTTTCCTGGTCTATCCAACACGGTAATATTGAATTCTTGCAAAAGTAAGAGCCATCTTGTCACTCTGCCATTAGTAACAGGTTTGTTCATTAAATATCTAATTGCAGAATGGTCAGTATGAATAAAAGTTTCATAGCCTGTTATATAATGTCTAAACTTATTAATTGCATGAACAACAGCTAAAAACTCTTTTTCAGTCACAGTATAGTTTAACTCTGTGGGAGTCAAATTTTTACTGGTGTAATAAATGGCATAAGGAATTAAATCTTTTTGACCCAACACAGCTCCAAGAGCTGTATCTGAAGCATCCGTAGAAATATGAAAAGGAAGTTTCCAATTTGGTCCTCTCAAGATAGGTGCTTCGGATATTCTTGTTTTCAAAGTTTCAAAAGCTGATTGACAATCAGGATCCCATTTAAATTCACAGTCTTTTGTAAGCAATTTGAAGAGTGGAGATGCAATTTTTGTGAAGTTTTCTATAAATCTTCTATAGTAACCAGTAAATCCTAGAAAACTTCTAACATCTCTTTGACAATTTGGAATAGGCAACTTGGAGATGACTTCAACTTTTGATCTATCAACCTTAATCCCAACTCCTGAAATATGATGTCCTAAAACAATCCCTTCAGTAAACATCATAAAGCATTTTTCATGGCTTAATGAAAGGTTTGTTTCTTTACATCTTATAAGAACTTTTTTCCAAATTTTCTAATGCCTCTTCAAATGAATTACCATAAACTGTAAAATCATCCATATAAACCTCTACACAATCATGGATTAGATCAGAAAAAATTCCTAGTACTGCTCTTTGGAATGTTGCAGGTGCATTACATAACCCAAAAGGAAGCATTCGGTAGGAAAAAGTTCCCCATGGACAAGTAAATGTGGTCTTATCTTGATCTTCAGGTGCTACCTGAATTTGATTATAGCCACTAAAACCATCCAAAAATGAAAAGTACTTTTTAACTGCTAATGTGTCTAATACCTGATCGATAAAAGGCAAAGGAAAGTGATCCTTCAAAGTTGCTTTGTTCAATTCCCTGTAATCAATGCATACCCTCCATTTACAATTCTTTTTAGGTACTATAACCAAAGGAGAAACCCATCGGCTATCTGAAATTGGATAAATGAAGTTTACATTGAGAAGTTTTTGGAGCTCTTCTTTCACTATTTCCCTAAGATTTGGATTCATCCTTCTTTGAGGTTGTCTAATTGGTCTACTGTTTTCCTCAATATAGATATGATGGATAAAAGTCTTAGGATCAATACCTTTCATGTCAGTATACTCCCATGCAAATGCAGTAGAATGTTTTTTCAAGATATTGGTTAGTTCTTCTTGTTGTGATTCTTCCAAGTGTTTGTTGATATTCAGTGTTTTTCCTGGAAAAATCTCAATAGTAGAACTACCAAACTCTTCCATAGAGTAAAGAGACATTTGTCTTGATGATAAATATTCTATGTCAGATTCCAACTGAAATTATGTGGGGTCATATTCTGAAGATGTCTCAAAACATTCTAATGTGTTTAGAATTTGACTATCCTCACTGATTTCAGAAATGGTAAAGACAGGTTGTATAGTGTCCTCATCATCAACCCATTCATTGTCTCCTACTTCTGTGATTGCTCTTGCTGGAGGATAAAAATTGAATTTCTTGTCAAATTACCATTAGAAATGTACATGTCCCCAGATCTACAACTAATAAAAGCATTAGCTGTGGCTAGCCAAGGTCTTCCTAAGATAAGTGGATGCCCTCCTAGATTACTCTTGGGAGTCAAAATCATAAAATCTACTGGATATTCCCAAGAATCTAAGGAGACTGAAATATCTTCTAATACACCATCTAGTTTAATAATTGATCGATCTGTAAGTTGCAGTAAAGTAGGTGTAAAAAGAAGGTTAGGAAGTTTTAGCTGGTCCGTAGTCTGTCTACTCATAATGTTGATAGCAGCCCCTAAGTCAATCAATGTGTTTGGAATTTCTATCCCATTTATATGTGTCTTGACAATTGGACTTCCTGAATCTACATACTTCTGCATGGTAATTTTTCCCATCATAATATCTGCAATCTTTCCTACCAGGTGGATTCTTCTTGTGTCTTTTAGTTTCCTTCCTGGTCTTTTGAAACTCAACTCCTTTATGGTTTTTGCTAGAATAGGAATTTCTCGAATGGCTTGTAGCAATGGAATCTTGATACAAACATTCTTCAATTCATCTAGGAAGTCATAGTTAGGAAACAAGATTTGTTTTTCCACCCCCTTATCAATTTGTAGTCTTTCCGGAAAAGGAGGTGTAGATGAAGATACAGGTTGCTCAACTATAGGAGTTGTGGATGTTAGCTTTTCTTTTTCTTTTTGAATTTTTGAATTTTGAAGAGATTCTTCCTCGGAACCCTTATTGACTTGAAGAGAGTCCTCCTCAGAGGTATCTTGCTCTTGAATATCTATAGAAGGTTTTTCTAAAACTCTACCAGATCTGAGTTGTACATCGTTGAGAGGAACAATCATATAGGTAGGAAATTGTTGTCCTTCTACCATGTAAGTATTCTGAGGATTCTTATTGTTAGGATTTGGCAATGGCTGAGCTGGAAGTTGAATTGTCTTTTGTTGGTATGGGAGCATGAGTTGAGGATTTGGATTTTGTTGAGAAGGTTGTTGTTGTGGAAATGGCAATGAAAGTTGTGGATTTGGGTTTGGAAGTTGTGGAGCTTGTTGATTTTGAAAAGATGGAGGATATTGATAAAATTGAGCAAATCTCCCATAAGGATTTTGCATCCCTTGTACCCATGGCTGATATGGATTTTGATGTTTGGGCCAAGGTTGTTGCCAAGGATTCCAATTTGGTGGGGTTTGAAGATTCATAGGGTTGTTAAACCCTTGAGTTTGTTGTCCCTGCCAAGGTCTTCTTGCAACAAAACAGAGAGATTCTACTGAATTTGGGTCTTCTTGAAAAATATCTTTGAGTCCAGGAATTGAAGGAAAATCCTTGATCTCATGATTCTCTAAGAAAATCATACATGTTTCTACAACTTTTGCATCCAAGGGACATTCCCTCGAAGCATGTTTCTTCCTACATTTTGGACAAAAGATGGCTAAAGCGTCTGTTTCTGCTTTCTGCTTGTTTTGGATTTTAAGGGTGTCTAGTTGTTCACTAAGGCTCCCTAAGATATCATTTTTGAACTCATCAAGAATGTTACCAATCTCTGCCCTACTTACTGATCCAGTTGCAGATTTGTTAGCCCTAATAAGAGAAGGATCCCTAGGCCCTTTTCCTGTTTTAGATTTTCCTCTTGAGAGATGGACACATAGTTCTGTTATATCACGAAGTGGGAGTTGAAAAATGTCTCCTTTCCCCATCATGTTTAAAATATCTATCCATTCATCTCTAATGGCTTTTAATATAAGGGCTTTCAGGGTTTCATCATCTAAGTTGCTCATCTTTTCTCTTTTCAAGTTGTATTGAAATCGTTCAAGTAAGTCTTCCAAATTTTCATCTTCTTTTTGCATCATTTTGAATACCTCATCCTTGTGATTGGTTGGCATAAAATAGTCCAAGTATCTATCCAAAAATGTTTGTTTCATATCATTCCAAGTCCTAATAGATTGTGTGGCTAATCCCATGAACCATTTCAAAGCAGATCCCTTCAAAGTTGAAGGAAACAGTTTGAGTTTTTGAGTCTTCCATATAGTCATAGGTTCGGCACACAACTTCAAACTCAAACAAAAATGTTTCAGGATCCTCACTTCACAATCCATAAAAGTTGGGGAGAACAGATGGTGAGATATTTTTCATCGTTGCATGAGTTTCCTCATCAACTATAGGGAATCCAAACAAGTTGTCTCCTTCCCTATTTCTACCATTATTTCATTCACCATTGTTGTCTCCATTGTTTCCTCCTCTTCTACCTCTACCTCTACCTCCATCTATTACTTCCTCTGCCATGATAGTTTCTTTAGAGTCCTTAAATTCCTCTAGTTCTTCTATCAAGGGAGGATGAGAGGGAGTCTCTTCCTTTTCTAAATGAGATTTAGTAGGTGGTATAGGAGAATCCTCTAATTCAGCTGCTCCTTGAATTCCAAAAATCTTAAGGCTAGGGGTAGATGGTAGTGAATCTGGTCTATGCCTTGAAGAAGATGGAGTTGTGAAAATCGAACTCTTGGCTTTAGCTATAAACCTTCCCCTAGAATCTCTTGCTCTATGCATGTCATTTTTATTTTTTATTTTTTAAAAGTTGGGCTAATAATTCTCTTTCTGATCTTCTAGGTCACACTAGGTGCAAGAAGAGAGCATACTTAAGAAATTACTAAACCAATAACTCTCTTTTCTGATCCTCCAGATCACACTAGGTGCAAGAGGAGAGCATACTTCAAGAAGTTATCAAGTTTTCCCTTCTTTTATGATTTTGTGTGTTTTTTTTTAAGAAATTGGCTACCTAGTTACACTTCCCCGGCAACGGCGCCAAAATGTTTGGTCAATTTAGTGTGTCCTAAATTGCTGCATTTAATTTGTCAATCCGGGATTCGTAAGCTGATGAAGTGCGGCGCACTATATGTGCAAGATAACCTTTTTCTTAACTTTTTGTCGTTTTTTGATTTTCTAAGGTGAGATGGAAATTCTAAAATGGAAACAAGTATGGTTATGTTTGTTCAAGGAAATAATATCCTCTATAATGATTTACCAACTTGAAATTGAAAAAAAAAAAGAATTTGAAACATACAATGACAAAACTTGAAAGAAAATGAAAATGTGCTGCTGAAATGAAAAGGTGCTGCTAGTCTAATAAATCAAAATAGTGAACTAGTGAGCATGAAACCAAACTATTCTTGCTGCTGTCTAAACACAAAAGAAACTATGCTAAAATAAATCCAAAAGTTGCAATAAATTAAATCTAAATCAAATTACATCAACTTGTCTTCTGATCCCTCATCATTAGTCCAGCTATGATTTTCGGAAGTAACCATAAACAACTTGAGTAACTGATATCTAACTTGCAGAAAGTAAACTAATATAAAACCATACATTCATAATTCAATCCCTCACCATCAGTCCAGCTGTGGCTTTCGGAGGTAACTGAAGATGTCATGCACAATTTAATATTTCTAACTTGCAGAAAGGAAACTAATACCAAACTACACATTTCATAATACAATCCCTCACCATCGGTCCAGCTGTGGCTTTCGGAGGCAACTGAAGATGTTATGAGCAGTTTAATATATCTAAAATTTAACTATTGAAGCAAATAAACAAAGGCGAATTAAGCAAGCGAGCGAAATTAAAAAGAAACTTAGAAAAACAAACTAGCGACGGGGAAAATGTTAATCCCATGTCATTAGTAAAAAAGATATGAAAATGCCGTGCCTATACGCAACGTGAAACAAGAACGCGATCGATGATTAACAACATAACAATATGAAAGACGAAGTGAAGTGGAAAGCATGAAAGTTTATAAACGGGGAAATGAAGTATATGAAAAATGCAATGTATAAACATGTGAATGGATTATGGTACAATGAGCTTTAAAGAAATGAAATAAGAACTGTACAATAATGCACATAACCTCAGCTGAGCAGGGGCCCTCTACACCAGCCTTGGCAACAATCTTCAAGTACGAATTAAGTCTGAAAACAGAGTCTTATTATATTAAAATGTAGTCATAACAGTAAGGTAGTATTACGGCACTAAGGCAGCGTAATTACATTACAGAGCAGACTAATAAAAGATAACAGAGACTAACATCGACTAACTAAGACTAACTTTATATGCGTATGCAAACGCATTATATATAACAAAAGAAATATAACTGTCTCCTAAAGTTTATGCTGGTGGAGAACACGTAGACCATTACGTCCACGGATACGGATCATGGTAGTATTGCAAAGTAAATATATGAGGAGTGGATGCTTGAATTAGAGCACTGTGGAGCCATGTACATATGTCGACTTGTCCTCATAGCGCCAGAAGCGACCATATGAACCTTCACGTGACACGAATTAGAGTCCTGTCACTCAGCGAGACTCTATGGTTGACTTCCATGTGGACGCCTTTGACTGTGGCTTCTTTAGATGAGTTTGCTCGAGCCAATAGGACACGAACCGTGTCCACATCATTTCTGACTTGCCCATGTGGCTCGTTTCTCCTGTAGACACCTGTAACATAGAGTTTCACAAAATAGCTGCGGAAAGTTGCAGCATTCCGCAGCTAAATGAACAAAATCTAAATCAAATAGCAGACACAAAAATATAGTTAAAAACCATGTTAGATGCTCTTTTGCAATTAACATACAATGATATTGACAACTTGGGAGGTTTAGGTGAGTGAAAAAGGTATAGAAAAGTGTATGGAAAAGATGCGAGGTGAGATCAAAAGGTCCCTCAAGATACACTCAAAAGAGCCATCTAGAAGATCAAATCATTGGGGACAAGAGTGTAGGAGTGCAGACAAGAAGACAGCTAGTTGAACAAACAGAAGAAGTATACCTGGCTATGTTATCTCAAATAGAACCAAAGAAGTTTGAAGAAGCTAGCAAAGACAAATATTGGGTGAAAGCTATGAATGAAGAACTAGACCAGATTAAGAAGAATAATACATGGGAGTTAATTCCAAGGCCTAAAGGGAAAAATGTCATAGGCTCAAAATGGGTATTCAAGAACAAGATGAATGAACAAGGACAGGTAATCAGAAATAAAGCTGGACTTGTATGCAAGGGATATTCACAAATTTAAGGTCTTGATTATGATGAAACATTTACCCCTGTAGCCAGAATTGAAGCTATCAGAATGTTTTTGGCCTTTTCATGCTACCATGACTTCAAGTATATCAAATGGATGTGAAATCTTCCTTCCTCAATGGAGATCTAGAAGAAGAATTCTACATGGAACAACCTGAAGAATTCTCCTTAATAGATAAACAAGACTATGTGTGCAGATTAAAGAAAGCCCTATATGGGCTAAAACAAGCTCCTCGTGCGTGGTACTCAAGGCTGGACAAACGTTTGTAAAAACAAGGCTTTAAGAGAGGAGGAGTAGACAACAATTTATACATAAAGGCCAATGAAAATGAACTCCTGATTGTAGTAGTGTATGTAGATGACATCATGTTTGGAAGCAATAAAGATGAGTTAGCAAAAGGATTTTCTGAAGAAATGAAATCAGAGTTTGAGATGTCTATGATTGGAGAGCTCACCTTCTACTTAGGACTTCAAATCCAGCAAAAGAACACAGGTACATTCATCTCACAAGAAAAATACTTAAGAGAAATGTTGAAAAAGTTCAAAATGGAAGACTGCAAACTTGTGTCAACTCCCATGATCACTGGATGCAAGCTATGTGCTGATGATGGATTTGTAGATATAGATCAAAGACATCACAGATCCATGATAGGAAGTCTTCTATACCTAACATCTTCTAGACCAGACATTGTGTTGGCAGTAGGACTTGTGGCAAGATATCAATCAGCACCAAAACAAAATCACTTCCTAGTAGTCAAAAGAATATTCAGATTTCTACAAGGAACTGCATAGTATGGGATATGGTATCCAAAAGGAAAGAGCTTCACTTTGACAGCATATACAGATGTAGATTGGGCCATCTGTGTGGATGACAGGAAAAGCACAAGTGGAGGTGCATTCTATTTGGGAAAAAATCGTACTTATGGCTAAGCAAGAAGAAAAATTCCATCTCTGTATACGATGAGAAGAGCGTAGCCCTTGTGCCGGCGGCTGTTTGCACACAAGTATTATGGATGAAACAATCTCTCAAGACATGAAGGTAAGCATTGATGAACCTATTTCTATCAAATGTGACAATACAAGTGCAATAAGTATATCAAAAAATCCTGTACTTCATTCCAAAACAAAGCACATCCCAATAAAGTACCACTTCCTCAGAGAACAAGTAGCACATAAAGTAGTAAAGCTGGAATATGTACCAACAAAGGAACAAACAATAGACATATTCACAAAACCCCTCGCTAAAGAACCATTCAAATATCTAAGAGAAAAAACAAGAGTAGTATCTGTAGATGTTACTCTCTGACATGAAAAGAAAGCATCATTCCAGGGGGAGATCAGAAAAGAAAAAATCATTCCAGGGGGAGATCGGTCACCAAATATTGTCACAAAAGAACCAGAGCAAGTGAGCAGAGCATGGAACAAGTCCTCAAGATCAGAATATTATGGACTAGATTTGGAAAGCACACTAGGAAATGTGCAACCCTTTGCCATTGATGTCAAAGGGGGAGGAAAATAAATCAACAGAAGAAAGGGTCTTCTAAAAGGAAAGCAGAGGAAGTGTATTTCCATTAATTCCAAAGGGGCAGACTGTTGGAAATGTTGTCATTGATGGCAAAGAGAGTAGCATAGAAGCAGATACATGCAAAGAAATCATCATAGAAGTATAGAGAGGCAAAGAGAGTAGCATAGAAGCAGAGAGAGGCAAAGAGAGCAACATAGAAGTAGAGAGAGGCAAAGAAAGCAGCATAGAATCAGAGAGAGGAAAAGAGAGTAGCATAGAAGTAGAGAGAGGCAAAGAGAGCAGCATAGAAGCAGATATAGGCAAAGAGAGGCAGCAAGAAGTAGAGAGAGGAAAAGAGAGCAACATAGAAGCAAAAAGATAGTAAAAGAGGCAGAAAGATGTAGAGAGGATTGAGCAACAGAGATAGGGCCATTTAAAGAAGCGGGGCAGCAAAAAGAAGTAGCCCAAGTTGTAGAGAATACAGAGAATACAGAGCATACAGAGAAATAGATAAATGGTCCTGCATTGACATGCACTGCCTGTGCACTGTCATGCATAGTAACTGTAAAAAGGGTATTGGTTTGGTGTTGGTGTAAAAAGGTTGAACCCTAGGTTATAATAGAATAACACTATGCCTGGAATATTTAAATACCGAAAAGGGTGTATGTCAGAACCTTAAATTTGTTTCACTATTTGATATTAGAAAAGCTCGAGTATTTTTTAACAAAGAGTTGGGCGCAGTGAACTTGTAGGCGCAGCAAAAAGGGAGTCCAAGGTTGATCAGACCTTGAATGCATAGTGTGGATCTGATAGAGCTGTGTTTTTAACATGTGGAAGCGCAATGTTGAACTATTGATGAAACAAAGTTATAACACAAAGAATTAAGTTGTTGATAGTGCGCGGTGCGGAACCTTGAGCCAGAGGACGCGAAACCTTGCATGAACAACAAAATTGGGGATGAAAATACCAGCAGTATTGTGTGAGTTTGGAGGTGGTAAGTGGTTTCACCCTTTTGAATGCGATATGGGTATTCATTCGATAGGTGGCAGAAAGTGGTATTTGGAAACCATTTACATCGCACAACTTTTGAAGATTAACCATCGTGTACCTAAATTGCACGATATTGCGCGAGGATCGTCGGATGTGGACTTGGAGCGCAACAAAATATTGGCCGTCGGATCCTCTCAACATTTAGCCAAGGTAAGGACAACATGGGCCCAACTATTATTTCAAGTCGGCATTGGTTTATAACCAAAGTCGGAGGTTACGTATGGTTGAATAATCATATGATCTAGAGCGCTGTGAGTGGGTTTCACATTAATGTTTATATCATTCGATTCGGGGATTATATATATGATTGGTATATATATTATATGATAAGGCGCATATGAATGTTTGATGAATGGTGTGGGCCCATGTATGAATAAATGGATATGTTGCAGATTAACGAAAGGTAAGCCAAGCCTTAGATATTGAATCATATTATTATAACCGAGGCGAGTTAAATTAGAACTGGAGCACAAGGATAGGCACAAAAAATATGCATTGACATGGGTTTTAATATAAGCCACGGGTTATTAATGTTTACAACATTTGATTTGGGAATTCATATAGATGGCAGTATTTATATATATTGTTGATATGAGTCGAATGGGTTGTGGGCCATATGTTGGAATGGTTCAGTTGTGATATCCAAATATTACTGATGGGTTTTAAATGTACAATGATTACATTCACGAAGTGGGAAAAGGTATATGGTTTATAATCATAAATTATTGTGGAAGGTTCAATAGTATTCGGGTAAAAAGAACTTCGCATCAAAGTGAAACATTGGTTCACACCATAATAAAGCTCATATGGTGATATATTGGTTCACATTAATACAAACATAAGCTGTATTTTGGTTCATGACATGACAGGTAGAAGGTAACAATGTATTGAATTTTATAATCTTCGAATATTGACACGAGCCCTGAGGTGGGGCCAAATGTAATTCAAATTAGTTAATTCGAATGTGTATGAGTGGGTTGTAATATAGTTTCGAAATTGAATTAAAAAATTGGTTGGGTTTAAAAGAAGAGCATATTATATGCTTTATGGGTTTTATAACCTTGATTATTAGAAGCCTCCACATTTATTTAATTTTGCCAACAGATAATAAGAAGAAGCTGCATTTTTGGATACAATAAGTGGTTGACAGTTACTGAGGAGCTGAACTTGAAAAATAGGTATATATGTAGCAGAAAAACAATTGAAGTGGAGAGTATGACAGAAACTGAAAAAGAGACAGGGCATTTTAAAGGCATGAAAATGCAGGAGAATATGCAAAATAGTTACACTACAACAGCAGAAAAGACAAACTCACAAGAAAGCCAAAAACTGAATGAACTGAGTTGAAATTATTATTGTAACTGAAAATGTAAATGTTTTAAATTGTTTTTATATTGTTTGTGATGCAAAGGCAAGTATCCCGAGGAAAAGAAATATCCCACTGTAATATTGAAATTTGTACATATTGTTATATTTTTTCTGAATGAGCTGGACAAAGAAATGAGAAGGCAGAAAGCAAAGAATCAGGGCCATTCACTTCGAATTCCCTGTGGAATACAAACAGTCATGAGGAAAACTCTATAAATGATATCACATTAATATTGATACAGGGTAATTAGACACTAGCCAACAATGTAGGAAATTTGTCCACATGTTGTGGCTAGGAGGGTTCAAAATCATTCGAACTTGTAACAAAAAGCTGTCAATACCTTAGTTGCTTGTTGCATTTAGATCAGTTAGAGTTAGTAGAAGTCGAATAGTTTTAGATTCAGTCCATCTGTCCTGTTTAGTTATTCGAATGAATGTAATTAGGCATTTTGTTAGAGTAGAAACGGTCCTCACATAGGAACTGAAGAGACAAATGATGGTGTATAAAATGTAACCCCCGGATACATTGGAGGTGGGGATTTCCACATTAAATATTGTGTGTGTTAAGCATTTGTTCTCTGCTTGAATATATTTCAATGTTTGTTTATCATTAGTGTGGGATGGTGTGCGTAACTGTTGTGGTGTGTAATTGCTTAAATTCTGAGGTGTTAGAACCTCCATCTTTTTGTTAAATTCGATGAAGTAAATTGCTATATTAAACCTCCGCAACTCTCTGTCTATATTGAGTCTTGATTTCCATCAAATTTCTAGGAGGTGTTCTGTCATTATAACCCCTATAAGAGGCCATAAATGGATGTATTGAGCCTTGTTTCAGGTGTCGTGTTGGGTGTGTTCTATTAGCCTTTGAAAGAGCATACCCAGTAATGTGTTTACCCACAGAACTGTGGACTTCTGTTTGTAATGAAAAAAACCCACTCATAAGAGAAATAGATAGTTTTATTGCCAATTGAGAACCTTGTATCGAGGTTCGAACCTGAGTTAGTGAACCAGCATGAATAGAAAGAATGACGTTAACCCTGGCTTAACCCTCTGGTCACTTACTATTCAAAACCGAGAGCGGGTTTGCGAAACCAAACCACCCATATCGCACCGCCTTTGTAGGGAAGTGAAACCACTCAAACATGACACGATCCTATGAAAAGCTTCCACGTCAACATGGAGATACCACCTCATCACTCCCTCATCATGCGTTAACTGTCAACAGTGAAATCAATGCGATATCGACGTATGCCATTCGATCTGGAGGCTGGCTCATTGTGTTGTGTAACCAGCTCCAAAAATAGAAGATATCAACACCTTATAAATAAGCCACTTCGAGGGGGCAACCTCCAATACATTACATAAATGAACAATTCTTCGATGAAACAATTTACAAAACCTCCTTTCTATATATAGGAGTCCATGGGGCCATAATGTAATCCTAGTGGGCAATAATGTAATCCTAGTTGACCTAACAATAATAATTTAAGGGCACAATAATAACAAAATGGGGGTTACAATGGTACAATAATAATAATAAGGGGGTTACACTAATAATAATAAGGGACTATACTAGTAATATAGGGACCTAACATGCTCCTCTTCTTCAAAAAAGTGTTGTCCTCAACACTTGAGTAGCTCTAGGTGTTTCTGTATAAAATTTTCATCCTCCCATGTAGAATCTTCAGTGGGTAAGTTCTTCCACTTGATGAGATACTCTGAAATTGATCGATTTCGTAGCTGTCGAGTTCTTGTTTCCGTGACCACTTGTTTTCGTGACCACTTCAGGTTCCAATATGATTTTTCCTTCCTCATCAAGTTCTGGAAATATTGTTTGAACTGGAATATTTTCACCCATAACCTTCTTTAAGCATGAAACATGGAAAACTGGATGCACTCGCAAAGAAGCAGGAAGCTCCAATTTGTATGCCATAGTACCAATATTTTGCAACACCTTATAAGGACCATATTACTTTGGCAATAATTTATTATCCTTCTTAGCTTGCTTGAGGGACATTTGTTTGTATGGTTGTAGCTGTGAAAATACCCAATATCCTATGTCAAAACTTCTCTCGCTGCGATGTTGATCTACCTATTGTTTCATTCGATTTTGTGCCAAATTCAGGTTATCCTTTAAGAGTTGAAGAACTTCTTGCTGATGCTTGATGTGATCTTCCACTGCTTGAACCTTCAAATTTTCCCTTAAAGATGATGTGATGGATGGTGGATGATATCCATAAAGTGCCATAAATGGGGTCATTTTTACTACAGTATGGAAGGAAGTGTTATACCACCATTCAGCGAGAGGTAACCACTTGACCCATTGTGTTTGTTTATTAGATACAAAACAATGAAGATATCCTTCCAAACATTTATTTACTATCTCAGTTTGACCATCAGATTGAGGATGATAAGATGAACTATGAGCTAATTGAGTACCCAAACAAGAAAATAACTCCGTCCAAAAATTTCCAGTAAAAATGGGATCTCTGTCGCTCACAATAAACCTTGGGCTTCCATGTAGCTTTTGAATTCTGTCCATAAATGTAGTAGCAACTGTACTTGCTTTAAATGGATGAGATAATGCACAAAAGTGTGCATACTTGGTAAGTCTATCAACTACCACCATGATGACACTCTTTCCTTCGGACTTAGGTAAACCTGTGATAAAATCCATTGAAATCTCCTCCCAATGTTGACTTGGAATGGATAAAGGTTGTAGAAGTTTTCGGGTCTTAATTGTATCAACTTTATTCTGCTGGCAAACCAAACATTCTGCCACAAAATTTTGAATATCATATTTAAGGCCATCCCAAAAAAATTCTTTCTTCACCCTGTGGTAAGTTTTTAAAAATCATGAGAGTCCTCCTAAAGGAGAAGTGTGCAATTCGAAAAGAATCTTTTGTTTTATTTTGGAATTATTACAAAGATATAAGCGATATTTGTACCATAAGGAGACATTTTTCCAACTAAATGTATCAAATGTACTAGGATCCTGCCGTAAATTTTGAATGAGTGTCCATACATCTTTGTCCTTCTTCCATTCATCTCTTGCTTCGGTTATCCAATCTGGTTGGATAATAGAAATGGCACAAATCAATTCTTCCACCTCATCATTCTTTCTAGAGAGTGCATCTGCAACAACATTAAGCTTTCCTTTTTGTAGATTATTTCAAAGTCATAACTGAACATCTTTGTGACCCATTTTTGCTGCTCTTCTGAAGATAGTATTTTTTCCAAAAAGTGTTTAATACTATCATGATCAGTTTTTACCTTGAAGTGTCTTCCCATTAGGTAAGTTCTCCATTTCTTTAGTGCATGTAGTATTGCTAACATTTCCTTCTCATAAATAGGTTTTTGTAAATAATTTCCTTTGATTGGACGACTTTCAAAAGTAATGGGTCTTCCTTCCTACATTAAAATAGCACCAATTCCATTTCCTGAGGCATCACATTCCAAAATAAAGGTTTTTGTGAAGTCTGGCGTAGCTAAGATTGGTGCTAGGCACATTGCCTCTTTAAGATGTTAAAAGGCCTTAGTTTCTTCAAGAGTCCATGAAAATGGATCTTTCTTCAATAATGTTGTTAGAGGTGCTACTATTCTCCATAATTCTTAACAAACTTGCGATAATACCCTGTTAACCCGAGAAATCCTCGCAACTGCTTTATGGTTGTGGGGACTTTCCATTCCTTAATGGCTTTAATTTTGTTAGGGTCTACTTCAACACCCTCGTGAGATACAATATGACCCAGATATTCCACCTCTTGTACTCCAAAGAAACATTTGGATTTTTTTGCATATAATTGTTTCTCCTGCAATAGTTTGAGCACCATATCAACATGTTGAACATGATCCTTCCAAGACCTACTGTAGATTAGTATATCATCAAAAAATACTAGCACAAATTTTCTAAGGAAGGGTTTGAAAATGGAATTCATCAACCCTTGAAATGTAGAAGGTGCATTGGTAATGCCAAAAGGCATGACCAAAAATTCATAATGACCCTCATGAGTTCGAAATGTTGTTTTTGGAATATCTTCAGTCTTCATTCTAATTTGATGATATCCTGAACGAAGATCCAACTTGGTAAAATAAATTGCTCCATGTAATTCATCCAATAAATCATCAATCACAGGAATGGGAAATTTGTCTTTAATGGTGAGCTTATTGAGCTCCCTATAATCCGGACACATTCGCCATGATCCATCCTTCTTGTGTACCAATACTACAGGAGCAGAGAAATAACTTTGAGTAGGTTGAATTATACCCGCCTCTAACATTTCTGCAATCATACGTTCAATTTCGCTCTTTTGGAAGTAAGGATATCTATAAGGCCTGATGTTTGGAGGAACACTTCCTGGAATCAAATGAATAGCATGATCATGATCATGAATAGGTGGGAGTCCTTTGGGAGTTTCAAACACCTTGGAATGATTGTCTAAGACTTGTTGGAGATCTTCAGAAATAGATGATTTGGATGTTGGAACTTCTAGTGACCATAATTGTGAAATTACGCCTATTTTTTATTTCTTTAGAAGCTTTTTCCCCGCATACCCCGTAATTGGACTTCCTTTCCTTCTGAAAAAAAATTCAAGAAAAGTTCTTGAAAATTAAAAGCTATCCTCCCCAAAGATTGTAACCATTGTACTCCTAGTAGATCATCAACACCTCCCATAGGAATGGAAAGCATTGGACTGGTCAATACATATTCTCCCATGGTTAGCTTGATATTATGGAATTTTCCAGAGTAATTTATAGTTCCTGTTGAGTCTCAAATCTGCATCTTTTCCATACACCTTTCTATACCTTTTTCATTCACCTGAACCTCCCAAGTTGTCAATATCATTGTATATTAATTGCAAAAGAGCATCTAAAATGCTTTTTAACTATATTTTTGTGTCTTCTGTTTGATTTATATTTTGCTCATTTAGCTGCGGAATCTTGCCACTTTCCGCAGCTGCTGCAACTTTCCGCAGCCATTTTGTGAAACTCTATGGTACAGGTGTCTTCAGGTAAAACAAGCCACATGGGCAAGTCAGGAATGATGTGGACATGGATCGTGTCCTATTGGCTTGGGAAAATTCATCTAGGGAGGCTGCGGTCAAAGGTGGCCAAGTGGAAGTCAACCGTAGAGTTCCACGGTGACAGGACTCCGTTTCTCGTCATGTGGAGATTTATATGGTCGTTTCTGAACTGTGGGAGACAAATCAACACCTGTGCATGGCTCCATAAGCCGAATTCAAACATCCACTCTTCATAGATTTACTCCTCAACGTGGCCATGATCCTAGATCTTTGGACGAAATGGTTTACGTGTTCTCCATCAGCATAAACTTTAGGAAATTAGTTATATCACCTTCAGTTATAAATAACGCGTTTGCATACGCATAAGAGTTGGTTTTTATTAGTCTCCATTAGCTGCTAGATAGCTCTGTAATGTAATTACGTTGCCACTGTGATATAATATCACCTTTCTGTTATGACTGCATTTTAATATATAAGAAGACACTGTTTCCAAGCGTAATTCGTACTTGAATATTGTTGCCAAGGCTGGTGTAGAGGGCCCCTGCACACGCTGAGGTTTTGTGCATTATTGTATAGTTCTTGTTTTATTTCTTTAAGCTCATTGTGCCATAGTTCATTCATGTGTTTATACATTGCATCGTTCATGCTATATATGCTTCATTTCTGTTTATAGTCTTTCATGCTTTACATTTTACTTCTGTCTTTCATGTTTTATGTTATTGTTAACTGATCAGTGTTCTTGTTTCAGGTTATAAATAGGCAGCCCGGGCATTTGCATAACTTTTTGACTAATGACATGGAATTAATATTGTTCTGCTGCTAATTTACTTTTCTTAGTTTCTATTTAATTTCAGTACTGCTTTGTTTATTTCAGTCTTGCACATTTGTTTCAGTAGTTAGATTTAGATGTATCAAATTGTTCATGTCATTTTCAGTTACCTCCGAAAGCCACAACTAGACTGATGGTGAGGGATTGAATTATGAATGTGTAGTTTGATATTAGTTTACTTTCTGCAAGTTAGAAATATTAAATTGCTTATGACATCTTCAGTTACCTCCGAAAGCCACAGCTGGACTGATGGTGAGGGATTGAATTATGAATGTGTAGTTTGATATTAGTTTACTTTCTGCAAGTTAGATATCAGGTTACTCAAGTTGTTTATGGTTACCTCCGAAAATCATAGCTGGACTAATGATGAGGGATCAGAAGATAAGTTGATGTAATTTGATTTAGTACTTTGTTGCAATTTTTGGATTTCTTTCAGCATAGTTTCTTTTGTGTTTAGACAGCAGCAAGGATAGTTTGGTTTTCATGCTCAATAGTTCACTGTTTGATTTATTAGATTAGCAGCACATTTTCATTTCAGCAACACATTTTCATTTCCTTTCAAGATTTGTCATAGTATGTTTCAAATTAATTTTTAAGTTTCAAGTTGGTAAATCATTATAGAGGATATCATTTCCTTGAACAATCATAACCATACTTGTTTTTATTTTAGAATGTCCATCTCACATTAGAAAACCAAAAACGACAAAAAGTTAAGAAATAGGTTATCTTGCACATATAGTGCGCCGCACTTCATCAGCTTACGAATCCCGGATTGATAAATTAATGTAGCAATTTAGGACACACTAAATTGACCAAACATTTTGGCACCGTTGCTGGGGAAGTGTAACTAGGTAGCCAATTTCTTAAAAAAAAAAAAAGAAAAAAAAAAGAAGGGAAAACTTGATAACTTCTTGAAGTATGCTCTCCTCTTGCACCTGGTGTGATCTGGAGGATCAGAAAAGAGAGTTATTGGTTTAGTAATTTCTTAAGTATGCTCTCTTCTTGCACCTAGTGTGACCTGGAAGATCAGAAAGAGAATTATTAGCCCAACTTTTAAAAAAATAATAAAAAAATAATAAAAAATGACATGCATAGAGCAAGAGATTCTAGGGGAAGGTTCATAGCTAAAGCCAAGAGTTCGATTTTTACAACTTCATATTATTCAATGCATAGACAAGATTCACCACCATCTACCCCTAGCCTTAAGATTTTTGGAATTCGTGGAACAGCTGAATTAGAGGATTCTCCTATACCACCTACTAAATCTCATTTAGAAAAGGAAGAGAATCTCTCTCATCCTCCCTTGATAGAAGAACCAGAGGACTTTAAAGACTCTAAAGAAACTATCATGGCATAGAAAATAATAGATGGATTTAGAGGTAGAGGTAGAGGAGGAGGAAACAATGGAGACAACAATGATGGAAGAAATAGGGAAAGAGATAACTTGTTTGGATTCCCTATAGTTGATGAGGAAACTCATACAACAATGAAAAATATCTCACCATCTGTCCTCCCTAACTTTTATGGATTGCGAAGTGAGGATCCTGAAACATTTCTGTTTGAGTTTGAATTCGTGTGCCAAACCTATGACTATATGGAAGACTCTCAAAAACTCAAACTATTTCCTTCAACTTTGAAGGGAGCTGCTTTGAAATGGTTCATGGGATTAGCCACTCAATCTATTAGGACTTGGAATGATATGAAAAAAACATTTTTGGATAGATACTTGGACTATTATATGCCCACCAATCACAAGGATGAGGTATTCAAAATGATGCAAAAAGAAGACGAAAACTTGGAAGATTTACTTGAAATATTTCAATACAACTTGAAAAGAGCAAAGATGAGCAACTTAGATGATGAAACCTTGAAAGCCCTCATATTAAAAGCCATTAGAGATGAATGGATAGATATTTTAAAGATGATGGGGAAAGGAGACATTTCTCAACTTCCACTTCGTGACATAATAGAACTATGTGTCCATCTCTCAAGAGGAAAATATAAAACAGGAAAAGGGCCTAGGGATCCTTCTCTTATTAGGGCTAACAAATCTGCAACTGGATCAGTAATTAGGGCAGAGATTGGTAACATGCTTGATGAATTCAAAACTGATATCTTAGGGAGCCTTAGTGAACAACTAGACACCCTTAAAATCTGTTGTGTAACCAGCTCCAAAGAGAGAAGAAAAGAGATGTTCACGCCTTAGAAATGAGCCACTTCGAGGGGGCAACCTCCAATACATTACATGAATGAACAATTCTTGGATGATTCAATTTACAAAGCCTCCTTTCTATATATAGGAGTCCATGGGGCCATAATGTAATCCCAGTGGGCCACAATGTAATCCTAGCCGACCTAACAATAATAATTTAGGGGCACAATAATAACAGAATGGGGGTTACAAGGGTACAATAATAACAATAAAGGGGTTACACTAACAACAATAAGGTACTATACTAGTAATATAGGGACATAACATGCCCCTCTCCTTCAAAAAAGCGTTGTCCTCAACGCTAGAGTAGCTCTGGGTGCTTCTGTATAAATTTTTCATCCTCCCATGTAGAATCTTCAGTGTATAAATTCTTCCACTTCATGAGATACTCTGAAATTGATCGATTCCGTAGTTGTCGAGTTCTTGTTTCCATGACCGCTTCTGGTTCCAATATGATTTTTCCTTCCTCATCAAGTTCTGGCAATATTGTTTGAACTGGAAGATTTTCTCCTATAACCTTCTTCAAGCATGAAACATGGAAAACTGGATGTACTCGCGAAGAAGTAGGAAGCTCCAATTTGTATGCCATAGTACCAATCTTTTGCAACACCTTGTAAGGACCACAGTACTTTGGCGATAATTTATTATCCTTCTTAGCTTGCTTGAGGGACATTTGTTTGTATGGTTGTAGCCGTAAAAATACCCAATCTCCTACATCAAAACTTCTCTCGCTGCGATGTTGATCTGCCTGTTGTTTCATTCGATTTTGTGCCAAATTGAGGTTATCCTTTAAGAGTTGGAGAACTTCTTGTTGATGCTCGATGTGATCTTCCACTGCTTGAACCTTCGAATTTTCTCTTAAAGATGATGTGATGGATGATGGATGATATCCATAAAGTGCCATAAATGGGGTCATTTTTGCTGCAGTATGGAAGGAAGTGTTATACCACCATTCAGCGAGAGGTAACCACTTGACCCATTGTGTTTGTTTATCAGATACAAAACAACGAAGATATCCTTCCAAACATTTATTTACTATCTCGGTTTGACCATCGGATTGAGGATGATAAGATGAGCTATGAGCTAATTGAGTACCCAAACAAGAAAATAACTCCGTCCAAAAATTTCCAGTAAAAATGGGATCTCTGTCACTCACAATAACCCTTGGGATTCCATGTAGCTTTTGAATTCTGTCCATAAATGTAGTAGCAACTGTACTTGCTTTAAATGGATGAGATAATGCACAAAAGTGTGCATACTTGGTAAGTCTATCGACTACCACCATGATGACACTCTTTCCTTCGGACTTAGGTAAACCTGTGATAAAATCCATTGAAATCTCCTCCCAACGTTGACTTGGAATGGATAAAGGTTGTAGACGTCCCGGGGTCTTAATTGTCTCAACTTTATTCTGCTAGCAAACCAAACATTCCATCACAAACTTTTGAATATCAGATTTAAGGCCATCCCAAAAAAATTCTTTCTTCACCCTGTGGTAAGTTTTTAAAAATCCCGAGTGTCCTCCTAAAGGAGAAGTGTGCAATTCGAGAAGAATCTTTTGTTTTAGTTGGGAATTCTTACAAAGATATAAGCGATCTTTGTACCATAAGGAATCATTTTTCCAACTAAATGTATCAGATGTACTAGGATCTTGCTGCAACTTTTGAATGAGTGTCCATACATCTTTGTCCTTCTTCCATTCATCTCTTGCTTCGGTTATCCACATCCTTCTTGTGTACCAATACTACGGGAGCAGAGAAAGAACTTTGACTAGGTTGAATTATACCCGCCTCTAACATTTCTGCAATCATACGTTCAATTTCGCTCTTTTGGAAGTAAGGATATCTATAAGGTCGGATGTTTGGAGGAACACTTCCTGGAATCAAATGAATAGCATGATCATGATCACGAATAGGTGGGAGTCCTTTGGGAGTTTCAAACACCTTGGAATGATTGTTCAAGACTTGTTGGAGATCTGCAGAAATAGATGATTTTGATGTTGGAACTTCTAGTGAGCATAATTGTGCAATTACGCCTCGCTGTTCTTTCTTTAGAAGCTTTGTCATGACATTAGAGCTTATTATCCTTCCTGGCTTCCCCACAATACCCCGTAATTCGACTTCCTTTCCTTCTGAAAAAAATTTCAAGAAAAGTTCTTGAGAATTAAAAGCTACCGTCCCCAAAGATTGTAACCATTGTACTCCTAGTACAACATCAGCACCTCCCATAAGAATGGAAAGCATTGGACTAGTCAATACATATTCCCCCATGGTTAGCTTGATATTATGGCATTTTCCAGAGCAATTTATAGTTCCTCCATTTGCAACTATCACTTGACATTCTGGTGCTGGGTATAGGAAACAATTTAATTCCTTGGCTACCTTACAATGAATAAAATTATGGGTGCTACCTGAATCAATCAACACTATTGCCTTTCTCTTCTTGATTTGTCCTTTTATCTTGAGAGTTTGAGGAGTGGTAATTCCTGCCAGTGCATTACACGATATGGTTGGATTCATTTCTTCCTCTTCTGGGGCTGGTTTCTGGTGTATATCCTCTTCTTGTTCATTTTCTTCTTCCTCTTCACAATCTATGTAAAATAATTTCTTCTCAGCACACTTATGACCTTTAGTGTATTTGCTATCACAACTGTAGCAAAGCCCTTTTGCTCTTTTTCTTCCAATTGTTGTGGTGTCAACCTTGTAGGTTGTGGAAATCTAGGCGTAGCAACACTTCCTTCTTTATAGAATTGAGTGGTAGGCTTCCTTGTCGCCATAATTTTACATTCAACTTTTTTTGCCAACCTGAATGCCTTCTCTAATGAATCAGGTTCCAACACACGAACTTCATGTTGGATGTTATCCTTTAGAGTACCTATGAAGAGATCAATCCTGTGTTCCTCTGGAATATCAGTTACCCTTATATTCAATTTTTGGAAGTCCTCAATGTCCTGCCCCACTAAACCCTTTTGTTTGAGATTTATCAATTGGCTAAAGAAGGTGTTGCTCTTTGTATCCTCATAATGTGCTATCATTTCCTCCACAAAAATTGACCAAGTGACAATTTTTTTACGGGAGCAAAGCCATCGATACCATACAAATGTATTTTGTTCTAAATGTAAAGTTGCAATGCGTGCCTTTTGTGTGTTTTGCACGTTATGGAGATCAAAATATTGCTCCATCTGTAGTATCCATGTTACAGGATCCTTTCCATCAAACTTCCTCATATCCATTTTTGGAATATGGTGGTTCTTCCCACCAACGTTCGAGTTTATGAAATCACGATTAACATTTATTTTGTTCTCATCATGAGGTTCTTCTCCTATATTTCCGCCATTAGGAATCATTTCTGGTTTTAAGCTTGTCATCAAGCCTTCCATGTATGATTTTAGATCATTCTTCATGTTTTCTATGTTGTCTTTCATGTCATCCATCTTAGCTTCCATGCCCACTTCCATGCCATCCATCTTAGCTTCCATTCCATTCATCATAGCTTGCACACCATCCATTTTAGCTTCCACGCCTTTCTTCAAACCTTCCATCTTTACTTCCACGCCATCCATCTTAGCTTCCATGCCTTTCTTCAAACCATCCATCTTCACTTCCACACCTTTCTTCAAAACTTCCATTTCATTTTTGCTGCTCTTTGCGAGAGTGAAATTTGTTGCACTTGTTCTTGTAATTTTGATAGATCATGTTGCAATTCTTCATCTTCATGAGTCATGGTAGAGCCTTCTGAAGGCTTGATGGGTGTTGAATTCTTTTTAGGAGCCATTTTAGAATCCAATATTGATATCTATTCTACAAGATGCCCTTGGAATCAATTCAACTTGATTCTTCAAACAAGACTTATGCAATTCGGAAAAAAATACACACCTTTTACTAGCTTTTAGAAGCTCGATATTGAAATTGAATTATCTCTGTAGTTGAAAATCTTCGATATCTGAAATTCAGCCCTGTAGTAGATCTCTGAAGCTTCTTTCAAATGCCACAGGTGTGACCTGATTTGGATTCTCCAAGACAAAGTTGTGTCCAATCTCCCACAATGACCTAATTCTGGACTGGCTTAGTAGAGCGAACTTGTACGACTTGCCACTTGTCACTGTTTTGTCCTTTGTCTCTGAAATTGATAGCCCAGAAACTTCAGTCTGTGTACTTGCGACCACTTTTTACGGCACTTCAATCAAATGCCCAGAGAGAGAGTTATTGAAGTTTTCCCACGATCACCTCTTTGAGATGCAATTCAGGAGCCTGAAAAAGCACTACCTTCCACAGATCATATCTCAAAAATATTGCGAACCAAGCTCTGAAATTTTTAGGGCCAATTTCCTCGAGACTTTTTCGACTTCGCACCATATGAATTTCGAGACTACGAACCTTCGTACAAAAAAATTTATAGCGCAAATGCCACGATGACTTTGTTTATGAGCACGAAAAATACCTAACTTCCACGAGATGATATCTCCTCAAATATTGCGAACCAAGATGCGCTCTGCGAAAAATTTTTAGACAACCTTCCTCAAGATTTCAGCTTCGCACCCCTAGAAATTTCAGCACGAAGCCGTGAGAAAAAAAGTTATAGCGAAAATGCCACGATGACTGTTTTGGAGCAAGCGAAACCTAGAATCCCAAAGCTCGATGCCAAATGTTGTGAAACCAGCTCCAAAAAGAGAAGAAAAGAGATGTCAACGCCTTAGAAATAAGCCACTTCGAGGGGCAACCTCCAATACATTACATGAATGAACAATTCTTTGATGATACAATTTACCAAACCTCCATTCTATATATAGGAGTCCATGGGGCCATAATGTAATCCTAGTGGGCCACAATGTAATCCTAGCCGACCTAACAATAATAATTTAAGGGCACAATAATAACAGAATGGGGGTTACAAGGGTACAATAATAACAATAAAGGGGTTACACTAACAACAATAAGGTACTATACTAGTAATATAGGGACCTAACATAATGCCACTATTGTGCAATTTTTATGTGTTGCATCTTGGGAGAGGCTTCTACATTTAAATCAGATTTCGTTCTTCAAATTTTGGCTAGTATGACCATTTTTTAGAGACATAGATCTTCAAGTTGTGGCCAAGGTAAATATGCTAGCTCTTCATGCTTACGTAGGAAAGGAATATTTGATGTGACTGCTCTAAGTCACTTGAATTAGTCAATCTTAATGTACATGCATATTCAAAATTGTAACAACTAGAGGTTTCAACTTTTAAAACCTTGATGTTTATTCATTAGTTACAATTTTAGTTGCTTTTCACAAGCTAAGTTGCAAGATTACAAATCAGTATCCAAAACAAATACAAAAAGCTTTTAAGAAATTGGGTTAAGATACATATTACAGCTAGGACACAATGCACATGCACATGCAAAAAACATGAGATAAGATAAAATAATTTTATTAATGTCTGACAAATGACACAAAAGTAGGTAAATGGTACTGAAGAGTAGAACCAATATGAATACAATGTGGGAGTGTCAACACAACTCCTACAAAATACAAAAAAATTAATACAAAGAAAAAAACCTACATAATATAATATTTGTTTTGGAATCACGATTGTCGTTAGACCAAAACCTGCATGCATCAGTCTCCGCTACAATCGCCAGAGTTAGGTTTCATGAGAGGCGGTTAGTCAATGTCGCGAAACATGCGAGGAGCATTGAACCCAGTGTCCAACAATCTCCCCCCAGTGCGAGCCAGGTGAGTTTTGAACTCGAGACCTGTCGCTCTAATACCACTTGTTGAAATCATGATTGTCGTTAGACCAAAACCTGTAGGCATTAGTCTCTGCTACAATTGCCAGAGTTAGGATCCACAAGAGGTGGTTAGTCCATGTCGCGAAACACACCGGGAGCGTTGAACCCATTGTCCAACAATTTGAACATGTGTATAAAAGCGTGACAAAGGTACAATGATACAAAACACTAAGTGAGTTTGTCCAGGACTGGAAAGTTGGACATGTTGACTACACTTTGTCAACAATCCGAGAAGCGGAGTACAAAGAAGTGAATAAAATTTTTTGAAGATCAAATTCATCAGTCAGCATAAATTTTATCATTGTAAACCCAATTTCTGCAAAGTTTATTATAACTGATGCTATTATGATAATTAAGCCATGTAATAACACCTAAGTAAGCCGAAAGATTTATGTGTGTTTGTAAACATGAATAATCGAAAAAGTTTTTCTTCCAGTTATAACCCCAAAGCTAGGGTGGAATGTGTTGACAAGGTCTTAGATGAGTCTTAGTGTTTATCAAGTCTATGCTAAAGTGTGTTTAGGAATAACTTTAGTGCATGGTTACTCATAGTTAGACATCATGGCTAAATTATTTTATTATAAACACACTCGGTTTCATATTAGATCATATTGTGTCGCAAAGTTGGGTAATGTCTTGAGGGCCTGTATTTAAATGATTTTTCTTGTAATATTCCAAATGGAAAATTTGCAATGATAGCAAAAACATGAAAATATACAAACACGGAAATTTTCAGGAACACATGCACAATAACCAGAAATTTCTCCAAATGCCCAAATTGGCCAAGCTTTTATTAATAATTGATGTTGAGGTACAAGTGAATTAGAAAAAATGCACCTCGGCTTGCAAGGCAAGCTACAAGCACCAAGTGATGAATACAAGAAATTCCAATAGCTGCCCACGCTAGATACTCCAGAAAACTGCGCTACTGCTTCAAGACTACATTGCTGCCAGACTTTGGTCTCTGATTTACCCCCTCTAGACTGCCCAAAAAATTCTAGGAATTTGGAAATGTGATCCTTGCCCAAAACCCAGAAAGGGTTTCCCTTGGTTCCAAACTTCAAAAACTAACCCTTCACAGCTTGGCCCTCTTCCAAATTCGATTTATGTCATTGTAGTTGCTGCTGTCAATCACTGCTCACCAAACTCCAGCAATCAACCTCAAATGGCCCTCCAACAAATCTCCCAACAACCCAACTCCAAACTCCCCTGAATGTTGCTACCACAAGCTGTTTCCCTCCAATGACTACGCAATCATGGAGGTGATTATGCAATCCCTAAGAGTATTAGCTGGAAACTGCATAAGGGTTGCTCCTCTCTAGCTGTAGCTGCTCCCACACTCCTGAAAACTAACACCCATGTAGCTCCTCTGATCAATCCTCCAACAGCTCTGCTCCACAACAACAAGATGACTCCTCCCTCTGCGCATTGGTGGCTCTAGATTGCATCCCAAGCTCCCCAGAAATGCGTAAAACATGTAGGTAATGTTTCCTTTGGTCTCAAAGGTAAAGAATGCCTTCCTTGGGTGGCACTTGAAGTCCATCGAAAAAAGGTTGAGCTTCACTCCTTAGGAAGCTCTTGTGTTGAACAGCACAATCTTGGCTCAGCTAAGGCAATTCGATTTCTCAGATAGACAAAAGATGCAAATGACTTCATTCGTTCCTTTATAATTGTTGGCCATCCATTCCTTGTGGGTCCCTCCACTAATTCAATTTTCCTAAAGGAATTTGAATTCCTTTGTCCTCTAATGTGTATTTCTTGTGGGTCCCATATTCCACTAGCAACCAAATAAATTATTCCTCCTATGTCTTCTACCAAAAATTGTTGAGATTTTGTGTATTGGGGTAGCATCGAATGTGCTCTAGCCCTGAAACTTGGTGGAGGGACTAGAGTACATCAGATCTCCAAGACCCAAAAAAGGATTTGGGAAATTCCATCCAGCTTGGGAGATAATTAGTTAATTAATAGTTTTAATTAAGGACCCTAAGTCTAACTTAGGAAAATTAAATTATTAAAGGTAATTAATTAAAACATGTGATGGAATTGACTTAAGTCACACGGATCAAGCTTTCTTTTAATCTTAGCCATTGATTCAAAATTTGATCATGGTCGTTGGTTTCCCAAGTATAAAGGAAAGGCTTGGAGTCAGTTGGAGAACACACACACGGAGGCAGAGGAGTGAAACTAAGCTGGAATTCTAGGGCGTGGTTTGCTAAGAATTTCCATAAGTGTTTCAGCTGCAACAAGGGGTAGTTTTGGCAAAGGGGATGGTCTGATCCCAGTGCCAAGAATCAGCAAGAGGCAAAGAGCAGCAGTCAGAGGCAACGCGGAGAAGCAGAGGCAATAGCAGTAGCTATGCAGCAATTGTGCAGCGCAGAGGGCAGCTTCAACTACGCAATCCCTTCTCGGGTAGCGCTGGGCAGCAGGGGACCCACCAGGGTTACGCAAAGACCCTTCTAAGGCAATGTAGGTTCTACATCACCCATTCTAGGGTTACGCAGCCCTCTCTAGGCTAGCACAAGGGCACGTAGAGGCTAACGCAGGGGCTTCAAGGGCAGCGTTGGGGTTTCTAGGGCCAGATTTTGGCTGAGTCTTGTAAATCCCATTCGAGGGTGTGGATCAGTCAAAGGTTTGGTCTCAGAACAGCAGGTTAGCTGCAGATCTATATTTTTCTCTATCGGGTTAACCAGTGTGGTGCCCAAATTTGTTATATTCAGAATACTACTTAATAATATAAACCCTCCAGTGGCCAAAAGATCGGTTTTCCCGCATTGGGTATTTCCGGGGAGAGTTGTCCAAAAAATCTTGTATGTCACTTTGTCTATTGTGCATGTACTTTTTTGTTTTAGATTTGAATCGATGAAAGTCTGTTATGTGTTTACTTCGATGTTAATCTGAATATTTCAGCATTAATAAATTGTTTAAGTAGGAGAAGTATAACCAGATCTAACAGTAGATTTCTGCACAAAGTAACTTTTAGAAATTTTCACATGATATCAAAGCGATTGCAGATCTAGCAAAGTCACTTGCAAAAGACTGAAGAATCCTTGTTGCAGAAAGCAGCAAAGAGAGCCGCAGCAGCCGCAGAAAGTCAAATCTGAAGGGACAGCACGGTTTCAGAGGGAGCAGAGCCACGCAGAGGCCAGAGTGATGCAGTCTTATGCTGTCTCCACGCAGGCCCACGTACTTACTGCTCGGTGGCAGCACAGAGACAACGTTGGGACTATCTGCTCACGCAGAGGCCAGCTAGGGTGACGCAGATCCGAAGCTGTCTGATTCAGAGGTGTCGAAAGCAGAGCTGTAGAACATTAGAAGTTGTTGGTGGGGTTAAATTTCTGAAGATTCAAAATTTAGCCTAGGGTAGACAAAGAGCGGGAGGAGATCAGCTTCTCAGAGAGTTTCTAGCCAAAGAAATTTGCAGATCAATCAAAGGATCAAAGAGAGTTGTTTCAATTTTTTGGCAGATTTCCAAGAGAGGAAATCAGTTGTCAAAGGGAGCAGAGGGTGTCCTTTTTTTCGCCAAGGACCCTAGATCCGAGCTTCAGTAGAGAAGCAAGGAGAGCAAGTTCTGACAAAGTAGATCTGAGAAAATGGCATCTCACGGACTACGTGATCAGGATAGGTTGAACAGCATGTCCAACTTTGCAGTCTGGAAGGTCGGAATCCTGGTCGTCATGGAGACTTACGGTCTAAGAGACCATGCAGAAAAAGTCCTGGCCACGCCGACCGTTGTGGCACATGCCAAACAGTTCATTATGGATGGGATTAAGGACCATATAGTTCCACAGATAGCCAAGAAGAAAATGGCTAATGAGATGTGGAAGGCCTTAACTGCCCTATATGAGGGAAAGTCCATCCAGAGGAGAATTCTTTAGGAGAATCAGCTACGGTCATTCATGATGACCAAGGGAGAAGAAATAAAGCCCTTCCTTTTCAGACTACAGGCGATCAGAGATCATTTGTCTGCCATGGGAGCAAAGGTGGAGGATGATGTATTAGTAAGGAGCGCACTCAATGTTGTCACAGAAGAGTGGAAAACCTTTGTCCAAAGTGTCTTGGGTAGAGCAGACCTTCCCGACTGGGACAATATGTGGGCAATCCTTCGTAAAGAAGAACTCTGCCGATTTACCAAGAAGCAGTACAGCAAGGGATCCAATAAGGTGAAGAAGGAAGAGGATGAAGATGCAGCCTTGGCATCAAAGAGGCAACAAGGGAAGAAGAAGCGTGATCTTTCCAAGATCAAGTGTTTCCAGTGCGGCGAACTAGGACATTTCACCATCAATTGTCCTCAGAAGAAAAGGACAAGGAAGCTTCTACTTCCAAGGCTACTGTGGCGGATGGTGGGTCAGAAGATGACGTAGCCGTGAGCGCTCATGAACCACAAAAGTGGGGCGAAATGGATCTGTAGAGCAGCTACAGAGTGAGGGCGGGATCCTTGAGCAGCTCATCTCTTGGATCACATCTGAGCTACGGGAGCCTTAAGACAATAGCAGGACAAGTGGAGCACTTGGTGCAAAGAATCACGGATGAAGCAGAGGCGGAGCTAAACGTTGAAGGGAGCAGCGCAGTGCAGATGCAGCAGCAGCATAGGGGTTGATGTGACTTCAGTAGCGCAGAGCAGAGTCGCAGCATGGTAGGGGCTTCAAGAGGACAACATGGTACAGCAGCAGCGTGGGAGATTTCAGCAAGGAGGCTTATGTGACTTCAGCAGTGCAGAAGGAGTCTGCTTACGCAGTGTAGAGTTGTAGTTGTGCATCATCCTCTAGATTCAACATAGGTCAACAGCCGATGGAGCTTCAGTGATGAGGATGCAGCCCAACTGAGTTGTTTATCAAAGGTCGGGCAGGAGCTTTAATTGCTTCTCTCAGCAACTAAATATGCAGTGCAACAGTTGGCAGCATGATGCAATAGATTGAGAGGGAGTTGCAGTACAAATGTGGTAGTGGTGGTGGCAGTGTCATGGGCAGCAGTATAGAATGGCAGTAGCAGTGCAGTGATGAAGGGCAACAAGCCAAGCATCAGCAGCACAAAGACCAATGCCAAGATCTTGTGATACATGGTGTGATGTATTGCTAGAGCACACTCCATGCTAAGAGGGAGTGTTGAGATTTTGTGTATTGGGGTAGCATCGGATGTGCTCTAACCCTGAAACTTGGTGGAGGGACTAGAGTACATCAGATCTCCAAGACCCAGAAAAGGATTTGGGAAATTCCATCTAGTTTGGGAGATAATTAATAAATTAATAATTTTAATTAAGGACTCTAAGTCTAACTTAGGAAAATTAAATTATTAAAGGTAATTTATTAAAACATGTGATGGAATTGACTTAAATCACACAGATCAAGCTTTCTTTTAATCTTAGCCATTGATTCAAAATCTGATCATGGTCGTTGGTTTCCCAACGAAAAAGTATAAAGGAAAGGTTTGGGGTCAATTGGAGAACATACACACGGAGGCAGAGCAATGAAACTAAGCTGGAATTCTAGGGCGTGTTTTGCTAAGAATTTCCAGAAGTGTTTCAACTGCAGCGAGGGGTAGTTTTGGCAAAGGGGATGGTCTGATCCCAGTGCCAAGAATCAACAAGAGGCATAGAGCAGCAGTCAGAGGCAACGCAGAGAAGCAAAGGCAGCAGCAGCAGCTATGCAGCAGTTCCACAGCGCAGAGGGCAGCTTCAGCTACGCAGTCCCTTTTGGGTCAACGTGCGCAGTAGGGCACCCACCAGGGTTACGCAGAGACCCTTCTAGGGCAACGTAGGGTCTACGTCACCCATTCTAAGGTTACGCAGCCCTATCCAAGCCAACATAGGGGCACGCAGAGGCTGAAGAGGCTAACGCAAGGGCTTCAGGGGCAGCGCTGGGGTTTCTAGGGCCAGATTTTAGCTCAGTCTTGTAAATCTCGTTTGAGGGCGTGGATCAGTCAAAGGTTTGGTCTCATAACAGCAAGTTAGCTTCAGATCTATATTTTTCTCTGTCGGGTTAACCAGTGTGGTGCCCAGATTTGTTGCATTCAAAACACTGCTTAATAATATAAACCCTCTAGCAGCTAGAAGACCGGTTTCCCCACATTGGGTTTTTCCGGGGACAGTTGTCGAGAAAATCTTGTGTGTCACATTGTCTATTGTGCATGTACTTTTCTATTTTAGATCTGAATCGGTGAAAGTCTGTTATGTGTTTACTTCGATGTTATTCTGAATATTTCAGCATTAATAACTTGTTTAAGTAGGAGAAGTATAACCAGAACTAACAGTAGATTTCTGCATAAAGTAACTTTTAGAAGGTTTCACAAAAACTGCCTTAGGTTAACCTTAATCAAAATTGTCAAATTGATTTCCTAAGACATTAGGAAAATCTAGGAAGGGACATTACCGTCCTCCCCTCCCAGATGTTGATTGACCCCAAGCAACTGTAAAACTGGAGGCTACAAATTCTGCTCATTCTCCCATGTAGCATCCTCCTCCAGCAAATCTTTCCACTTAACCAAAATCTCCCCGACCACTTTGTTTCTCAACTTCCTCTCATGGGTCTCTAGTATGAGCTCTAGTGTCAAAATCAAATGCCCCTCATCATCCAACGGAGGCAACTCGGTTGTTGCTACAACCTGTCGTCCCAACACCTTTTTCAAGCATGAGACATGAAATATGTTGTGGATCCGATTCTCAAAAGGCAGCTCCAGCTCATAAGCCACCTCACCTACTCTCCTCACCACCCAGTAAGGTCCACAGAATCGTGGCCGCAATTTTTATACACCCTTATGCTTGAGTGAAGACTGTCTGTGCACCTGCAAGCGTAGGTAGACCATGTCTCCTACCTCAAACTGCCTCTCCACCCTGTGCTTATCATCATATATCTTTTGTTGATTTTGGGCCACCTACAAATTGTTCTTGAGAACTCGGAGAATCTCCTGGCTCTCTTGAACCCAGTCCTTGGCCCCCGGGGCCTTGCTATCTCCAAATACCATATCAGAAAAAGTAAGTGCATCGTATCCATAAAGAGCTCGGAAAGGGGACATACCAATGGACATGTGATAGGTTGTACTTGTATTGTAGCAGAACTCCCGGAGATGCAGCCACTTGACCCATGCTCTTTGTTGTCCTGTCGCATAGTTGCGCAGGTACCCCTCTAGCCATTTGTTCACAATCTTTGTCTGCCCACCCATTTGGGGATGATAGCTAGTGTTGGGTGTGAGCTTTGTCCCCACCAAGCGAAACAACTCCTGCCAAAAGGCCCTCATGAATCTGTTGTCCTTGTCATTCACAATGGTCTTGGGAAGACCATGCAACCAGAAGACCTCCCAAAAGAACAATTCAACAACCTGTGAAGCTGAGGATCTCAAAGAAATAGCAAAGTGGGAAATTTTGGTAAATTTGTCGACAACTACATAGATACAGTCCCTCCCCTGCGCAGTTGGAAGCCTGGTGACGAAGTCCATAGATACGCTCTCCCACTTCCTCTCTAGAATGGGAAGCGGCTGTAGCAAACCGGCCAACTGTGACAACTCTACCTTGTTCCTCTAGCAATCCACGCACTCCCTCATGTGCCTCAAAACATCTCCCTTGAGCCCCCGCCAAGGGAACCTCTCCTTGACAGTGCAATATGTCTTAAGAAATCCCGGGTGCCCTACTAGTGGAGA
The DNA here is from genome assembly GCA_034641835.2 of Pinus albicaulis. Taxonomy (NCBI): domain Eukaryota; kingdom Viridiplantae; phylum Streptophyta; class Pinopsida; order Pinales; family Pinaceae; genus Pinus; species Pinus albicaulis. The sequence continues at coordinate 769,023 of MU968492.1, forward strand.
ACCATGTGTTGCATGCATGACCCTCTCCTTCAGTTGAGATCCTGGAACCAAATAGATCCGATCCTTGTAATAAATCACATCGTCCATCACCCGAAATCGGTCATCCCTGTGTGTGCCATCCAAAATATCACAAGCCTGCCTGTCCTTAGAGTACTCAACCAATAGTTGAGCCTTCCAATCCTGTGTGACATCCATCAAGGACAGCGTTATTGGTCTCCTAGAGAGGGCATCTGGCACCACATTATGCTTGCCCTTCACATACTCAATCTCAAAATCGTAAGCCTAGAGCTTACTCACCCATTTTTATTGCCCCTCCTCCAAGGATTACTGCTCTAGGAAGAACTAAAGACTGTTGTGATCAGTCTTCACTTGGAACCGGTTGCCCACTAGATATTGTCTGAATTTGGCTAGTGCATGCATCACTGCCAACATCTCCTTGTCGTACACTAAGTACAATCGCTCATGGGGCAGTAGTTTTCTGCTCTCAAACGCAATAGGATGGTCTCCCTGTGTCAAAACGACCCCCACCTCTTCACCAAAGGCATCACACTCCAGCACAAAGGGCTGCGTGAAATCCGGCAAGGCTAAGACTAGGTAGCTACTCATGACCCTCTTGAAGCGCTCAAAAGCCTCCTCTGCCACCTGCGTCCACTCAAAAACTCCCCTTTGTCAAATCTGTAAGTGGCGCTGCAAGCTATGAGAATCCTATCACAAATCTCCTGTAATATGTACAAATGCCCAGAAACCCCCTCAACTCCATCACGTTCCTAGGTGTGGGCCAATCAAGTATACCCTAAATCTTCTCCTGATGTACCTTCACTCCATCTTCCCTACTAATCACATGCCCCAGGTGCAACATCTTCGTTACTCCAAACTCACATTGGACATCTTCACATACAATTGTTGCTCCTCAAGTATGCGTAGCACTTCCTCCAAGTGTTGGAGGTGCTCCTCCCATGTCTTGCTATAAATGAGTATATCATCAGAGAAAACTAAGACAAAGAGTCTCAACTACCCACGAAACACGTGGTTGATACAATACTGAAATGTAGCAGGAGCGTTGGTTAGCCTGAAGGGCATCACCAAGAACTCAAAATGACCGTAATGGCAGCAAAAAGCGGTCTTTGGCACATCCTGCTCCCTCACGTGGATCTGGGGATACCCCGAACGCAGATCTATCTTAGAGAAGTATTTAGCCCCTCTAAGTTCATCCATCAACTCGTCTATGTGTGGAATGGGATATCTATTCTTCAAGGTCTTCTTATTGGGGGTATGGTAATCTATGCACATATGCAGTGTCTCATGTTTCTTCTTCACCAGTACCACGGAAGAAGAAAATGGACTCAAACTAGGCCTGATGTGAGCCAATCTCAACAACTCCTGAATGGCCCGCTCTATCTTGTCTCTATAGGCCTTTGGGTACCTATAAGGGGTGGTGATGACTGCATTCACCCCATCCTCCAGCTCAATAGTGTGCTTGAATCCACGATCTGCTTGTCTCCCTGACGGAACATCCCCAAAATCCCCATAGTGCTGCTCCAACAAAGCTACTCTATCTAGATGTGTAGCCTTTGCTCTTGCCCCTGTCTCAGAAATCCGCAACTCAATTGCCCACTCCACACCTCCATGTCGCAGATCGGCCTCCATCCTGTGGGTTGAAACTGTTTGAGGTGGATAAGAGTGTATGCCCCTCAGTAACACTGGTCTCCCATTTGGCCCCTTGAACTCCATCTCCAGTTTCTGCCAATCAGTGGTGACCTTCCCCAGTGTGTACACCCACTGAACTCCCAACACCACATTGGTGTCTAGGATATCAACCACAAAGAAATGATCAGTGGGTGAGTAGCTCCCCATCTCCAAGGTCAACCTAGGGACATACTTCGTACACTGCACGGTCCGGTCTCCTGGCACCAAAACTGAAAATCCCTCAAATGTGGTTGTCTGGATGCCCCTATGCTCCACCATTTAGGCATCAAGGAAATCTGGGTAGCCCCACTATCAACTAGAACTGACACGTGTTGCCCCTGTATGGTCCCTCTGATCCTGAGTGTCAGATACTTCGGCACACCCAGAAGTGAGGCAAGGACTCCTCCTGTTTGGGCAAACGATCCTCCTCCATGTGGGGGTGGTGGTGTCCCTCCGGCTCTTGATGGTCCTCCCTCATCCCTCGGCTCCTTTACTATCTCGATCTCCTCCTCCTCTAGCTCACTATCGGAGAACACCTCAATGAAATGGGCCTTACCCTTGGTGCACTTGTGCCCCGGTGCCCAAGGCTCTAGGCACATGAAACACAACCTCCTCCTCCTCCTGAGGCCCCTCTGTGTGTCATCATCCAACTGACCACGCCCTCCATCTCTCTATGGTGGCTTCATATAATTTTCCCCTGTGGGGCTGTGGATCTCGTGGGAACAAAGGCCCGGTTCTTGGGCACTGCATCAATCATGTCCCAAGTCCTAGAGATGGCATCCTGAAGTGATGTGGACTTATAGGCCCTCACCCAGCCACGCAATGGTTCAGCAAGCCCCTCCACGAACAGCATAATAAACTGACTCTCTGAAATATCCGTCGCCATCATTGCCAGTCTCTAAAACTTGATGATAAATGCCTCTGCGCTGCCTGTCTGTCTCAAGTGGGCTAGCTCCCTGAAGTGCAACTCCGAGTCCTTCCTCTCGAACCTCTCAAATAGCCTTCGAGTGAACTCTGTTTATGATGTGATGTCGTTGTGCCCCAATGTGAACAACCCATCTTACCACCACTCTTGGGCATCCCCTTCCAAGTGAAGGGTCGCAAATCGAATGGCATTTGCTTCCCTCGTGGGGTTCAGGTGAAAATAGGTGTCCAACTTTTGTATCCATGCTCTGGCTGAACTCTTTGCTCCCCCATCAAAGTTTGGAAGTGTGGCCTTCCTTGCTAATCTCTACACATCCTAGTTAGAAGAGCCTCCTTTGTAATTGTTTCTAGTCCCCGTGGTACGCCTCTCCTTTAGATGAATGTACTCACCAAAGGACATCACCCGCTTGATCTGGGCATCCAACCCCTCATACTCATCGATATCGAATGCAACCGAATGAACCAAATCTGCAACTGGGTCTGACTCCCACTCCGGTTCTGGTTCATCTACGAAATGTGGCATCAAGGGTCGGCCAGGCTGCCCATGCTGTGGAGTGTGTGGGAGATGGTAGGTATGGTTGCCCCTGCTCTGGAACCCCCATCACCTTGAGGTTCTATTGCTCCATCTGGCCTTCCACCCACATGCAACCCCATCACCTGTTGCATCATATCCATCATGATCTGTCCATGTCTCATCATCTATTGATTTGCTCTCAATAGCTCCTCCAAAATCTGGTCCTAGCCCCTTGGACTAGGTTGTTCATCTCCTCATGGTGGTCCATTCCTCACCTCTGGGCTTCTATCTCAGTGTCTGAAAATGGGTTTGGGTTATCTTCTCTCCCACAACCTCTATCTCTGCCTCTACCACAGCCTCTCTGAAAACTAGTCCTTGGTATCTTGGTGGCATCACCTGCTCTTGTTCACCACCCTGGCCAAGAACATGCTCTGATACCACTATAATATTCCAAATGGAAAATTTAAAATGATAACAAAAACATGCAAATATACAACAATAGAAAATTTCAAGAACACATGCACAATAACTAGAAATTTCTCCAAATGCCCAAACTGGCCAAGCTTTTATTAATAATTGATGTTGAGGTACAAGTGAGTTGGAGAAAATGCACCTGGGCTTGTACAGGGCAAGCTACAAGCAGCAGGTGATGAATAAAAGAAATTCCAACAGTTGCCCAAGCTAGATACTCTAGAAAACTGCGCTACTGCTCCAAGACTACACTACTGCTAGATTTTGGTCTATGATTTACCCCCTCTAAACTACCCAGAAAATTCTAGGAATTTGGGAATATGATCCTTGCCCAAAACCCAGAAAACCCCAAAAAGGATTTCCCTTGGTTCCAACCTTCAAAAATTGACCCTTCATAGCTTGGCCCTCTTCCAAATTCAATTTTTGTCACTGTAGCTATTGTTGTCAATCACTTCTCACAAAACTCCAAAAATCAACCTCAAATGGCCCTCAAACTAATCACCCAACACCCTAGCTCCAAACTCCCCCGGATGCTGCTACCACAAAATGTTTCCCTCTAATGACTGCGCAATCATGGAGGTGATTACGCAGTCCCTAAGAGTATTGGCTGGAAATTGCGTAAAGGTTGCTCCTCTCTAGCTGTAGTTGCTCCCACACTCCTAAAAATGGACTTCTAAAACCCCTATAGTTCCTCTTATCAATCCTCCAATAGCTCTGCTCCACAACAACAAGATGACTCCTCCCTCCTACACAGTGGTGGCTCTAGACTGCGTCCCAGGCTCCCCAGAAATGCGTAGAACCTTAAGGTAATGTTTCCTCCTGCCTCAAACGTAAGAAACACCTTCCTTGGGTGGCACTCGAAGTTCACTGAAGAAAGGTTGAGCTTCACTCCTTGGGAAGCTCTTGTGTTGAACAGCACAATCTTGGCTTAGCTAAGGCAATTCGATTTCTCAAATAGACAAAAGATGCAAAAGACTTCTTCATTACTTCCTTTATAACTATTGGCCATGCATTCCTTGTGGGTCCCTCCACTAATTCGATTTTCCTGAAGGAATTTGAATTCCTTTATCTAGTGCGTATTTCTAGTGGGTCCCATATTCCACTAGCAACCAAACAAATTATTTTTCCTATGTCTTCCACCAAAAACTGCCTTGAGTTAACCTTAATCAAAATTGTCAAAATTTATTTCCTAAGGCATTAGGAAAATCTAGGAAGGGACATTACATTTTTGCTTCCAAGGGTTGATATTGTAATATTTTGATGTAAAAAATATTTTAGTGCATGGTTACTCGTAGTTAGACACCATGGCTAAAATTTTTGAAGGTGGAAAAAATAATTAATCCCCTCTAGAGTCAATTAATTAAGTTTTCTGGAAAAATTAAATAAAAATCCTAAGCCAGAAAATTAGTTAATTTTGAGTCAATAATTATAGAGAAATTAAATTCTCTCCAAGTGGAAAATAATCAAAAGTTTGTGAGTCAAAAAGGAATTAATTTTTGGAGGTCCTCCACCAAGGGAAAAATGGTATTTTTAAGAAAAGTTAACCCCTTGGACCTTGGTGGTTAAATCAAAGTCAAATTTTTTAGGATATTAATCCAAAATATTAATTTTTGGATTAATAAAAAATGGTTTTTTAGAGAAATTCCATTTTTTCCTCAAAAATAAAAAATCGACGATGGAAATAATTTTTTTTTTTTTCAACCAGAGCTGCTCGCGCCCCTGCGCCCGTGACTAGCCGCTGCAACCCTTCGACTCTGCCCTCTGGCTGGCTTCTCCAACTCTACTGGTAGCCTGCATCACTCTGCATGGCCACTCCGGAGTCATCCCCGGAGCTGGCCGCCTCCCTGATCTAGGCTCGTGCTTTTTCGGACCTCATCAGTTCTTTGGCTCCATCGAGACCTAGACCGGTAGTCTCAAAGTTTGTAAAAAAATTGGAAGGCTTACAAGAAGTTGTTCTCCCTCCCTCTCTTCCTCGTATGGCTACTCTGTCCCTGGCAAAGAAGGGATTAATAGGACAGTTTACCTGGTTCTGGCCCTCCCTGAAGACAGTTCAGAAATGGATTGAAAGAAACTGGGCAGATAAGATCAACAGCAAAATCTCAATCAGGTTTTGTGGAAGGGGTTATTACACCTTCCAATTTGAAACAAAAGAAGACAAGGACTTGATCTTTAGAAATGATCCCTATTTCATGGATACCAGAGGTCTATACCTCAACAAATGGATGCCAGACTTTGATCCTGAACTTGATGTGCTGAATGTTGTCCCTGTCTGGGTGCGCCTCCCGCATCTCCCTCTGCACTGCTGGAGAGACGATTCTGTTAGAACCATTGGGA
>MU968492.1:775051-1026257 GCA_034641835.2 Pinus albicaulis
ACCTCAAAGATGGATGAATCCAAATCTTAGGGAGATTGTTAAGGAAGAATTGCAGAAATTGTTAAATGTCAACTTTATCTATCCCATTTCAGATAGTCAGTGGGTTTCTCCTTTGTTAATTGTGTCAAAGAAAAATGGTAAATGGAGGGTATGTATTGACTACTGAGAATTAAACAAAGCTACTCTTAAGGATCATTTTCCCCTACCTTTCATAGATCAGGTATTAGATACATTAGCTGGCAAAAAGTACTTCTCATTTTTAGATGGGTTTAGTGGTTATAACCAAATTCAAGTAGCACTTGAAGATCAAGACAAAACCACATTTACTTGTCCTTGGGGTACCTATACTTACCGAGTATTTCCATTTGGACTATGCAATGCACCTGCAACATTTCAAAGGGCAGTACTAGGAATTGTTTTAGATCTAATACATGATTGTGTAGAGGTATATATGGATGATTTCACAGTTTATGGAAACACATTTGAAGAAGCCTTAGCAAAATTGGAAAAAGTTTTAAAGATATGTAAAGAAGCAAATATTTCACTAAGTCATGAGAAGTTTTTTATGATGTTTACTGAAGGAATTTTTTTGGGGCATCACATTTTAGGGGATGGGATTAGAGTTGATGAGTCAAAAGTTGAATTCATCTCTAACTTATCTATTCCAAGTAGTCAAAAATATGTTAGGAGTTTTCTAGGATTTACAAGATATTATCGAAGGTTTATAGAAAACTTCACCAAGATAGCATCTCCACTTTTCAAATCACTTACCAAGGACTGTGAATTCAAGTGGAATCCTAATTGCCAGTTAGCCTTTGAGACCCTAGAAACAAAAATTTCTAAAGTGCCTATTTTAAGGGGACCTAACTAGAAGTTACCTTTTCATATTTCAACAGATGCCTCAGATACAGCTCTAGGAGTAGTATTGGGACAAAAAGACATGATTCCTTATGCAATCTACTATACAAGTAAAAATTTGACTCCTTCGGAGTTAAATTATACTATAACTAAAAAAGAGTTTTTAGCCATTTTTCATGCCATAAACAAATTTAGACAATATATAACAAGCTATGAAACTTTTGTTCACACAGATTACTCTGCAATTCGATATCTAATGAAGAAATCAATTACTAATGGCAGAGTCATAAGATGGTTATTGCTTTTACAAGAATTCAACATCACCATTCTAGATAGGCCTAGGAAACAAAATACAGTAGCTGATTTCCTATCTAGACTCCAAAACATTAAAGACAACACCCCATTTGAAGATCAATTCCCTAATGAATATCTTTTTGCAATTTCTACTCAGACTCCTTGGTTTGCTAACATTGCTAATTATTTAGTTTCAGGGAAATTTCCTTCAATAATGAATGCAAGAGACAAAAGAAAGCTCATTTATGACAGTGCAAAATATTCATGGGTTGCTAATGAGTTATACAAAACAGGTCCAGATTTTATCATTAGGAGATGTGTTCGGGAAGATCAGATGCCTGAGATCCTCAAGGCATGTCATGATGAACCTTCTGGAAGACACTTTGCTGATAAAAGGATAGCTTATAAGGTCCTTCATTTAGGATACTATTGGCCATCCCTTTTTAAAGATGCTAAAGAGTATGTCAAAAGGTGTGACAATTGCCAAAGGGTAGGAAAACCTTCTCCTTCAGGTGAGATGCCATTGCAGCCTTAGGTACATATTGAACCTTTTGACAAATGGGCTTTAGATTTTGTAGAACCTATTAGTCCTCCATCAAGAAAAAAGAAATATATATTAGTTTGCACTGATTATGTTACCAAATGGGTAGAGGCCAAGCCATTACTTTCTGCTACTAAATTATCTGTAGTTAATTTTCTTTTTGAGGATATTTTTACTCGTTTTGGTGTCCCAAGGGAAATTATTACAGATCAAGGAGCTCAATTCGCATCAAGGCTAGTGGAACAAATTATGGAGAGGTACAAATTTAGACACAAAAAATCTACTCCCTATCATCCACAAGAAAATGGTCAAGTGGAATCTACTAATAAGGTTATTGAAAGGATCGTAACAAATACTGTCCATTTACATAGAAGAGATTGGGTAGATAGGCTTCCTGAAGCCTTGTGGGCCTATAGAACTAGATGGAGAAGCACAACAAGTCATACTCCTTATGAACTTGTTTATGGAAAACAAGTTTTGTTTCCCATAGAGTTTCAGATTGAAACTTTTAAAATGGCAGTTCAGCTAGGACTTGATCTAAGAGAGGCACAAAAGCACAGGTTGGAGCAGATTAATGAATTGGATGAGATCAGATAGGATGCAGTCCAGAGAACAAATATAGTCCAGCAGCAAAGGACTAGATGGCATGATAAGTACATAAAGGAAAAGAAATTCAAAGAAGGTGACTGGGCCCTCTTGTTTGATTCAAAGTTCAAATATTTTCAAGGTAAATTCCAAACACATTGGCTTGGGCCATATGAAATTGTGAAATTTTTTGATAATGGAGAAATAAAAATTAGGACAATAGATGAAGAAGAGGTTAATTTTCTTGTAAATGGTCATAGATTGAAGCTGTATCACAAACCACTTTCAAGAGAAGAATTTGTCAAGAGATTCCAAGAGAACAGTGATGTGAAGTTAATGAAGAAGATTCCTTCTTCTTCATCAACTAAATTGTATTTTCTGAAATCAGATGATGAAAAATAAATAAATAAATAAATAAAAGTATAAACATGAAAACTAATCTTTGATTAGCATATTTATATAGAAAAGATAAAGTGAAAATCAGAATCCTTCTGACACTTTACCTTTTCAAAATTGTTCTTTTTGCTACAAGCAGCTATCATAAAATCATAAGTGATCACATTCCACTTATGATCCATTTCACTCCATTCATTCATAACTCATTCACTCCATTCATTCATATCTCATTCACTCCATCTCATTTCCATCTCAGATTTCTAAATGTGATCTCTTTTTGCAAATTGAGTATTACAAATCATAAGTTGCGAACCACTTTTTATGCCACTTCACATTGGTGATTCATTCCATTCCATTATATTCCACTTCATTCACACTCCATTCCACCATATTTCATGATCCATGATTAATTCATTTCATACTACACTCCATCTATGTTTCAAATCATTTCACTTCATGTTTCAAAGCTCCTACAGGTATATTCTACAGCCAGATATTCTGCAGTCAGACATTCTGCAGCCAGATACCTGTTAGAAAATTAAATATTACAGAGCAATGCAACACATAAAATATGTGGAAAATAAAAGCACACAAAACACATAAAACTAGAGAGACACAGATATACGTGGCTCACCCAGTTTGGGCTACGTCCACCCTGAAAAGCCAGTCCTTCCTTTCTATTATCCAGCAAAAATGAAGAGACAAAATCTACAGCAGATCTATTGTAATATCCTCTATTCTCTCTCACAGTCTCCCTCTCTGTTTCTCGCTCCAAGAATACACATACAATACACAGCCGCAATACAATTCCCTCATAAAATCGAGGGGTTGCCTTCTAGGGTGAAAAACCCTAATCTAAACATAACTTCTACCATCAGATCATTTGCCTAATGAATGGCCCAGATTGACTAGAAATTACTATACTTTTACAAGGCAATTTTACATATGTTTTTAGCTTCGGGGGCACTTCCCCCGAAAACCCCCGCTAGGGGGGGGGCTCCGAAAAGTGCTACTGCCCCTCCTGGACCCCCCACGACAGTGATTAATTACGGGCGGCGTTTCCACCCCTTTTAAGGTACAGGGGTCCAATGTTGTGATACAAAGTAAACAAGATAATTAGGCTCCACACCCAACAATATCCCACTTGGAGACTGATTGTAGCAACTCCACCGTTGCTTCATTTTCTAGAGAATGACTCCTCTTTGGACCTGGCTATTCCTCATCTTCATCATCATCCTTGAAGACCAATTGAAACTGAGCACATTCTCAGTTTCTCCCTGGTTACAACTTTTGTTAGCATATCTGCAGGATTATGGCTAGTGCGTATCTTTTCCAAAATAACTCTCAATCTTCTAACACTCGACCGTAGGAAATGTATGTTTAGATGTTAGGTCCCTATCACTAGTATATTCCTTATAATTGTTAGTGTAAACTTATTGTTATTGTAACTCAGAACTCCCATTTTGTTATTATTGTGCCCTTAAATTATTATTGTTAGGTCGGCTAGGATTACATTGTGGCCCACTAGGATTATATTATGGCCCCATGGACTCCTATATATAGAAAGGAGGTTTTGTAAATTGTATCATCCAAGAATTGTTCATTTATGTATTGGAGGTTGCCCCCTCGAAGTGGCTTATTTCTAAGGCGTTTATATCTCTTTTCTTCTCTTTTTGGAGCTGGTTACACAACATTTGGTATCAGAGCTTTGGGATTCTAGGGTTTCGCTGCTCCAAATAGGTCATCGTGGAATTTTCGCTATAAAATTTTTTCTACGAAGTTTCAGAAGCTGAAATTTTTAGGGTACGAAGCCAAAATCTTGAGGAAGTCTGTATAAAAATTTCAGAGTTTGGTTCGCAATAATTTCAGAGATATGATCTGTGGAACTCAGGTATTTTTTAAGGCTCCTAAACAGGTCATCGTGGCATTTGTGCTATAAATATTTTTCTACGAAGGTTCAGAATCTGAAATTAATATGGTGTGAAGCTGAAATCCTGAAGAAATTCATCAAAAAATTTCAGAGCTTGGTTCGCAATATTTTTGGAGATATGATCTGTGGAAGGTAGTGCTTTTTCAGGCTCCTGAATTTCATCTCAAATAGGTGATCATGGGAAAAGTTCAATAACTCTCTCTCTGAGCATCCGATTGGAGTTCCGTAAAAAGTGGTCGCAAGTACATGGACTTTAGTTTTTTTTCTATCAATTTCAGAGGTGAGGGACTAAACAGTGACACATGGCAAGTTGTACAAGTTCGATCTACTGAACCAGTCCATAATTAGGTCATTGTGGGAGATTGGAGACCTTGTCTTTATAATCCAAATTAGGCTTGGACCTCAGGTATTTGAAAGAATATTCATAGGGCTACTACAGGGCTGAATTTCAGATATTGAAGATCCGAAATTATAGAGATAATTCAATTTCAATATCGAGCTCCTCAAAAGCAAGTAAAAGGTGTGTATTTTTTCCGAATTGCATAAATCTTGTTTGAAGAATCAAGTTGAATTGATTCCAAGGGCATATTGTAGAATAGATATCGGTATTGGATTCTAAAATGGCCCCAAAAAATAATTCAACACCCATTAAACCTTTAGAAGGCTCTACTATGACTCATGAAGACTAAGAATGACAACATGACATATCAAAATTACAAGAGAAAGTGCAACAAATTTCGCTCTCGCAAAGAACAACAAAAAATGAAATGGAAGTTTTGAAGAAAGGTGTGGAAGTGAAGATGGACGGTTTGAAGAAAGCAAATTAAGTCAAAATGGATAAGTGAAGTGAAGATGCACTTGCTCAGAATACAGAAAGACAACATGGAAAACATGAAGAATGATCTAAAAGCATACATGGAAGGCTTGATGACAAGCTTAAAAACAGAAATGATTCCTAATGGTGGAAATATAGGAGAAGAACCTCATGATGAGAACAAAATAAATGTTAATCGTGATTTCATAAACTCGAATGTTGGTGGGAAGAACCACCATATTCCAAAAAATGGATATGAGGAAGTTTGATGGAAAGGATCCTGTAACATGGATACTACAGATGGAGCAATATTTTGATCTCCATAACGTGCAAAACACACAAAAGGTACGCATTGCAACTTTACATTTAGAACAAAATACATTTGTATGGTATCAATGGCTTTGTTCCCGTAAAAAAATTGTCACTTGGTCAATTTTTACGGAGGAAATGATAGCACATTATGAGGATACAAAGAGAAACACCTTCTTTAGCCAATTGATAAATCTCAAACAAAAGGGTTTAGTGGGGCAACACATTGAGGACTTCCAAAATTTGAATATAAGGGTAACTGATATTCCAGAGGAACACAGGATTGATCTCTTCATAGGCACTTTAAAGGATAACATCCAACATGAAGTTTGCGCTTTGGAACCTGATTCATTGGAGAAGGCATTCAGGTTGGCAAGAAAAGTTGAATGTAAAATTATGGCGACAAGGAAGCCTACCACTCAATTCTATAAAGAAGGAAGTGTTGCTACGCTTAGATTTCCACAACCTACAAGGTTGACACCACAACAATTGGAAGAAAAAAGAGCAAAAGGGCTTTGCTACAGTTGTGATAGCAAATACACTAAAGGTCATAAGTGTGCTGAGAAGAAATTATTTTACATAGATTGTGAAGAGGAAGAAGAAATGAACAAGAAGAGGATATACACCAGGAACCAGCCCTAGAAGAGGAAGAAATGAATCCGACCATATCGTGTAATGCACTGGCAGGAATTACCACTCCTCAAACTCTCAAGATAGAAGGACATATCAAGAAGAAAAGGGTACTAGTGTTGATTGATTCAGGTAGTACCCATAATTTTATTCATTATAAGGTAGCCAAGAAATTAAATTGTTTCCTATACCCAGCACCAGAATGTCAAGTGATGGTTGCAAATGGAGGAACTATAAATTGCTCTGGAAAATGCCATAATATCAAGCTAACCATGGGGGAATATGTATCGACTAGTCCAATGCTTTCCATTCCTATGGGAGGTGATGATGTTGTACTAGGAGTACAATGGTTACAATCTTTGGGGACGGTAGCTTTTAATTTTCAAGAACTTTTCTTGAAATTTTTTTCAGAAGGAAAGGAAGTCGAATTACGGGGTATTGCGGGGAAGCCAGGAAGGATAATAAGTTCTAATGTCATGACAAAGCTTCTAAAAAAAGAAAAACGAGGCGTAATTGCACAATTATGCTCACTAGAAGTTCCAACATCAAAATCATCTATTTCTGCAGATCTCCAACAAGTCTTGGAAAATCATTCCAAGGTGTTTGAAACTCCCAAAGGACTCCCACATATTCGTGATCATGATCATGCTATTCATTTGATTCCAGGAAGTGTTCCTCCAAACATCAGGCCTTATAGATATCCTTACTTCCAAAAGAGCGAAATTGAACGTATGATTGCAGAAATGTTAGAGGCGGGTTTAATTCAACCCAGTCAAAGTTCTTTCTCTGCTCCTGTAGTATTGGTACACAAGAAGGATGGATCATGGCGAATGTGTCCGGATTATAGGGAGCTCAATAAGCTCACCATTAAAGACAAATTTCCCATTCCCGTGAGTGATGAATTATTGGATGAATTACATGGAGCAATTTATTTTACCAAGTTGGATCTTCGTTCAGGATATCATCAAATTAGAATGAAGACTGAAGATATTCCAAAAACAACATTTCGAACTCATGAGGGTCATTATGAATTTTTGGTCATGCCTTTGGCCTTACCAATGCACCTTCTACATTTCAAGGGTTGATGAATTCCATTTTCAAACCCTTCCTTAGAAAATTTGTGCTAGTTTTTTTGATGATATACTAATCTATAGCAGGTCTTGGAAGGATCATGTTGAACATGTTGACAGGGTGCTCAAACTATTGCAGGAGAAACAATTATATGCCAAAAAGTCCAAATGTTTCTTTGGAGTACAAGAGGTGGAATATCTGGGTCATATTGTATCTCACGAGGGTGTTAAAGTAGACCCTAACAAAATTAAAGCCATTAAGGAATGGAAAGTCTTGACAACCATAAAGCAGTTGCGAGGATTTCTCGGGTTAACAGGGTATTATCGCAAGTTTGTTAAGAATTATGGGAGAATAGCAGCACCTCTAACAACATTATTGAAGAAAGATGCATTTTGATGGACTCCTGAAGCAACTAAGGCCTTTGAACATCTTAAAGAGGCAATGTGCCTAGCACCGGTCTTAGCTACGCCAGACTTCACAAAAACCTTTATTGTGGAATGTGATGCCTCAGGAAATGGAATTGGTGCAGTTTTAATGCAGCAAGGAAGACCCATTGCTTTTGAAAGTCGTCCAATCAAAGGAAAGTATTTACAGAAACCTATTTATGAGAAGGAAATGTTAGCAATACCACATGCACTAAAGAAATGGAGAACTTACCTAATGGGAAGAAACTTCAAGGTAAAAACTGATCATGATAGTCTTAAACACTTTTTGGAACAAAGACTATCTTCAGAAGAGCAGCAAAAATGGGTCACAAAGATGTTGGGTTATGACTTTGAAATAACCTACAAAAAAGGAAAGCTTAATGTTGTTGCAGATGCACTCTCAAGAAAGAATGAAGAGGTGGAAGCATTGCTTTGTGCCATTTCTATTATCCAACCAGATTGGATAACCGAAGCAAGAGATGAATGGAAGAAGTAAAAAGATGTATGGACACTCATTCAAAAGTTGCAGCAAGATCCTAGTACATCTGATACATTTAGTTGGAAAAATGATTCCTTATGGTACAAAGATCGCTTATATCTTTGTAAGAATTCCCAACTAAAACAAAAGATTCTTCTCGAATTGCACACTTCTCCTTTAGGAGGACACTCAGGATTTTTAAAAACTTACCACAGGGTGAAGAAAGAATTTTTTTGGGATGGCCTTAAATCTGATATTCGAAAGTTTGTGGTGAAATGTTTGGTTTGCCAGCAGAATAAAGTGGAAACAATTAAGACCCCAGGACTTCTACAACCTTTATCCATTCCAAGTCAACGTTGGGAGGAGATTTCAATGGATTTTATCACAGGTTTACCTAAGTCCGAAGGAAAGAGTGCCATCATGGTGGTAGTTGATAGAATTACCAAGTATGCACACTTTTGTGCATTATCTCATCCATTTAAAGCAAGTACAGTTGCTACTACATTTATGGACAGAATTCAAAAGCTACATGGAAGCCCAAGGGTTATTGTGAGCGACAGAGATCCCATTTTTACTGGAAATTTTTGGACGGAGTTATTATCTTGTTTGGGTACTCAATTAGCTCATAGTTCATCTTATCATCCTCAATCTGATGGTCAAACTGAGATAGTAAATAAATGTTTGGAAGGATATCTTCGTTGTTTTGTATCTGATAAACAAACACAATGGGTCAAGTGGTTACCTCTTGCTAAATGGTGGTATAACACTTCCTTCCATACTGCAGCGAAAATGACCCCATTTATGGCACTTTATGGATATCATCCACCATCCATCACATCATCTTTGAGGGAAAATTCGAAGGTTCAAGCAGTGGAAGATCACATCGAGCATCAGCAAGAAGTTCTCCAACTCTTAAAGGATAACCTGAATTTGGCACAAAATCGAATGAAACAACAGGCAGACCAACATCGTAGCGAGAGAAGTTTTGATGTAGGAGATTGGGTATTTTTACGGCTACAACCATACAAACAAATGTCCCTCAAGCAAGCAAAGAAGGATAATAAATTATCGCCAAAGTACTATGGTCCTTACAAGGTGTTGCAAAAGATTGGTACTATGGCATACAAATTGGAGCTTCCTGCTTCTTCGCGAGTACATCCAGTTTTCCATGTTTCATGCTTAAAGAAGGTTATAGGTGAAAATCTTCCAGTTCAAACAGTATTGCCAGAACTTGATGGGGAAGGGAAAATCATATTGGAACCTGAATCAGTCATGGAAAAAAGAACTTGACAACTACAGAATCGATCACTTTCAAAGTATCTCATCAAGTGGAAGAACTTACCCACTGAAGATTCTACATGGGAGGATGAGAATTTTATACAGAAGCACCCGGAGCTACTCAAGTGTTGAGGACAACACTTTTTTGAAGGAGAGGGGCATGTTAGGTCCCTATATCACTAATATAGCCCCTTATTATTGTTAGTGTAAACCCCTTATTGTTATTATTGTACCCTTGTAACCCCCATTTTGTTATTATTGTGCCCTTAAATTATTATTGTTAGGTCGGCTAGGATTACATTGTGGCCCACTAGGATTACATTATGGCCCCAGGGACTCCAATATATAGAAAGGAGGTTTTTTGAATTGTATCATCCAAGAATTGTTCATTTATTTAATGTATTGGAGGTTGCCCCCTCGAAGTGGCTCATTTCTAAGGCGTTGATATCTCTTTTCTTCTCTTTTTGGAGCTGGTTACACAACATGAGATGTATGTGTTTAGTCCTAGAATGAAATGCTGAGTTCTTTGCAAGATGAACGGCACTTTGGCTATCACTGTATAGCGTGCCCATATCATGCTTCTTACCCAATTCACCCATAAACGTTTGTAACCAAATCATTTCTTTACTAGCCTCTGTAGTAGCAACATACTCTGCTTCTGTTGTTGAAAGTGCAACAACACTTTGGATTTTTGAAACCCAACTGACAGTTGTTCCACCTACAGTAAATACAGATCCTGTAGTGCTCCTCCTGTTATCTCTGTCACCTGCCATATCTGCATCAACATATCCCTGTAGAGCAATGTTTCAACCACCAAAGCATAATGCTTGATTTTTGGTACCTCTCAAATATCTGAGAATCCATTTGACTACCATCCAATGTTCTTTTCCTGGATTGTTCATGTACCTGCTTACAACTCCCACTGCATGTGCAATATCAGGCCTTGTGCAGACCATTGCATACATTAAGCTTCCAACTGCTGATGCATATGGAACTTTAGACATATAATCCATGTATTCTTGGGTCTTTGGGCACATATCCTTGCTAAGTTTGAAATGGCTAGCAAAAGGTGTACTAATTGGTTTTTCATTCTGCATATTAAATATTTTCAACACCTTTTCTATGTACTCATTCTGAGACAGTGTTAATTTGCGATTTTTCCTGTCTCTAGTTATCCTCATACCAAGGATTTGTTTTGCAGCTCCCAAATCCTTCATTGCAAATGAATTTGCAAATTTTCTTTTGAGCACATTTATTTCCTGCATGTTAGATCCTGCAACAAGCATGTCATCTACATATAATAACAATATAATATAGCTGCCATCATTTTTCCTTTTTAGATAAACACAATGATTAGAGTGACATCTAGTATAACCTTTTTCAAACATAAACTTGTCAAATTTTAGATACCACTGACTTGGAGCCTGTTTTAAGCCATACAAGCTCTTCTTTAACCTGCACACCAATTTTTCTTTACCTTTTACCTCATATCCTTCTGGTTGCTGCATGTATATCTCTTCCTCAAAATCTCCATGGAGAAATGATGTCTTTACATCTAACTGTTCAAGATGTAAATCTTCCGATGCTACAATACTTAAGATAGTTCTAATTGAATTCATCTTAACAACAGGAGAAAATATTTCATCAAAATCAATACCTTTCTTTTGTTCAAACCCCTTCACCACAAGTCTAGCTTTGTACCTCTGTTTTCCTCCATATTCTTCCTTCAGCCTGTAAACCCATTTATTCTGCAATGTAGTTTTACCTGCAGGCAACTTGACTAAGTCCCAAGTCTGGTTATGCATTAAGGAGTCCATCTCTTGTTCCATGGCTAGCTCCCACTTCTTCCTACTTTCAACCTGCATTGCTTCTTCATAACATTCAGGTTCACAAGAATCAGTCAACAATAAATAATATAATGAAGGAGAGTATCGTTCAGGGGGTCTAATTATCCTGGTAGATCTTCTAACACCACTTTCAGGTGTTTGAGGTGCCTGTTGCTGTTGTGGTGGTTGTTGTTGCTATGGTTGTTGATTATTATTATTTTCAGGCACCTTTAATTTTTCAGATATCTCATCAAAAACTACGTATTCCTTGCTTTCTTTTTCCTGTTTTTTTTCCTACAACTGAGTCTTATACAAGACCTTTTCATTGAATATTACATCTCTGCTCCTAATGATTTTGTGATTTTCATAATCATATAAGAGATAACCAAAATCATTAGCACCATATCCAATAAAGGTACATTTCTTTGATTTTGCCTCAAGATTTGTTCTGTTTTATTTATTAATATGGAAAAGGCCTCACAACCAAAAGGCTTTAAAAAAGAGTAGTTTACCTTTTTACCTGTCCATGCTTCCTTTGGAATACCACCATCCAAGGAACTTAAAGGCCCTCTGTTTATTAGATAAACAACAATATCTACATCATCTGCCCAAAATTGTAAAGGCAATCCTGCATGCACTCTCATGCACCTTGCATGCTCCATGATTGTTCTGTTCATCCTTTCTGACACACCATTTTCTTGTGGTGTTCTTGGAACTGCCTTCTCTCTACGAATTCCATGCTCTGAACAATACCTATCAAACTCTTTGCTGCAATATTCACCTCCATTGTCTGATCTGAGACACTTCAACTTCTTTCCTGTCTCAATCTCAACCAAAACTTTCTATTTCTTGAAAGTATCAAATACATCAGATTTATTCTGAATACAATAAATCCATGTTTTTCTAGTTGCATCATCAATAAAAGTAACATAATAATGAGAGCCACCAAGAGATGATACCTGAGAAGGTCCCCATACATCTGTATGCACAAGCTCCAATTTTTCGATCTAGTTTTCTTTCCCAACTCTGAGAAATCTGACTCTCTTTTGTTTTTCATAAATGCAATTCTCACATAAATCCAAATCAACATTCTTCAAACCTGGAAAAAAATTTCTTGAGTGAATAATCTTCATTCCCTTCTCACTCATGTGTCTGAGCCTATGATGCCATAATGCTGCATCTGCTCCTTTGGAAGTTAAAGCATTAACAGAGTTATAAATACCATTGCATAAATACAATGTACCAACCTTCTCACCTTTTGCTATTACCAGTGCTCCTTTGGTGACCTTCCAAGTTTTATCTGTGAAAGTTGTCACACAACCTTCACTGCCTAAATGCCCTGTTGAAATCATATTTTTCTTTAGATCTGAAACATGCCTTACCTCCTTTAGTAGCCATTGGTTTCCATTCTGTTGTTTTACAAGAACTTTACCCATTCCAACAATTTTACAGGGTTTATCATCACCCAAATGAACTTGTCCAAAATCTCCTTGAACATAGTCATGAAAATATTTCTTATCAGGTGTGGCATGGAATGAAGCCCCTGAATCTACAACCCAAGAATTAGTAACATTTTCGAAAGAAAGAATCAAAGAATCTTGTAACACATCACCTGTCACATTTGCTTCATGATTGTTTTCTTGTTGTGTGTCTCCTTCTTTTCCCTTCCGAGATCTACAGTCTTTCTTTAGGTGTCCTTTCTTTCCACAATTCCAGCACA
This sequence comes from Pinus albicaulis, assembly GCA_034641835.2. Lineage (NCBI taxonomy): Eukaryota > Viridiplantae > Streptophyta > Pinopsida > Pinales > Pinaceae > Pinus > Pinus albicaulis. The sequence goes on from MU968492.1 coordinate 788,207, forward strand.
CTATCCCTGATCTAGACTTGGATCTGCCTTTCCTTGATTTACTGCGATATCCTGAGCTCTTTCCTCTTTCCATTCTTCTTCCCCTAGACTCTGCACTCAAAGCATTACCTGATGTCTCACCGGAGCTTTTCCGTCGCATTTCCTCGCTAAGGATAGCACCAAAAACATCATCAAACTTTAAAGTACTAGATCCAGAGATAGAGTTACTAATGGCCATTACTAAACCATTCCAACTCTCTGGCAATGAGCACAAGAATAACATAGCTCTAACTTCATCATCAAAGTTTACCCCTATAGAACTTAACTGACTGGTAACTGTATTAAAATCATTTAAATGGTCTGCAACAGATCCACCTTCCGACATCTTCATATTAAATAGTCGTTTCATAAGAAATGCCTTGTTTGAGGCCGAGGGTTTTTCATATAGTTTCGGCAACATCTGCATCAAACCCTCTGTTGTTGTTTCCTTCGAAATATTGAAGGTGAATGATGCTGCAAGACACAACCGTACTATTTCGAGTGCCTTTCTATCGAGAATTTTCCATTCCGCATCTGTCATGGCTGCCAGCTTCTTTGTTTTTCTGCTCAATGGTAGGTACAGATCTTTCTAATACAGATAATCTTCCATCTGCATCTTCCACAGTGGGAAGTTTTGGCTGTTGAATTTCTCCGCCCTAAACTTACCATCTTCCACCATTGCTCCCACTCGAACCAGGAACCCTTCTTTCCTGCGAGTTTATCAGCCAAATATACCTTCGGCTCTGATACCAGTTGTTAGAAAATTATATATTATGGAGCAATGCAACACATAAAATATGTGGAAAATAAAAGCACACAAAACACATAAAACTAGAGAGACACAGATATACGTGGTTCACCCAATTTGGGCTACGTCCACCCCGAACAGCTAGTCCTTCCTTTCTATTATCCAGCAAAAATGAAGAGACAAAATCTACAGTAGATCCGTTGTAATATCCTCTGTTCTCTCTCACAGTCTCCCTCTCTGTTTCTCGCTCCGAGAATACACATACAATACATAGCCACAATAAAATTCCCTCATAAAAGTGAGGGGTTGCCTTCTAGGGTGAAAAACCCTAATCTAAACATAACTTCTACCATCAGATCATTTGCCTAATGAACGTCCCAAATTGACTAGAAATTACTATACTTTTACAAGGAAATTTTACATCTATTTTTAGCTTCGGGGGCATTGCCCTCGAAAACCCCCTAGACCCCCCATGGCAGCGATTAATTACGGGCAACGTTGCCGCCCCTTTTAAGGTACAGGGGTCCAATGTTTTGATACAAATTAAACAAGATAATCAAGATCCAGACCCAACAATACCCTGCAGGCAACTATCTAGCAACCACTTGTTCATCATCAAATTGACCCTGCACACCTATGTCAACAAGAAAAATCAAAGGGATTATGAAGACTGAAGAATTAATGAATTTCAAAGGAGGACAAAGCATATTAAAACCACAAAAATTAAAGGAAAGGCTAAGGTAAAGTTGTGAAATTATTATGATGACAGATTATGAAAGTTATAGTATAGTTAAGTCATGTATGATTCATAAAGTTATTTTAATTATTCGTGTTGATAAAGCCTATTAAACCTATCATAAAAAATTTGGAAAAAATCCCTTCCATTCCTCCATACCAAACCATCATTTATTAAAAATTAACGGTTAGTACTGAAGTGACCTATTCAGTCACATCACTAATCCGAAGTATTCAGTGATGATTTTGAATTTATCACGAGATTTTTTCCACGGTATTTTCTTTCATGATAGCTCTCAAACTCATTAATTCGTGTGAATCACCTTCACCATATTTCTCTCATCCCATAACCACTTCATACCATCTTTCTGTAGCTAATTCCTGCGGCACAAACAAAGAAAACATCTTTGGCGTAAAAACAACTCTCTACAGCCATTCTTACCGTGAACAGAAGAACAACGAATTGAAGGTTAAGAAAAGAAGCCATGGGTCTCATTGTAAGTTCCGAACCAGTCGGAACCAAATACTTAGAGGGTTACCCACAGATTAGAGAAATGCTATAGCAGGTTGGGTGGCTACAGTTTTCGGAAAAGTTCAATGGTTTTCATAAGGAAGTAACCAAGACATTTGCACGGTCCTTCAATGGAGTAAAGGTTGAAATAGGAGATGTCAAGTTCACTATTACAGAATCATTCATTGCAGAAGCAATAGAATTACCAAGGCAAGGTGAACTATGGTTCAAAAACAAGGAATTTCACAATGATGCATGGAGGCAGATGCTCAAAACACTAGGTATGAAAATTCCAGTTTTTAAGAAGGGCATCCCTAGCTTAGCATTGAAGAAGAAATGGCGAAATATGTTTCTCATTTTGCAAAAGATTATAACTTGTGAGGGAAGGTTTGGTACCCTATATGTTTATCATATTCAGCTTATGATACATTTCTTAGATGAATAAATCAATTTACCCTTCTTCTTACTTCATAGCCTAAAGAGAATGGCCTCTAATGTCCAAAAGAGGGTTCAATTCTTGGAAACCACTTTGTATCACCATAGCCTAGTTAAAATCCTAATTGAAAATCATTTGAGAAAGGTGGGAGACAATTGGGATGAGTTCCTAGTGAGGAATCACATTGAAGAACCCAAGGAATCTTCATCTGAAGGAAAAATTGTAAGAAGAAGCACGAGAGGGAAAATTTCCAAATCTGTTGAAATTAAAACTAGTAAGTCTATACAAGAGGACAGTGAGGAGATTATTTCTGAGAAATTGGCTGAAATTAAGAAATAGATTAAAAATGAGAAGATAATAAGAAAATATTCCAAGGAGAGAGGTGAGGGACGATCTAAACTAAGACGAAGCCATAGGATTAGAGGCATATTGAAGAAGATAGGAGTTAAGAAAATAGGCATCATAAACATTGAATATGAAGAGACACCAGCTGATAAATCTTCTGAATACCAATACGAAGAGGACCTTGATGAAGAAACTCTGGAGATAGACCCAGCACAACAACAAATCTATAATTATGTTGAGACATTAGAAAGGAGAGCCTCAGAAAGCAGAAGAAAAACTCCTAGCCCACCAGGATCTGCAATTGAAGTACTAAGAAGAGATAAATATGAAATGGAAGTACTTAATAGGCACATAACAAATGAAAATGAAATTCTCAGGGAACAAGTCAAGCTGAAGAGTAACATGAACACAAATCTCTCTCTGCAAATGGAAAAATTTTACAAGGCTAATGAGAAGCTGAAAAAGAAAAAGAAAAAGTTGAGTAGAGCACTTATAAACCTAATATTCAAATTGTTCATAAGGAAGACTAGGAGGTGATTGAACATCAAACAAAGCAGAAAAAGGAAGTTGGATGTCCTAGCAGAAGTTTTAGAATACATGGATTAATTTCATGAGGACATGCAAAAGCTTTGCAGTGGAGGTATGTTGAGCCCCAAAGATGTCCTTCTCTTTCACCAAATTTCACTTCATTTCCTTTGTCCGTTATCAGTTGCAGGCTTAAAATATCAATAGGATTAATTAAAGTCACTTTATGAATGCATATAATGACTGACTTGCTATATTTTCGTGGTTTTGTTGTTGTAGTAATTTTTGACTGGACTCAGCTACAGAATGCGGCCATTCTGTAGCCAGTCGCCTATTCCGCAGCTATCTTCATGTTCACACAGGTTACAGGTGTCACTTTAAGAAAAAATGCATATGGTTCAATTCCAGACCTCATCTACATCCTTTATTGTCCTCTACGAAGTCTAAAAAAAAGTCTCCAAGTGGTTATGCACGTGGAAGAAATCAAAATTAAGAGGTAGACTTCTACCGGGACAAGAATTCTACAGATGTCTTCAGCAAAAGTATGAGGCTTCCACAAGAGTTCTAATTTGATTTTAACTGGGAAAGACACTTATCCCTATTTATTCTCAAGTGTAGTCATTTATTTCTCTTATAAGAATGACTTGGGAGACCGAAAGACAGTTAGCTAGATTGATGTTTTGTGGTTAGATCTCAAAAGTCCGTAATACTCTGTTTCTGAAGTATTTTTCCTTTAATGAAAGAAGTCCAATTTCATTGCATGGTATGAGGAAATTTTGAGGATATTTGTATGCTAATCTAGTGGTAGAGGGCCCTTACTGCCTGAGAAGCTCTGTGCATATTTCTTAGATAAGTAACTTTAGCTCTGTTTCATTCCTAATTCAAGCAGCTTTTTGAACTCTATGTTTTATGCTAACTTACATTGAATGTTACAGCCAGTCTTATTCTTATGAATTGTTCCAAAATATCACTAACACTGAATGAGAGATAGTAGTAGTATTTTAGAGATTAGTTGCATTTTAGCTCAGCTGTAATACTCCAGAGGTTAATTGCACTCTAGTTCAGTTCTGTTCACTGTATTTCATGTTTGATTGATTGCATTCTAGTTCAGTTTTGTTTAATGTATTTTAAGTTTTATTAGTTAGTTGTATTCTAGTTTTGTTCCATTAGAATTCAAGGCCTTCATTATTTAAAACCTTCTCTTGTTCTTAATTTATGTTAATACATCATTATCATAGGAACAAGAATTGGTAATGTCATTTTGAAGTCTTGACTGTTCCGCAATTTCTCATAATTTTACAAACTGCCTCTTTCCAAAACTATTCCAAAAGATTTCTAACACTTGAATGAGGCTTAATAGTGATATTTTGAGTTGCAGAATAGATTAATTTTAGTGTCATAAGTTAATTTAAAGTAGGGTTTCTTAATATGTTGTAGATACTCTCTTCTAAATGTGTTCCAACAAATTTCTAACCAAAGATGAGAGTTTCTCTGTGATTTTGTAAGTTTTTTTTTGTTTGCTTAGAAGAACCTCATTGCATTAAACTTATCCTTTTCTCTAGTTGTGCCAACATACTTCTAATGAAATGAATTGGATTGATTCTATGTTATGAGTTATTTTTCTTGTCAAGTTTTGCAATCTGTAAGTTAGCATTCTCTGTTCTTAGGGTCATACATAGTCTAGATTTTACTCTGTTTTTAGAGTGACTAATAACTCCTCTTTGCCAAACAACTTACTTTCCTCTTAGCATAAAAACAAAAAACCCAAAAACACTAGAAAAACACTAAACACAACGAAGTAGGAAGAAAATACCTAGGCACATATAGTGCACTTCACTTCAACAATTTACTAGCCCTGGTTGACAATTTATGACATCAACTTAGGAACACTAGGTTGAGCAGACAATTAAGTTATAGTTAAGGTTAAGATAAGGTTAAGTTTAGGTAAGGTTAAGGTTAAGGTTAGGGTTACATCATATTTAAGGTTAATTTTAAGGTAAGGTTAAGGTTAAGGGTAAGGTTAAGGGTATGTTTAAGCTTAGGTTAAGGTTATGGTTATGGGAAGGTTAAGGTTAAGATTAATATTACCCTTAACCTAACCTTACAGTTAACGTGACTTTACCCTTAACATAACCTTAACCTTAACTTTAACTTTACCCTAACCTTAAGAGTTTAGTTAGATTAAGGTTAAGCTTAGGTTAAGGTTAAGACAAGGTTAAGGTTAAGGTTAAGGTTAAGGTTAGGTTAAGGGTAAAGTCAAGCTTAAGGTAAAGTTAAGGTTAAGGTCAAGTTTAAGGTTAAGGTTAGGTTAGGTTAAGGGTTAATGCTAAGGTTAAGGTCAAGGGCAAGAGAAGGTCAAGTTAAGGTTAAGGTTAAGGTTATGGTTAGAGTAAGGTTAGGGTTAAGGTGAATGTTAATGTCAAGGTTTAGGTTAAGGTTACGGTTAAGGTGAAGGTTAAAGTTATGGTTAAGGTTAAGGTCAAGTTCAAGGCTAAGGTTAGGGTAAAGTTAAGATAATGTTAAGGGTAAAGTCAAGGTTAAGGTTAAAGTCAGGGTTAGGTTTAACCTTAACCTAACCTTAACCTGAACCTTAACTGAACCTTAAATTTAACTTTAACTTTACTAAACTCGTAACCTTAACCTTAACCTTAACCTTAGGGTTAGGTTAGGTTCTAGTTAAGGTTAAGGTTAAGGTAAAGGTGAAGGTTAAGGGCAAGGTTAAGGTTAAGGTTATAGGTTTAGTCAGGTTAAGGTTAAGTTAACCCTAAACTTGACCTTAACCTTAACCATAACCTTAACCTGACTAAACCCATAACCTTAACCTTAACCTAACCTTAATATAAACTATAACCTAACCCTAACCATGACCTTAACTTTACCCTTAACCTTAACCTTGAACTTAACCTTAACGTTTACCTTGACCTTAACATAACCTTAACATTAACCTTAACCTTAACCTTAACCTTACCCCCTTAACCCTAGTTAAGGTTACGGGTCTTAACCTTAACCTTCACTATAACCTTAAGTTTAAATATAACCTAACCCTAACCTTGAAGAAACCTTAACCTTGACCTTAACCTTTCTATAACCTAACGTAAGATTAAGGTTAGGGTAAGTGTTAGCCATCCATAAATTTTTCATATACTATGATGGCTAAAATAGGTCTATTAGTCTTCAAGAAACAAATTTGAAGCAAATATGTGACTCTTTGAAGCCTTGTTATGTCCCTGTCCAAAAAATCCACCTCCTTGATAACCTTCACTCAAAATATTTCAAAGAAACTCTACTGTTATAAAAGAAACTATTTCTTCAAACCCATTTTTCATCATTTTTCCTTTGGAAAAATCTTTTGTGAAACCAGCTCCAAAAAAAGAAGAAAAGAGATATCAACACCTTAGAAATAAGCCACTTCAAGGGGGAAACCTCCAATACATTACATGAATGAACAATTCTTGGATGATAAAATTTACAAAACCTCCTTTCTATATATAGGAGTCCATGGGGCCATAATGTAATCCTAGCCGACTTAACAATAATAATTTAAGGTCACAATAATAACAAAATGGGGGTTACAAGGGTACAATAATAACAATAAGGGGTTTACACTAACAATAATAAGGGACTATACTAGTGATATAGGGACCTAACATGCTCCTCTTCTTCAAAAAAGTGTTGTCCTCAATGCTTGAGTAGCTCCAGGTGCTTCTGTATAAAATTCTCATCCTCCCATGTAGAATCTTCAGTGGGTAAGTTCTTCCACTTGATGAGATACTCTGAAATTGATCAATTCCGTAGCTGTCTAGTTCTTGTTTCCATGACCGCTTCAGGCTACAATATGATTTTTCCTTCCTCATCAAGTTCTAGAAATATTGTTTAAACTGGAAGATTTTCACCTATAACCTTCTTTAAGCATGAAACATGGAAAACTGGATGTACTCGCGAAGAAGCAGGAAGCTCCAATTTGTATTCCATAGTACCAATATTTTGAAACACCTTGTAAGGACCATAGTACTTTGGTGATAATTTCTTATCCTTCTTAGCTTGCTTGAGGGACATTTGTTTGTATGGTTGTAGCCGTAAAAATACCCAATATCCTACATCAAAACTTCTCTCGCTGCGATGTTGATCTTCCTGTTGTTTCATTTGATTTTGTGCCAAATTCAAGCTATCATTTAAGAGTTGGAGAACTTCTTGATGATGCTCGATGTGATCTTCCACTGCTTGAACCTTTGAATTTTCTCTTAAAGATGATGTGATGGATGGTGGATGATATCCATAAAGTGCCATAAATGGGGTCATTTTTGCTGCAGTATGGAAGGAAGTGTTATACAACCATTCAGCGAGAGGTAACCACTTGACCCATTGTGTTTGTTTATCATATACAAAACATTGAAGATATCCTTCCAAAAATTTATTTACTATCTCAGTTTGACCATCAGATTGAGGATGATAAGATGAGCTATGAGCTAATTGAGTACCCAAACAAGAAAATAACTCGGTCCAAAAATTTCCAGTAAAAATGGGATCTCCGTCACTCACAATAACCCTTGGGCTTCCATGTAGCTTTTTAATTGTGTCCATAAATGTAGTAGCAACCGTACTTGCTTTAAATGGATGAGATAATGCACAAAAGCGTTCATAATTGGTAAGTTTATCAACTACCACCATGATGACACTCTTTCCTTCGGACTTAGGTAAACCTGTGATAAAATCCATTGAAATCTCCTCCCAACGTTGACTTGGAATGGATAAAGGTTGTAGAAGTCTCGGGGTCTTAATTGTCTCAACTTTATTCTGCTAGCAAACCAAACATTCCATCACAAACTTTTGAATATCAGATTTAAGGCCATCCCAAAAAAATTCTTTCTTCACCCTGTGGTAAGTTTTTAAAAATCCCGAGTGTCCTCCTAAAGGAGAAGTGTGCAATTCCAGAAGAATCTTTTGTTTTAGTTGGGAATTCTTACAAAGATATAAGCGATCTTTGTACCATAAGGAATCATTTTTTCCAACTAAATGTATCAGATGTACTAGGATCTTGCTGCAACTTTTGAATGAGTATCCATACATCTTTGTCCTTCTTCCATTCATCTCTTGCTTCAGTTATCCAATCTGGTTGGATAACAGAAATGGCACAAAGCAATGCTTCCACCTCTTCATTCTTTCTTGAGAGTGCATCTGCAACAACATTAAGCTTTCCTTTTTTGTAGATTATTTCAAAGTCATAACTCAACATCTTTGTGACCCATTTTTGCTGCTCTTCTGAAGATAGTCTTTGTTCCAAAAAGTGTTTCAGACTATCATGATCAGTTTTTACCTTGGAGTGTCTTCCCATTAGGTAAGTTCTCCATTTCTTTAGTGCATGCAGTATTGCTAACATTTCCTTCTCATAAATAGGTTTCTGTAAATACTTTCCTTTGATTGGACGACTTTCAAAAGCAATGGGTCTTCCTTCCTGCATTAAAACAGCACCAATTCCATTTCCTGAGGCATCACATTCCACAATAAACGTTTTTGTGAAGTCTAGCGTAGCTAAGACTGGTGCTAGGCACATTTCCTCTTTAAGATGTTCAAAGGCCTTAGTTGCTTCAAGAGTCCATGAAAATGCATCTTTCTTCAATAATGTTGTTAGAGGTGCTGCTATTCTCCCATAATTCTTAACAAACTTATGATAATACCCTGTTAACCCAAGAAATCCTTGCAACTGCTTTATGGTTGTGGGGACTTTCCATTCCTTAATGGCTTTAATTTTGTTAGGGTCTACTTTAACACCCTCGTGAGATACAATATGAACCAAATATTCCACCTCTTGTACTCCAAAGAAACATTTGGATTTTTTTGCATATAATTGTTTCTCCTGCAATAGTTTGAGCACCCTGTCAACATGTTCAACATGATCCTTCCAAGACCTGCTATAGATTAGTATATCATCAAAAAATACTATCACAAATTTTTTAAGGAAGGGTTTGAAAATGGAATTCATCAACCCTTGAAATGTAGAAGGTGCATTGGTAAGGCCAAAAGGCATGACCAAAAATTCATAATGACCCTCATGAGTTCGAAATGTTGTTTTTGGAATATCTTCAGTCTTCATTCTAATTTGATGATATCCTGAACGAAGATCCAACTTGGTAAATAAATTGCTCCATGTAATTCATCCAATAATTCATCAATCACAGGAATGGGAAATTTATCTTTAATGGTGAGCTTATTGAGATCCCTATAATCCGGACACATTCGCCATGATCCATCCTTCTTGTGTACCAATACTACAGGAGCAGAGAAAGAACTTTGACTAGGTTGAATTATACCCGCCTCTAACATTTCTGCAATCATACGTTCAATTTCGCTCTTTTGGAAGTAAGGATATCTATAAGGCTCGATGTTTGGAGGAACACTTCCTGGAATCAAATGAATAGCATGATCATGATCACGAATAGGTGGGAGTCCTTTGGGAGTTTCAAACACCTTGGAATGATCGTCCAAGACTTGTTGGAGATCTGCAGAAATAGATGATTTTGATGTTGGAACTTCTAGTGAGCATAATTGTGCAATTACGCCTCGTTGTTCTTTCTTTAGAAGCTTTGTCATGACATTAGAGCTTATTATCCTTCCCGGATTCCCTTCAATACCCCGTAATTCGACTTCCTTTCCTTCTGAAAAAAATTTCAAGAAAAGTTCTTGAAAATTAAAAGTTACCGTCCCCAAAGATTGTAACCATTGTACTCCTAGTACAACATCAGCACCTCCCATAGGAATGGAAAGCATTGGACTAGTCAATACATATTCCCCCATGGTTAGCTTGATATTATGGCATTTTCCAGAGCAATTTATAGTTCCTCCATTTGCACCATCACTTGACATTCTGGTGTTGGGTATAGGAAACAATTTAATTCCTTGGCTACCTTACAATGAATAAAATTATGGGTGCTACCTGAATCAATCAACACTATTACCTTTTTCTTCTTGATATGTCCTTCTATCTTGAGAGTTTGACGAGTGGTAATTCCTGCCGGTGCATTACACGATATGACCGGATTCATTTCTTCCTGTTCTAGGGCTGGTTCCTAGTGTATATCCTCTTCTTGCTCATTTTCTTCTTCTTCTTCACAATCTATGTAAAATAATTTCTTTTTAGCACACTTATGACCTTTAGTGTATTTGCTATCACAACTGTAGCAAAGCCCTTTTGCTCTTTTTTCTTCCAATTGTTGTGGTGTCAACCTTGTAGGTTGTTGAAATCTAGGCGTAGCAACACTTCTGAAGTGAGTGGTAGGCTTCCTTGTCGCCATAATTTTACATTCAATTTTTCTTGCCAACCTGAATGCCTTCTCCAATGAATCGGGTTCCAAAACGCGAACTTCATGTTGGATGTTATCCTTTAAAGTACCTATGAAGAGATCAATCCTGTGTTCCTCTGGAATATCAGTTACCCTTATATTCAATTTTTTGGAAGTCCTCAATGTGCTCCCCCACTAAACCCTTTTGTTTGAGATTTATCAATTGGCTAAAGAAGGTGTTGCTCTTTGTATCCTCATAATGTGCTATCATTTCCTCGGTAAAAATTGACCAAGTGACAATTTTTTTACGGGAGCAAAGCCATCGATACCATACAAATGTATTTTGTTCTAAATGTAAAGTTACAATGCGTACCTTTTGTGTGTTTTGCACGTTATGGAGATCAAAATATTGCTCCATCTGTAGTATCCATGTTACAGGATCCTTTCCATCAAACTTCCTCATATCCATCTTTGGAATATGGTGGTTCTTCCCGCCAACATTAGAGTTTATGAAATCATGATTAACATTTATTCTGTTCTCATCATGAGGTTCTTCTACTATCTTTTCACCATTAGGAAATGTTTCTTGTATCAACTTTGTCAAACCTTCCATGTCTGCTTTTAGAACATTCTTCATGTTTTCCATTTTCTCATCGATCTTAGCTTCCATGTCATCCATCTTAGATTCCATGCCAGTCTCCATGCCATCTATCTTAGATTCCATGCCTTTCTTCAAACCATCCTTCTTAGTTTCCACGCCTTTCTTCAAAACTTCCATGTCATTTTTTTTTGCTCTTTGCGAGAGAAAAATTTGTTGCACTTTCTCTTGTAATTTTGATATGTCATGTTGCCATTCTACGTCTTCATGAGTCATAATAGAGCTTTCAAAAGGCTTAATGGGTATTGAATTCTAACCGATTCATCCTTTCAATTCAAAACATCAAATCCATTTCCTTCCCTTCCCCAACTTGAGCATTATTGATGATGAAAATTTTGGAATGAAAACTGATTTGGAACTTCCCTCATGCGTCTGTTGGTATTATTTGACATTTTGAAGACTAAATTGACAAAACCCTAGACCTAATGACTTAAAAACCCTAAAATACTCTTTGCTGACCAAGAGATCAAATAGGACTGTAGATGATTTTGATGAATTTCAATAAACATACCTAAGCCAACAGGTACAAGGCACGAGGGGTATGAATGAAAAAACCCTTCTGTCGGAAGACCGATGCATCCTAATGGAATGCAGATGATCGAATCGAATAAGATGCCTAAAAAAAAATGAAATGCAACAAAGAGATTTTGATCTCTGACGGAGGGATGAACAGACTGACTCTAACACCACCCACTAGTGTCACGTTCGTTTGACATAATACCGCTTACCGCCCAGACCTTATGAGAAGACCACTCTGGTTTTCTGCAAAATCACCAATCCTGTTCTTCGCACCCAACTCTGTTTTGAACCCTATTTTTTGTGTTTTTGCCATGGAAACCTCCTCCGCCTGCATTCCACCTCTCTGCAAATCTCCTCTGCCTCCACCAAAGCCCTCTGAAGTATTTAAGCCCCCACACAGGTTTTATATAACATTTTTTTTCCCTGTACATGTTTAATGGTGGTGCTATACAAAAATTTGTCCCACAGCCCAGTAAAGGGACATAGCTGAAGGTGACGATCCTCTGTGGCTGAATTTAGTGCAAAATGGGACATAAGGGCTGAATCATCAAGTTGTAAACCAATGCATCATGGGCATTGATTACATAGTGAGCCCTCCGGTGCAGCCACCTGTACATAAAGGAAAACAAAGAGGGTTAGTGAAAGTTAAAGGTTAAAGCATAAATCCAAAGATCAAAGGCTTAACCAACAAGTTAAGGATATAGATAAAAACACAATTTAAAGCTAAATATCAGTGTTTAAAGAGATAAATTCAAAGACAAAATAACAATAAATGACTTTAGAATGCCAGATCATGGAAGTATTTATTTCTCCAAAGGACCAAAAGGACAACTATAGTCTACCTTTCCTCTCAAGAACACTGTGACAACCATCTTGATTGCAGAAAACTCTTTAAAACTATCAGAATAGTTATTAAGCAGACATGGGGTTACAAAGCCCGAAATATGACAGTCACTTGTTTTTAGAAGTCAAACAAAGTACTTTAGCCACATTTATATTCAAAGAGACACTTCGGAGTTATTACCATGCCTACCAGATATGCATCAAAACAGGAAAAACTACCAAAATGGTACAATTAGTTAATTCAAGGGTTATTAAACAAAATGGGCATTCGAATACCTCTCTCACTCTGTCTTAATTAATATTTATTACCATTTCTGCAACACTCTTCCTCTTTGCACCTATATGTATTCACAGAAAATTCATTGTAAAGGGTTGGGAGATTGTTAATAGTTTGAACTGTTATTGAGTAAGAGCTTCTGAGTAGTTTTAATATAGTAGGCTGGGAAGAAAACCAGTGGACTGTAAAAGATATTGGACTCAAAGTATGTAACTGGTTTTGCATATCAATAGACAAGCAGATTCACTGGATCCTGATCTAAATCATTGGTGATGTTATTCTCGCTGTAATTGTTATTTTCCTTATATTTCCACTGTGTTCATATTCTCTGATAAAGAACAACAAATAGAGAGTAGGATATACTACAAAGTACCCTAACTCTCACTAAAAAATTTTATCTTTATGTTTTCTGCTAAATTTGTGTGTGGTAATGATTTCAATAGAGTATAACCAGTCAAGGAATGTTGGTGAGCCCATATCTTGTTGAGTATAATTTGAGATGTTATTCTTGAATGATATTTTCACTGCATGCTAAGTAGAGTCCTAATCAAGGAATTTTATGGTTAACCATGTCCCTTGTTTAGTCTTAAACAGCTGTTTTGAATATTTCCCTTTAAGAGTTTTCAAAATAAGGCTAGGTTAAAAGTCCTTACCTGATCTTAGGTTACCTTTTATGTTTATCTTAAAGCTTTCCCTTGAGTTCATATCAAAGCAGGCTAGGTTAAAAGTCCTTACCTGATCTTAGACTGCCCTTTGTTTTCTTATATGTTTTCTGTTCTTGAGAGTATGTCAAAGCAAGATAGGTTAAAAGTCTTTACTTGATCTTAGGCTTCCCTTTGTTTTCTTACATGTTTGTTCCTTTCTCGTCATTTCTTAATGTTTCATACCACAAACTCAACTTAAAGGATATTTTGATATAGATGACTTTCCCTTTGAAAACCCTTGAATAGTTTTTTTGCAAGTAAACCCTTTTGTGACTCCATATCCCAATGGTTTAGCATTGTTTTTTGACCTATCTTCCCATGTTGAAACATCCTTCCACTTATTTCCTTCTTCACTTCACATGACCTTCTCGTTTAATGATCCCAACCAACAAACAAACAAACTCCTTATGCTTCATAATTAGCTTAACACCATATCATAAGCCTTAAAGATATATCCTCTGAAAACACTTACACATAGAGAGATCCCTCTCTGAATCCAGGAGGGCTAGATCCTAGAATTCCAAAGTGGTTCTGATGTTGTTTTGTCATTTAGTATTGTCAATATGATAAATCATAGGAACCCAAAATTAAGGTTAAGATTAGGTTAAGGGTAAGGTTAAGGTTAAGGTTAAGGGTAAGGTTAAGTTAAGGGTAAATTCAAGGTTAAGGTTACATTAATGGTTTGGTCAAGGTTAGGGTTAGGTTATAGTTAACGTCAAGGTTGAGTTTAAGGTTAAGGGTAAGGTTAAGCTCAAGGTCAAGGTCAAGGTTAATGTTAAGGGTTTTTTCAAGGTTAGGGTTAGGTTATAGTTAAGGTCAAGGTTAAGGGTAAATTTAAGGTCAAGGTTAAGGTTAAAGTTATGTTTAAGGTTATGTTATGGGTAAAGTCAAGCTTATGGTTAATATTAGGTTAAGGGTAAAGTTAAGGTTAAGGTTAAGGTTAAGGCTTAACCTTAACTTTAACCTTAACCTTAACCTTCCAATAACCATAACCTTAACCTTGACTTTACCCTTAACCTAACCTTAAGGTTAAAGGTTCAGATTAAGGTTACGGGTAAGGTTAAGATTGTGGGTTTAGTCATGTTAAGGTTAAGCTTAGGTTAAGGTAAATTCAAGGTTGAGGTTATGGTTAAGGTCAAGGTTAAGGGTAAAGTTAATCTCAAGGTTAGGGTTAGGTTGTAGTTAAGGTTAAGGTTAAGTTAAGGGTAAAGTTAGGTCAAGGTCAAGGTCAAGGTCAAGTTAGGTTAAGGTTAAGGTCAAGGTTAAGGTTAAGTTAGGTTAAGGTAAGTTTAAGGTTAAGGTTAATGTTAGGCTAAGGGTAAAGTCAAAGTTAAAGTTAGGTTAAGGTTAATATTAGGGTAACATTAAGGTTAAGGTTAGGGTTAAGGCTATAGTTAAGGTCAAGTTTAGGGTTAGGTTATAGGTAAAGTTAAGGATAAGGTTAAAGTTATGGTTAGGTTATAGTTAAGGTTAAGGTGAAGGTTAAGGTTAAGGCTAAAGTCAAGGTTAAGTTTAAGTATAGGTTAAGGTTAAGGTTAATGTTAATGGTTTGGTCAAGGTTAGGGTTAGGTTATAGTTAAGGTTAAGGTTAAGGTTAAGGGTAAGGATATAACCTAACCCTAACCCTGACCAAACCCTTAACCTTAACCTTAACCTGACTAAACCCATAACACCTAACCCTAACCTTGACCAAACAATTAACCTTAACGTTAACTTGACTAAACCCATAACCTTATCTTTAATCTAACTTTGATCTTAACCTTCCCCTAACCTTAACCCTAATCTTAACCTTAACCTTAAATTTTCCCTTAACCTTAACCTTAACCTTAACCCTAACCCTAACCTTAACTTTTGCCTAGCGTAACCTATAACCTTAACAGTAACATTAACCTTACATTAACCTAATCTAACCTTAAGGTTATAGTTAAGGTAAAGGTTAGGGTTAGGCTTAAGTTAAGGTTAAGATAAGGTCAAGGGTAAGGTTAAGGTTGAGGTTATAGTTAAGGTTAAGGGTAAGGTCAAGGTTAAGGTAAAGGTTATGGTTATGGAAAAGTTAAGGTTAAGGTTAAGGGTAGGTTAAGGGTAAAGTTAAGGTTAATGTTAAGGTTTGGTCAAGGTTATGGTTAGGTTATAGTTAAGGTTAAGATAAGGTTATGGTTGGGTTAAGGTTAAGGTTAAGGTTAGGTTTCGGTTATAGTTAAGGTTAAGGTTAAGGTTAAGGTCAAGGTTAAGGGAAAGATTAAGGTTATGTTAAGGTTAAGGTTATGGGAAGGTTAAGGTTATGGTTAGGGTAAGGTTAGGATTAGGTTATAGTTAAGGTTAAGGTTAGGTTAAGTTAAGGTTAAGGTTTAGGTTAAGGTTAAGGTTAAAGCTAGGTTAAAGTTAAGGTTAAGGTTAGGTTGAGGGTTTTGTCAAGGTAAAGGATAAGGTTAGGTTAAGAGTAAGGTTAAGGTTGTGGGTAAATTTAAGGTTAAAGTTAGGGTAACCTTAACCTTAACCTTAAATTTACCCTTAACCTAACCTTAACCTTAACCTAACCTTAACCTTTACCTTAACCTAACCTTAACCTTAACCTAGGGTTAAGGTTAAGGTTATGAGTTTAGTTAGGTTAAGGTTAAGCTTAAGGGTAAAGTCAAGGTTAAGGTTAGGTTAAGGATAAGGTTAGGGTTAAGGTTCATGTTAAGGTTAAGATTAAGGTCAAGGTTAGGTTAAGGGTAAAGTTAAGGTTAAGGTTAAGGGTTTGGTCAAGGTTAGGGTTAGGTTATAGTTAAGGTAAGGGTTAAGGATATGGTTAAGGTAAGGTTAGGGTAAGGTTAAAGTTAAGGTTAAATTTAGGTTAAGGTAAGTTTAAGGTTAAGTTTAAGGTGACGGGTAAGGTTAAGGTTAAGATTATAGTTAAGGATTAGGGTAAGGTTAAGGTTAAGGTCAGGTTAAGGGTAACTGTAAGGGTAAGTTGAAGGTTAGGCTAAGGTCAAGGTTAAGGTTAGCGTTAAGGTTAAGGTTTGGTCAAGGTTAGGGTAAGGTTATGGTTAGGTTAAGGATATGTTTCAAGTTAAGGGTAAGATTAAGGTTAAGGTTAGGGTTTAGGTTAATGTTAAGGGTTTGATCAAGGTTAGGCTTAGGATAAGTTTAAGGTTAAGTTTAGGTTAAGGTTCAGGTTAGGTTAAGGGTAAAGTCAAGGTTAAGGTTATGGTTATGGGAAGGTTAAGGTTAAGGTTAACAGGTTAAGGTTAGGTTAAGGTAAAGTCAAGGTTAAGGTTAAGGTTTTGGTTATGGGTTTGGTCAAGGTTAGGATTAGGTTATAGTTAAGGTCAAGGTAAGGCTAAGGTTAAGGTTAGGGTTACAGGTTTAGTCAGGTTAATGTTAAGGTAAGGTTACAAGTTTAGTCAGGTTAAGGTTAAGGTTAAGGTTAGGTTAAGTAAATGTTAAGAAAATGTTAAGGTTAAGGTTAGGTTAAAGGTTCAGGTTAAGGTTAAGGTTAGGTTAAGTAAATGTACAGAAACGGTTAAGGGTAAGGTCAAGGTCAAGTTTAAGGTTAAGGTTAGTGTAAAGGTTAAGGTTAAGGTTAAGGTTATGGTTAGGGTAAGGTTAGGGTTAGGTTATAGTTAAGGTTAAGGTTAAGGTTAAGGTTAAGGATAGTTTATAGTGAACGTTAAGGTTAAGGTTAAGGGTGAAGGTTAAAGTTAAGGTTAGGTTAAGTGTAAAGTCAAGGTTAAGGAAAATTTAGGGTTAAGGTTAGGTTAACGTCAAGGTTACGGGTAAGGTTAAGGTTAAGGTTAAGGTTAAGGATTTGGTCAAGGTTAGGGTTAGGTTATAGTTAAGGTTAAGGTTACGAGTTTAGTCAGGTTAAGGTTACAGTTAAGGATTTTTTCAAGGTTAAGGTTAAGGGTTTGCTGAAGGTTAAGGTTAAGGTCAAGGTTAACGTTAAGATAAGGGTAAGGGTAAGGTTATGGTTAAGTTTAAGGTTACGGTACGGGTTTGGTTAGGGTAAGCATAAGGTTAAGGTTAATTTAGTTTAATGTAAGGTGAAAGTTATAGTTAGGTTAAGGCTAAGGTCAGGCTAAGTTAAGGTTAAAGTTAAGGTTAAGGTTAGGTTAAGGGTAAAGTTAAGATTAAGGTTAGGGTCAAGGTTAAGTTAAGGTTAAGGTTAAGGTTAAGGTTAGGTTAAGGTTAAGGTTGACCTTAACTATAACCTAACCATAACATTGAATAAACCCTTAACATTAACCTTAACCTTATCCTTAACCATAACCTTAACTTTAACCTTAACCTCACTGAACCCTTAACCTTGACCTAACCCTGAACCTTACCCTAACCTTAACCTTAACCTTAACCTAACCTTAACCTTAACCTCGACATCACCCATAACCTTAACCTTAAATTTAACCTTAACCTAACCCTAACCTTAACCTTAACCTTACCCTTATCCTTGACCAAACCTTATTTTAACTATAACCTTAACCTTACCCTTAACCTTAACCTTAACCTAACTAAACCTGTAACCTTAACCTTAACCTAACCTTAACTTTTACTTTACCTTAAGCTAACCTTAACATTAACCTTAACCTTAACCTAACCTTAATGTTAACCTTAACCTTAACCTAACCTTAATGTTAACCTTAACCTTAACTTGACTAAACCCGTAACCTTAACCTTAAACTTAACCTTAACATTACCCTTAACCTTAACCTTGAGCTTAACCTGATCCTAACCCTAACCTTAACCTTAACCTTCACCTAACGTAACCTATAACCTTAACAGTAACCTTAACCTTACATTAACCTAACCTAACCTTAAGGTTATAGTTAAAGTAAAGGTTATGGTTAGGGTTAGGTTAAGGTTAAGATAAGGTTAAGGGTAAAGTTAAGTTTAAGGATATAGTTAAGGTTAAGGGTAAGGTCAAGGTTAAGGTTAAGGTTATGGTTATAGGAAGGTTAAGGTTAAGGTTAAGGTTAGGTTAAGGGTAAATTTAAGGTTAATGTTAAGGTTTCATCAAGGTTAGGGTTAGGCTATAGTTAAGGTTAAGATTTAAGGTTAAGATAAGGTTAAGGGTAAAGTTAAGGTTAAGGTTATAGTTAAGGTTAAGCGTAAGTTCAAGGTCAAGGTTAAGGTTAAGGTTAAGGTTATGGGTTTAGTCAGGTTGAGGTTAAGGTTAAGGTTTTGGTCAAGGTTAGTGTTAGATTAAGGTTCAGGTTAAGCTTAGGTTAAGGTCAAGCTCAAGGTTAAGGTTAAGGGTAAATTCAAGGTTAAGGTTAAGGTTAAGGTTAGGGAAAAGGTTCAGGTTAAGGTTAAGGTTAAGGATTTGTTCAAGGTTAGGGTTAGGTTATCCCTTAAGGCTACGGTAAATTTAAAGTTAAGGTTAAGGTTAGGTTAAGGTTAAGGTTAAGGTTAGGTTAAGGGTAAAGTCAAGCTTAAGGTTATGGTTATGGGAAGGTTAAGGTTAAGGTTAAGGTTAAGTTAAGGTTAAGGTCAAGGTAAGGGTTAGGTTATATTTAAGGTCAAGGTTAAGGTTAGGTTATGGTTAAGGTTAAGGTTAAGGTTAGGGTAAAGTTAAAGTTAAGGTTAAGGTTAAGGTTAAGGGTTTGGTCAAGCTTAGTGTTAGCTTAAGGGGCTAAGGTTAAGGTTAAGGTTAAGGGTTTGCTCAAGGTTAGGGTTAGGTTATAGTTAAGGTTAAGGTTAAAGTTAGGTTATAGTTAAGGTCAAGGTTAAGGTTAGGTTAAGGTTAAGATTAAGTTAAGGGTAAAGCTAAGGTTATGGTTAGGGTAAGGTTAATGTTAAGGGTAAAGATAAGGTTATGGTCAAGGTTAAAGGTCATGGTTAAAAGTTAAGGTTAAAGGTCAAGGTTAGGGTTAGGTTATAGTTAAGGTTAAGGATTTGGTCAAGGTTAGGGTTAGGTTATAGTTAAGGTTAAGGATTTGGTCAAGGTTAGGGATAGGTTATAGTTAAGGTCAAGGTTAAGGTTAGGTTAAGGTCAAGGTTAATGTTAAGGTTAAGGGTTTGGTCAAGGTTAGGGTTAGGTTATAGTTAATGTTAAGGTTATTAGTTTAGTCAGGTTAAGCTTAAGGTGAAGGGTTTGGTCAGGGTTAATGTTAAGGTTTTGGTCAAGGGTAGGGTAAGGTTATATTTAAGGTTAAGGTTAAGGTTAAGGTTAAGGGTTTGCTTAAGGTTAGGGTTAGGTTATAATTATGGTTAAGGTTAGGGTTAGGTTATAGTTAAGGTCAAGGTTAAGGTTAGGTTAATGTTAAGATTAGGTTAAGGCTAAATTTAAGGTTATGGTTAAGGTAAGTTTAAGGTTAAGGGTAAAGATAAGGTCATGGTTAAGGTTAAAGGTCATGGTTAAGGTTAAGTTAGGTTAAGGTAAGGTTAAGGTTACGATTAGGTTAAGGTTAAGGTTAGGTTAAGTTAAGTTCAAAGTTAAGGTTAAGGTTAGGTTAAGGGTAAATTTAAGGTTAAGTTTAGGAGAACCTTAACCTTAACCTTAACCATAACCTAAATAAACAAAACCTTAAACTTAACCTTAAGGTAACACTAACGTTAACCTTAACCTTAACCTTAACCATAACCTAACCTTAACCTTAACCTAACCTTATCCTTAAGCTTAACCCTAAACTAGCCTTAACCTTGACCTTAACCTTAACTTTAACCTAACCTTAACCTTGATCTTAACGTTAACCTTAACCTTAATCTTACCCTAACCTTAACCTAAACCTTAACCTTAACCTTCAGGTTAAGGTTAAGGTTAATGATAGGGTTAAAGATACGCTAGGTTAGGTTAGGGTTAAGGTTAAGGTTAAGGTTAAGTTTAGGTTAGGTTAAGGTAAGTTTAAGGTAAGGTTAAGGATAAGGTTAGGTTAGGTTAGTTTAAGGATAAGGTTAAGGTTAAGGTTAACATTAAGATTAATGTCGTGGTTAAGGTTAAGGTTAAGTTACGGTTAGGTTTAAGGTTAAGGTTAAGGTTAAGGTTAGGTTAAGGGTAACAATGAGGTTAGGGTTAAGTTATGGTTAAGGGTAATTTTAATGTTAAGGTTAAGGTTAAGGTAAGGTTAACCTTACCCCCTTAATATTAACTTAAAACTTAACCTTAACCTGACCTTAACCTTATCCTTAAACTTATCCCTAACCTTATCTCAAGGTTAAGGTTAATGTTGAGGTTAGGTGAAAGTTAAGGTTAAGATTAAGGTCAAGGTTAGGTTAGGTTAGGGTTAAGGTTCTGGTTAAGGTCAAGGTCAAGGTCAGGGTCAGGTTAGGTTAAGGTTAAGGTCAAGGTCAAGGTCAAGGTCAAGGTCAAGGTTAGGTTAAGGTTAAGGTCAAGGTTAAGGTCAAGGTTAGGTTAGGCTAGGATAAAGGTTAAGGTTATGGTTATGTTAACTTTAAGGTTAACATTAAGGTTATGTTAAGGTTAAGGTTAAGGTTAGGGTTAGGTTAAGGTCAGGTAAAATGTTAAGGTTAAGTTAGTTTAGGGTTAAGGTTCAGGTTAAGGTTAAGGTCAACCTTAACATTAACCTTATCTGTAACGTTGACCTTATCCTTAATATTAAGATTTACCTTAACCTTAAACTAACCTTAACCTTAACCTTAACATTAACCTTACCCTTAACCTTAACCTAAACATTAAACTTAACCTAACCATAACCTTAACCTTAACCTTAACCATACCTTAACCTTAACCTTAACATTAACCTTAACCATAAACTAACCTAACCTAACCTTAACCTTAATTTTGACCTTAACCTTGCCCTTAACCTTAACATTAACCTTAAACTTAACCTTATCCTCAACATTAACCTTACCCTTAATGTTAACATTAACCTTACCCTTAACCTTACCATTAACCTTAACCTTAATCTCAACCTTACCCTTAACCTTAAATTTAAGCTTAACCTTAACTAAACCCTTAAGCTTAACCTTAATCTCATCCTTAACATTAACCTTAACCTTAAGCTTAAGCTTAAGCTTAACCTAAGCTTATCCTTAACCTAATCTTAACCTTAACCTTAACCTAACCTTAACCTAAGCCTAACCTAACCCTAACCCTAACCTTAACCTTAACCTTAACCTTAACCCTAACCTTAACCTTAACCTAAGCTTAACATTAACCTTAACCTTAAGCTTAACGTTAACCCTAAAATTAACCCTAAACTTAACCCTAACATAATCTTAACCTTAACCTTAACCTTAATATTAAGCTTAAGCAAGCTTAAGCTTAATCTTAACCTTAACCTTAACCTAACCTTAACCTTGACCTTAACGTTAACCTTAACCTTAACCTAACCTTACCCTAACCTAACACCAATCCCAATTTTAACCTTAACCTTAACCTTAACCCTACCTTAAACTTAACCTTAACTAAAACTTAACCTTGACCTTAACCTAACCTAAGCCCAACCTTAACACAACCTTAACCTTAACCTTGACCTAACATTAAAACAACCTCAACCTTAACCTAAACCTTACCCTAACCTTAACCTTGAACTTACCCTTAACCTTAACCGTAACACAACCTTAACCTTACCCTAACCTTAACCTTGACTTTACCCTTAACCTTAACATTAACCTTAACCTTAACCCTAACCTCAATGTTAAACTTAAACTTAACCTTAACCTTAACCTTCACATTGACCTTGACCTTGACCTTGAACTCAACCTTAACCTTAACCTAACCTAACCTTAACCCTAACCTTACCCTTACACTTACCTTAACCTTAACCTTACCTAACGTTACCTTTACCTTAAACTAACCTTAACCTTAACCTAACCTTAACCTTAACCTTAACCTTAACCCTAACATAACCTTAACCTTAACCTACCCTTAACCTACCCTTAACATTAACCTTAACGTAACATTAACCTTAACGTTATCCTTGACCATAACCTTACCTTTAAGCTTAAACCTAACCTCAGTGTTACCCTTAACCTAACCTTAACTTAAACCTTAACCTTAACCTTAACATTAACACAACCTTAAACTTAACCTTAACCTTGACCTTACCCTTAACATTAACATTAACCTTAACCTTAACCTTAACCTTAACCTAGCCTTAAGTTTAAGCTTAACCTTAACCTTAATCTTAACCTTAACCTTAACCTTATCCTTAACCTAACCTTAACCTTAACCTTAAACTAACCTTAACTTTAACTATTAACTTAACCTTAACCCTAACCTTAACCTTAAACTTATCCTTAACCTTAACCTAAACTTAACCTTAACCTTAACCTTAACCTTAACATTAACATAAAATTAAAAAAACCTTAACCTTAACCATAACTAAACCCTTAACCTTAACCTTACCCTTGACCTTAACCTTAACCTTAACCTTAACATAACATTAACTAAACCTTAATCTTAAACATAACTAAACCTTTAACCTTAACCTTACCCTTGACCTTAACCTTAACCTTAACCTTAACTTTACCCTTAACCCTAACCTAACCTTAACCTTTACCTCAACCTTAACCTTGTCCTTAACCTTAACCTTAACGTTAACCTTAAACTAACTTTAACCTTAACCTTAACTAAAATCTTATCCTTAACGTTAAACTTAACCTTAACCCTAACCTAACGCTAACATTAACCTTAGCCTAACTTTAACCTTAGCCTTACTGTAACCTTAACCTTACATTAACCTAACCTTTACTAAACCTTAACCTTAACCTTAACGTTAACCTAATCTTAACCTTAACCTTCACCTTGACCTTATGATCCGGATTTATGCAGGAATGCAATAGAATAAACATATAAACCTAAATACAGAGATGCAGTGGAAATAACACTTCATTTCATTAATATCGACGAACTGAATTTTTCTTACAGACATAATGGAAATAAAACTAGATAGGGTGCTGGTAGCTATCTCTGAGAAGAGATGTGGCGGCTACAGGCCTCTGAAATGTGTTAAAATGAGGCTCGAGGGCCTATTTATCATTTAGAAACAATGGGAAATCCTAAACAT
Organism: Pinus albicaulis; assembly: GCA_034641835.2. Taxonomy (NCBI): domain Eukaryota; kingdom Viridiplantae; phylum Streptophyta; class Pinopsida; order Pinales; family Pinaceae; genus Pinus; species Pinus albicaulis. The sequence goes on from MU968492.1 coordinate 811,753, forward strand.
CCAAAACCCTAACCCTAGGAGATGAAGCGCCAAAACTATGGGCCCCGTTTGGGTAAATTGGTGTTTCAACTTCCCAGGGGCGTAACTTTGGCATACGATCTTCGTTTGATGCGTACCATACCTCGTTAGAAATATCTATCCAAGGACTACAAAACATCGTTTAGGGCCTCAAAACGGCTCTGGAAGTTGGGACTCGAAGAGCGCACAAAATAAAACAAAGCTGTCTTGGCCAGAAAAAACTGAAATAGACAATGGTGGAGCCCCAAGTGGAATAGGCGAGTGACCACCAATATCCACCTGGATCATTCCTCCCCCTTAGGAAGCAATGGTCCCCATTGCGTTAAGTTCCTCCATGAGATGAGGAAATTTCTGCTGAACTTGGTCCCTGGTGAACCACTTTCCTTGGTGCAGGAGTTGGCCAGCTTTGACAACCCGATATAGTTGGATCTTGTGCTGGCGAGTGTTCTTGATTTGCATGTCCATGATGCAATCTGTGGTGGCCTGTTCCATGCAGTCTGGATTTAACTCGGTTGGTGTGAGTTGTTCTGCAATGTCTGAGGTGTCCAGTAGAGGTGGGAAGTAAGGACGAAGGCGATCCACATTGAAGACTGGGTGCAGACCAAGGAATGGTGGAATACTGAGCTCGAATGCATTGTTCCCTATAGCCTTGGTGATGGTGTATGGCCCGTATCGGAGCGGGCGAAGCTTGCGGTGGGGTCCAGTGAGGCGCTCCTTCTGCAAATGTAGCCATACTTTGTCACCCACTTGGAAGTTGTGTGGCAACCCGGTGTTGATCATGGCGTTGCTTGTACTTGGCATTGGCTCTGTCCAATATATCATGAACCTGTTGGCGGATGTGTTGAATGCGCTCGATGAAGCTACTAGCTTTGTCAACTTCAGACTGGACATGAGCTGAATTGGCCTGAGCAGCTGCAAATGGCATGGCTACATCAATGGGGCATAGTGGCTGGAATCCCAAGCCCACCTGAAAGGGGCTATGGCCGATTGAACTGTGGAGAGCCCGATTATAACTATGTTGTACATAAGGGAGGGTCTCGTCCCATGTGCGTGGATGCTTTGAATTGTACATGCGCAGAATGTGTACAATCATTCTGTTGACGACCTCTGTCTGGCCATCTGTTTGGGGATGGAAATTTGTGGACTTGGTGAGCTTTGTGTCCAACATTGACCAGAGGCTGGACCAAAATGTGCTGAGGAACCTGCTATCTCGATCTGATATGATAGACTGTGGGATCCCAAAGTGCACCCACACTCGTTCGAAGAAGAGTTTAGCAGTGGCTTCTGCTGTGATATTCTTCTTACAGGCCGCCATGATGGCCATCTTCGAGAATCTGTCAACGACCACGAAAACACAGTCATTTCCATTCTTAGTAGAAGGCAGGCCCGACATGTAATCCATGGAGATGGATTCCCACGGTCGACTAGGGGTAGGTAGTGGGGTATATAGGCCTTGCTTCTTGATGGTCGGTTTGGCAATGGCACAAGCAGTGCAGGATCTGATGTGCTTCTCGACATCCTTTCGAAGGTTCGGCCAATAGAAATACTTATGCATGATTGCTACTGTTTTCTCGACCCAGAAATGCCCAGCGACTCGACTGTAGTGTGCTTCCCATATCATCTTGGCATGCTCGCTTGAAGGAACACAAAGGTGTCCCATGTGACATAAAAGTGCATCTTGGAGGTGAAAATTTGGAACTTGCGTACCCCCCAGGAGTGCCTTGTAAGTTTGGCCGAATTCTGGGTCACTCTCATAGAGAAGTGGCCAATCAGAAGTCTCGTGCCCACAAGCGTTGAGTATAGTGGTGAGCGCCACGATCGGTGGTCGGCTGAGGCAGTCTGCAACATGATTGGTGCTACCCTTCTTATACTTGATGTTCAAATGAAACTGTTGCAGATATGTGGACCATTTCTGATGGCAATCATTCTGCAACTTCCCTTGTGTCTGTATGAACTGCAGGGGCCGGTGGTCTGTGTGGATGATTGTTTCCTTCCCCAAAATGTAATGCTTCCATTGTCGACAAGCTTGCACAATGGAATACATTTCTTTGTCATAAGTGGGATACTTGCGAACTGTGTCAAACAATGTCTCACTGTGATATGCCATTGGATGTCCCTGTTGAGTAAGAACTGCCCCAATAGGATAGTCACAGGCATCTGTCTTGATCTCAAATGGTTGTTGCAAGTCTGGTAATGTGAGCACTGGGGCAGAACAGAGGCGATTTTTTAATTCTGTGAACGCCTTCTGTTGAGGTTCCGACCAAAAGAATTTTTCTCTCGCTCCTCCCTTGGTGACTTGACTCAAGGGCCAAGTGATATGAGAGAATCCCAACAAGAATCTACGGTAGAAATTAGAAAGTCCCAGAAAGATACGAAGCTCTATTATAGTGGTTGGGGCTGGCCAATCCCGAATGACTTGGATCTTGGCTGGATCCACATGCACCCCCCTTTCATCAATAATGTATCCCAGATATTGAACCTGGGTCATGCCAAAAATGCACTTCTCCAAATTGGCACACAACTTGTGTTGCCGCAGTGTTTGGAGGACTTGTCGGATGTGGTGAAGGTGCTCTTCCCAAGTCTGGCTGAAGATCAGAATATCATCCAAGTACCCCACTACAAATGAGTTGGTGAATGGCCGCAAGATGTCATCCATCATCCTCATGAAGGTGGCGGGAGCATTCGTCAACCCAAAAGGCATGACCAGCCATTCGAAAAGGCCTTCCTTGGCTTTGAAGGCCGTCTTCCACACATCGGAGGGTTCAATCGGTACCTGGTGATACCCAGACTTCAGGTCAATCTTGTTGAAATATTTTGCACCTTTGAGTTGATCCAGAAGGTCATCAATCCGTGGGATTGGGTACCTATTCCGGACAGTGATCTTGTTCAACACCCGATAGTTAATACAGAGTATCCACGTCCCATCCTTCTTCTGTACCAACACGATCGGGCTCCCACAGGGCGATGAACTTGGTCTGATGTGACCTTTCTGCAACAGCTCCTGAATCTGCCTCTTGATTTCATCGTTTTCCAGAACAGAGCGCTGATAGATTGGTCCATTAGGTAGCGGCGCACCGGGGGTCATATCAATCGGGTGCTTGACCTGACAGTGCAGAGGAACCCCTGTGGGTGAGGTGAATATGTCCCTGTACTCCTCCACAACCTTATCCATTTGTTGTTGTTGTGCAAAGGAGCCCTGTCTGGAGGTCGTGGCCACAGTCTTCTTTTTGCCTTGGGGGCAGATCATCAGGAAAACAAATTTCCTAGTTTGGGAAATGAGCTTACTGCATTGTTTTGCAGTAACCAAAGAGATAGCAGCAGGAGGTGGTACCTCTGGTATCCTGTACAACTTATTTCCCAAAGTAACAATAAAAGCACGAGGCTGAGACTCATACACAGCATGACGCTTCCACAAGTATGGTTGTCCTAATAATACATCAGAAACATCAATAGGAGCAACATCACATAGTTCCTCATCCGTGAAGGGCTTGATGCTATAGGGAAGGCGACACTGCCGGCTGACGCAGAGATCTCGTCCTTGGTGAAGCCACCCGATGGTGTATGGATGTGGGTGAGCTGTGGTAGGCAAGCCCAACCGCTTCACGACGTCTGCTGAAATGAGGTTCTTTTGGCTCCAATTGTCGACAATGAACTGTACCGGGGCGCCCTTTACCCACATCTGGGAGTGGAAGAGACGTTCCTCCTCCTCTGGATCTTTCGGTTCCTCCTTTTGGATCTTTGCAGTGGCAACAGTGGCGTTGGGCTCCGCATCAATAATCTGTTTCCCTTTTTCATTCGCCTTTTCAGGTTCTGATTCGGAGTCAGAGCATGCATCTGACTCAGAAGCCCTCATCTCGGCCACTAGCGCCTGCTTGGCCCGACACTCACTTGTGTTGTGAGTGGAGCTCTTATGGAACTCACACCACTTTCCCGTGTCCTTCTTTGGCTTTGCGGTGCTGCTCTTTTCTTGTGGCTTCGATGAGTTGTCTTTAGCCACCATGCCTTGGCTTGGTCCTTTGTTTTGCGGTTTGGAAGCACCTTTCCCTTGCTTTTGATTCGCAGATCCAAAGTCTCGCTTCTTCTGCTTGAATTTCTGCTCAATCTTGGCAGCATACCGGTATGCCATACCAAGCGAGGAGATGTCGAGGAACTCCATTTCCTCCTGAATGTATCTGTGCAGACAGCTGCGATACTTTAGCACCAAATGTTTCTCTGAATCTTTGATACCCAACTTTGTGCGCAGGGTATGGAACAGATTCGTCATCTCATGCACATCTTGATCCCTTTTTTGTCGCAGTGTGGTCCATTGTATGTACTTGTCCTCATAGCTCCCCACGGGATAGTACTATTCCTTTACAGCGTCTCTGAAAGAATTCCAAGCTGGTACGACCAAGAACATAGATGGTTCTGTCTGGTCCTTTTTCTCACAGTAGGTTTCCCACCAGTCCTTAACATGGGGGTAGCTTTGAGGAGTGCAAAAATAATCTTCTCCCGGTCTGAAAAGTCATGAACCGAGAAATATCCTTCTAACAGATTCAACCATTTATCTACAACATCTGCGTCTATTTGACCCTCAAATATGGGAATGTCAAAATTTACTTGTACCTTAAAAGGAGTCGCACCTCCAGAGTGGCTGCTGGATGCAGATGCGCTGCCGGTGGGTAGCCGTTGAAGGATCTAAGCAAAGTTATCCATCATCACCTTCCTTTGTCTTTCGAGGGCCTCCTCGAGCAATATTTTGATAGGATCTCCTGCTCCCTCATCTTTCTTTTCGTCCCCCATGGGCATCCGTCGAGGTTTGCGAGGCTGATCTTGCAAAGGTTCCACCAGATTGAGCCCTAGCTCCTTATACCCCGACCTCGTTGGGGACATGCAAAGAAGGATCGAGGAAAAGCAGACTGCTCTGATACCACTGATCAGGATTTATGCAGGAACGCAACAGAATAAACATATAAACCTAAATACATAGATGCAGCAAAAATAACACTTCATTTCATTAATATCAACGAACTGAATTTTGCTTACAGATAGAATGGAAATAAAACTAGCTAGGGCGCTGGTAGCTATCTCTAAGAAGAGATGTGGCGGCTACAGGCCTCTGAACTGTGTTACAATGAGGCTCGAGGACCTATTTATCATTTAGAAACAATGGGAAATCCTAAACAGCCAAAACCCTAACCCTAGGAGATGAAGCGCCAAAACTATGGGCCCCGTTTGGGTAAATTGGTGTTTCAACTTCCCAGGGGCGTAACTTTGGCATACGATCTCCATTTGACGCGTCCCATACCTCGTTAGAAAGATCTATTCGAGGACTACAAATTTGGAATGGGAAACATTGGTCCATGGACCCATGTTGCCCTCCGTTTTCCCAAAAAACGTCGTTTAGGGCCTCAAAACGGCTCCGGAAGTTTAGGACCCGAAAAACTGCTAAAAATAGTAAACTGTGCCGAAACTGAAAAACTGAAATAGATAGTGGTGGAGCCCCAAGTAGAATAGGCGGGTGACCACCAATATCCACCTGGATCACCTTAACCTTAACCTAAACTAACCTAACCTTAACCTTAACGTAACCTTAAGCTTAACCTTAACCTTACCCTTACCCTAACCCTAACCTTAACATTAACCTTAATCTAACCTTAACCTTAACCTTACCCTAACCTTAACCTTAACATTAATCTTAACCTAACCTTAACCCTTAACCTTAACCCTTAACCTTAACTTTAATCTTAACCTAACCTTAACCCTTAACCTTAACCATAACCTAACCCTAACCTTAAACTTAACCTTACCCTTAACCTTACTCTTCACCTTAACCTTAACTAAACCCTTAACACAACCTTAACCTTAACCTTAACTTTAGTGTTAACCTTAAAATTTCTCTTAACCTTAACTTTATCCCTAACCTTAATGTTAACCTTAACCTTAGTGTTACCTTAAGGTTAAGGTTACGGTTAAGGTTAAGGGGTTAAGGTTAAGGTTAAAGTTAAGGGTAAGGGTAAGGTTAGGGTAATCTTAAGGTTTATCTTAAGGTTAATGTTAAGGTTAGGTTAAGGTTAGGGTTAAGGTTAAGGTTAATCCTAAAAGTTAAGGTTAAGGTTAATGCTAAGGTTAATGTTAGGTCAGGTCAGGGTTAAGGTTAAGGTTAACCCTAACCTCAGTGTTAACCTTAACATTAACCTTAACCTTAACCTGAACTTTAACCTTAACCATCACCTTAAGGTAATAGTAAGGTTAACCTTAACCATAACCTAACCTTAACATTAACCTTAAGTTTAAACTTAACTCTAACCTTTACCTAACATTAACCTTAACCTAACCTTACCCTAACCTTAACCTTAACCCTAACCTAACCTAATATTAACCTTAGCATTAACCTTAACCTTAACCTAACCTTAGCCTTAACCTTAACCTTAACATTAAGTTAACCATAACCTAACTAAACCCTTAACCTTATCATTCACCTTAACCCTAACCCTAACCTAACCTAACCTTAACCTTAACCTTAACCTGACCTTAACCTTAACCATAACCTTAACCTTAACCTAACCCTAACTATAACCTTAACCTTAACCTTAACCTTAACATTAACCTTACCCTCAACATCAACATTAACCTAAAACTTTAACCTTAACCCTAACCTTAACCTTACCTTAACCTAACCTTAATGTTACCCTTAACCTTAACCTTAACTTAAACTTAACCTTGACCTTAACCCTAACCTAACCTAAGCTAACCTAAGCTAACCTTAACCTTAACCTTAACCATACCTTAACCTTAACCTAAACTTAACCTTAACCTTAACCTAACTTAACCTTAACCCTAACTTAACTTCGCCCTAACCCAAACCTAACCTAACTTTATCCATACCTTAACCTTAACCTTAACCTTAAGCCTAACTTAACTTAACCTTAGGATAAGGTTAAGGTTAAGGTTAAAGTTAGGTTAAGGTTAAGGGTTTAGTTAGGTTATAGTTAAGGTTAAGGTTGATGTTAAGGTCAATGTTAAGGTAAGGTTAGGGTTAAGGTTAAGGATAGATAATGTTAGGTTAGGTTAAGGTAAGGTTAAGATTAAGGATAGGTAAGGTTAGGTTAGGTTAAGGATATGTTAGGTTAAGGATAGGTAAGGTTAGGTTAGGTTAATGTAAGGTTAAGGTTAAGGTTAGGGTAATGTTAATGTTAAGGTTAAGGTTAAGGTTAAGGTTAAGGTCAAGGTTAAGGTTGTTAAGGTATCATTAAGGTTAGGTTATGGTTTAGTTAATGTTAAGGCTAAGGTTAAGGCCATGTTAAGGATAAGGGTAAGGTTAATGTTAAGGGTTTAGTTAAGGTTAAGGTTAAGGTTAATTTTTAGGTTAAGGTTAAGGTCAAGGGTAAGGTTAAGGTTAAGGTTAAGGTTCAGGGTGACGTTAAGGTTAAGGATAAGGATTTAGTTAAGGTTAACGTTAAGGTTATGGGTAATGTTAAGGTTAAGGTGAAGGTTAAGGTTAGGGTAAGGTTAAGGGTAAGGTCAAGGTTAAGGTTAGGGTAAGGTTAAGGTTAAGGTTAGGTTAGGTTAAGGGTAAGGTTAAGGTGAAGGTTAATGTTAAGGTCGGGTTAAGTGTAAGATTAATGTTAAGGTTAAGGTTAAGGCTTTAGTTAAGGTTAAGTTTAAGTGTTTCGTTAGCTTAGGGTTAAGGTTAAGGTTAAGCGTAAGGTTAATGTTAAGGGTTTAGTTAAGGTTGAGGTTAAGGTTAATGTTTAGGTTAAGGTCAAGGGTAAGGTTACGGTTAAGGATAAGGGTTTAGTTAAGGTTAAGGTTAAGGTTAAGGGTAATGTTAAGGTTAAGGTGAAGATTAAGGTTAGGGTAAGGTTAAGGGTAAGGTCAAGGTTAAGGTAAGGTTAAGGTTAAGTTTAAGGTCATGTTGGAACAGGGTCTCCCACAAGCTACAAAATTGGTCCATTTTGAATACTTTTGATTAGATTTAGTCTAGCGTAGGGGTTTTGAGGTGTGTCAAAGCCCCAAAAGAATTGTGATGGGTAAAAGAGTAAACGAGGGGTCCGAAAACCATGGTTTGTGGACCATAGGAAAGTCTAGGCTAGATTATTATAAATAGAGGAACATTTTTGTATTGTAAGGAAGAAGATGAAGAGCTATTGATGTGAATTGTGGTTTAAGATATCTATTTGGGTTTTGGGGAAAGGACTCTTGCTGGCTGTGTGCAAAGGTCCAAGTCTAGCTATGTGTGGACCCTGCTACTATGTGCACAGGTTGGGAAGGGAATTGTAAGGAAGAATTGATGAATGAATGAATAAGAAAGGTTGATAGAGAATTGGATCTGTGAGTACTCTTTGTGTGAATCGTTGGTAATTAATGCATTGTCTATTTTCTGTGTTTAAGCTGTGAATATCTGTGTAAGTGTGTTTTCTATATCTGGATTTGTTCTATTCTATTCCGTTTATGCGATACAATGCTACTATCATAAAAGCATATAATTGTAGATAGAACACATGTGGATGCGAATAGAGACCTAATTGACCCTATATAGAAAAAGGTAATCTAGGAATCATAGGGTCTAGCACAGCTCTGCTTCCCTTACCTATCCTTTCTCAAGGTGAAAAAACCTGGTTCCAGCACCCACCAATACTACTTCGGGTGAGACTTTGACCTGTGCAAGTAGGTCACTGCTGAAAGGGCCAGTAGTATAGGGGTTTGTTGGAAAACCTTGCACTCTGAACCTAGGTCAGGACCCCTCGAGCCAAAAAATGGTTCTGTTCCCGGGACCTGGAGAATCTTAAGAAAGGGATCAGGTAATGACAAGAGAATATTGGAAGCCTGAAAGAAAGGAAATCAAAGATTGGTTCGAAAATAAAATCCACGAATTTGCAGTAAAAGAAGATCACAACAAAATTTGACAATGGAAAGGTGGAAAAATAGGTACATTCTGACAAAAAGCTATGAAATATTCTTTGTGAAATTTGCGATTGAGATTCAAGAGTGGCTGGCTAGACTCATAGAGTTCTAGAAGTGTTGGAAAGATGAGCGAGTCACTCAATGGAACCCAACGCTGATTCAGTAACTGGAGAGGACTGATAATACTATCACACACATGGTCAATCATTGGGTGGATAGTGTGTTAGGAGGATTTGTGACAGAAATTTCCATTGATCAGTTTGTCTCTTACTCTAAGGTCGAACGATGATTCTTTAAAGGGTTATGGGGAAAATGTTTGAGGACATTATCATTGCTGATTAAGATATTATTTTGTTAAAAGAGAATTTTGTGTAGTCATAACGACTGAATGACCCCGGATCTAGACGGAACCGCGACGCGCAGTGGTAAATACTATCAGACAAACCTTGACAGGGGGGATCCACCTATAATCCGTTGCGAGAACCAGCTGTGCAAGATCCCTTAGCTACACCGCTATGCAGGCAGCACAAAGTTAAGAAATCTCCCATACCACCAACCCCATCGAGCAGTGATATGGTTGTACACCTGAGATTTCCTACTTTCAAGGGGGTAGGGTGTTGAGCCCCAAAGATGTCCTTTCCCTTCACCAACTTTCACTTCATTTCCTTTGTCCCTTATCAATTACAGACTTAAATGGTCAATAGGATTGATTAAAGTCACTTTAGGAATGTATACAATGACTGAATTGCTATATTTTCATGGTTTTGTTGTTGTAGTAATTTTTTACTAGACTCAGCTACAGAAGGCAGCCATTCTGTAGCCAGTCGCCTATTCCGCAACTATCTTTGTGTTCTCACAGATTACAGGTGTCACTTCAAGGAAAAACACATATGGCTGAATTCCACAACACTCCCACATCATTTATTGCTCTTTACGAAGTCTGAGCAAGAAGTTACAGGTGGTTATGCACGTGGAAGAGATCAAAGACAAGAAGTAGATTCCTACCAGGACAGGGACTCTACAGATGTCTCCAAAAAAGTATGAGGCTTCCATAAGAGTTATAATTTTATTTTTATTGAAAAATAAACTTGTTCCTATTTCTTCTCAAGGGTAGTTGTGTATTTATTTTATAGGAATTACTTGGAAGACCGAGAGACAGCTAGCTAGATTGATGTTTTGTTGCTATATCTCAAAAGACCGTAATACTCTGTTTTTGAAATACTTTTCCTTTAATGAAAGAAGTACCGCTTTATTGTAAGATCTGAGGCAATATTGAGGAGATTTTGATGCTAATCCGGTGGTAGAGGGCCCCTACTGCCTGAGAAGCTCTGTGCACATTGTTTAGATAAGTAACTTTAGCCTTGTTGCATTCCTAGCTTAAGCAATTTTCTGAACTTTGTGTTTTATACTCACTTGCATTGGATGCTATAGCCAGTCTTATTCTTACGAATTGTTCCAAAATATCACTAACATTGAATGAGATATAACTACAGTATTCTAGGAATTAGTTGCATTTTTCTGAACTTTACGTTTTTGTGCTCAATTACATCAATTGTTACAGCTAGTCTTGTTCTTACGAATTATTCCAAAATATCACTAACACCAAATGAGACTTAGCTATGGTGTTTTAGATCTTAGTTGCATTTTTTTGAAATTTATTTTTTTATGCTCATTTACATCACATGTTACAGCCAATCTTGTTCTATGAATTGTTCCAAAATACCACTAACACCGAATGAGACAGAGCTGTAGTATTTCAGTGATTAGTTGCATTTTAATTTAGTTGTAAAACTCTGGAGGTTAATGGCACTCTAGTTCAATTCTGTTCACTATATTTCAAGTTTGAATGATTGCATTCTAGTTCAATTTTATCCATTGTATTTTTAGTTTTATTAGTCAGTTGTATTCTAGTTGTTAAGTTAGACTTGATGGCCTTCATTATTTACAAAACCACTCCTATTCTTAATTTCTACTAATACATCATCATCATAAGAAAAAGAATTGGTAATGTCATTTTGAAGTCTTGAATGTTCTGTAACTTCTCATAAATTCACAAACTGCCTCTTTTCCAAAGCTATTCCAAAATATTTCTAATTCTTGAATGAGGTTTAACAGTGATATTTTGAGTTGTGGAATGGATTAATTTCAGTTTCATAGGTTAATTTAGAGTAGAATTCTTCACTAGGTTGCAGACTATCTTTTTCCAAATGTGTTCCAACAAATTTCTAGCCATGGACGAGATTTTCTCTGTGATATTGTAGATTGTTGTTTACTTAGAAGAACCTCATTACATTAAACTTATCCTTTTCTAAAATTATTCCAACATATTTCTAATGAATGAATTGGACTGAGTTCATGTTATGAGTTATTGAGTTCATGCTATGAGATATTTTTCTTGTTAAAGTATTGCATTTTCTGTTCTCAAGTGCCATACATAGTTTAGAATAGGTTTTGCTCTGTTTTAGTGTGACCAAAAAACTTCTCTTTACCAAAAATTAGTTCTTTTCCTCTTAGAATAGAAACACAAAATCAAAAAAATTGGAAAAACACTAAACACAACGTAGTGAGAAACAGATACCCAAGCACATAGAGTGCACTTCACTTCAACAATTTACTAGCCCTGGTTGACAATTTATGACATCAATTTAGGAACACTAAGTTGAGAAATCACAGGGGATGAAGATATGGAACGATTTTGGTTTGTTGCAGACTCCATCTGGACTGCACAAAATGTGGCAACCGATACGATGAAGAGGCACAACTTTCCCTAGCATTCAAGGATAGGGCACTAGACTACTATATGAGATACATTGCCCAAAATGAGAGTGCATCTATTCAAGATATAAAAGATGCTCTAAAACAACAGTTCTGGAAGCCAAAATCCTACTCTCAGCTGGTAGTGGAAGTAAAGGAATTTAAACAAGGTGCATCTGAATCGGTGTGGGAGGCTGATCAGCGACTAAAGAGAGCAATCAAGGAAGGAGGATTCGAGTATGACAATAGGAAACACACAGAGTGGTTCATCGTTATGTTGTTGCCTCACCTGCGCATGTCGATGAGTCACCAAACCTTTGAATCGCAGGAAAAATATGTGGAAGTCACTATGAAACTAGAAGTTGCACCTAGAGAGGATATGTTGGTAGGGGTATAGAAAATTCAGGAACAGATGGGGGCTATGCATATGGAAATTCAAAACCTGCAAAAGGAGCAAGGAAAGGATGGCCGCAAAGATCTATGGTGCATATGATGTTGGGTATATGGCCACACAAGGGATCAGTGTCCTCTACTAGAAGATTACATGTAGATAGGGGGACCTAGTCCGGTATGCCCAGGAGAAAGTGGGGAATCCATTCTATCACAACCAGGCTCGAGTGGACCTGCGCTGTGGTGTGACGATTTTCATGTAGTAGGACTGCATGATACAAACCATTTTCATTGGCTAGGTGCGTATGTCTCAGAACTAAAGAAACAATGGTGCTGGTTCTGCCGATCGGTAGGGCACAATGAGCAGAACTGTCATACTTATGACTTGATGATAGATCATGGGAAGTTGTATATTGTACAATCAGACCCTGCATCTCCAATATTGTTCACGCACCTCGAAGGATCCCCAGCCCAGGGTAGAGGAGGTCGGGGAGGGAGCGTAGGATGAGGACATGGGTAGCTAATATGTTATAACTGCGGAGAGATAGGACACTTTTCCATAGAATGCCCAAATCCCACTAGACCATCATGCAATTATTGTAGGCAATTGGACCATGTGGTGGAGGATTGCTCAATTTTAATAGCCAAGACGTAGGAAAAACAACCCACTCCTACACAGAATGTGCAAAGAGTTAAAACGGAGCTAAGAAATATAGATCCGAGTGTAAAATTCATGACAAGCAGTGAGATGGTCACCCAGGCAGCAGAGGATGAGCTTTCCTCCTAGGAAGGAGTGAACTTCAACAAATAGGAATCACTAGCAGTCGCCACGCAACTATTGAACAAGATAGGGGAGGGGGTTGAGACCTTCCTGCAGGCATGTCTGAAGTTTCTACAAAATCTGCAGGCCGTAGAGAACCTCCAAGCATTAATGAATGCCTGCGCCGCTCAGCCTAGTTTAATTCCCAACACCAAGGATGTAGACAAACTATACAATTATAAAAAACACACTGGAAGAGAAATGCGGTTGACTCCGCAGATTGGAGACTACGAGATGGATCAAGTTATTATTTATCTTGGGTCAAATGTGAACATATTACCAAAGAAAACATGGAAATGAATGGGAGAGCCTAAATTGGAATGGTCCACTATCCAGTTGCGCATGGTGAATCAACAGAAGATCATTCCTCTGGGAAGGTTTCCAAAATTCATCGTAGATATCACAGGAGTAAAAGTCCTAGTTGAATTTGAAGTCATATAAATTGTGGAGGATGCGGGTCCTTACCATGCACTCCTAAGACTAGAGTGGGCTATAGACAGGGGGGTGTCATTAATCTGAAAAAACACAGCATGGTGTTTGAGAAAAATGGTACGCGCGTAATAGTACCACTAGATCCAGACGAAGGTGTGTGGCATATAGAGCCAGCCTACGAGGAGGAGGAAATAGATCACATTTATAAATTGACTACACGGGACGAATATCGAGTTAACCCCATGGCCAAAGGAGTACTCTGCTGAGAAAAGGATAGTAAATTTTTCTCTGACTCTGATCCGCAACTGGAAAACTGACAAGGAAGGTTGTGCAAGGTTTTGGCGCTACGATGTCTTCGAACACCAAGAATTTCCATCACATCTCTACCAAGGTAAGATACCTTACCTAGCATGATAACACAGGTAATATTATGAAGTTGGTTAAAGCCAAGATTCCCAAGGACTGCAGGTTAGGCGCACTACCTCTAACCCCGTGCGGAGCACCTGCACATTGGTGGGGAACACAAAGGCCAATATTCTTCACCTGGGAGAGGTGCCGGAGCACGATGATCCTGCGCTTGAGGACCCCAACTGATAGACGGGCCCTGAAGTCAATATACCCATGCGGATACTTACTTCCATACAAAATTCGAGGGTGCGATAGGACCCCACCCAAACAGGCTCACCAAGTTACCAATGACCTAGGATTGTGTTCGACTATGGAACTGCACCAACCCATGTGCAAGAGGGAGGAGTTGCAAACACTTCAGGTGACAGATGGCATGAAGACGCTTGACGCATCCCTACCGAATAGGGACATCTTGACCAAGGGAGAAGCACACCAATCGAGAATTTTGGTGGCCAAATTGATGAACTGGTACCTGAACCATGTTATGAAACACCTGGCATCAACCTTAATTCAGGAAACGTGAACAACACGCAGACATCATCCGAGGTCTGACGATTCGTGGGAGAATACTCAGGTATGAATAATGACCATTAGCCCACCCCGCTTTGATAATAAAGGAACCTTACAGTTATGAAAAATAGGTGGCATACCATCAATGCAGCCATTTATGGTAAGTTTGATCTAAATGATCAATGGTAAGTTTCACGTACGGGTTATGCTATCATTAGATAGCCCCAGACAATGTGCAGATAGCAGGATAACCTCACAATAGGCTACATATTGTCGCTACACCATGCCCCTGTTATCTTCCGACTGGCTTAATGAGATCATTAAAATTTTCAAGGACGCCTGTCCTTCTATTACCATGGCGGTCCCTAACCCGCCGAAGGCTTCGAACCTTGGCTATTCAGCACTTGTAGCCATCATATTGAGAGGGCCTAGGAATTCTGAGTTTGATAAATTGATTTGGCGTTGGCCTCCTGCAGAGGAAATTTCCTATGAACCTCGCAAAGAGAGGCACCATAGCTGCGTGATAGGATTTCCCGCGCTTCGCACCCTGGGGACTATTAGTTTCCAAATCCACCTTAGGCTGAAATAAGGCAGAAGAAGGACAACACCAAACCACACTCAGCCTTGTAGCTAGCCCTATGAGGACAGGAGAGGGCTCTCTCCGGGTCAATATAAATGAAAATATTCAAAGGGGGATTGAGATGACTAAAAAAAAAACTAATCTTAGGCTAGATAAGCAAATAAGAGGATTTGATTTTGATTTTTAGGGGTTCTTGTTGGAAAAATGGAAAAACAATTTTTGGGCTTCAGGATGAGGCCAAATTCTTACAGAGTTTAAGTTGGGGCGAGGTAGGCAGCGACTTTGATGTCTGAGATCAAATGAATGGATTGAAGAGACTACTGAGGAGCTGAAGAGGGAAAGAGAGTGCAGGGATCCTCTTCAAACTGACGAAAAACATGTAAAACTAAACAAAATTCTAAGGCAGAGCACCAGCAAATCAATGAATTCTACCTCAAATACTCATTTGTTTAATTCAAAAGCATAGAGAAGGGAAATGGCATAAATATAACATTAATGAAACTTAAAATAAAATTAGAAGAACATCATCAAAACTCAGAAGCCACAATGATCCCAACAAGTGCTGCAAAACTCTGGTCTTTCCTTTGCCAAAATCTGAAAATGAATGTACAATGAGGTGCCAAACTTTTCCCAAGTATCCAACCCTGAAAATGTCTCAGAAAATACAATATATATACCATCCTAACCCCTTCCCATGCCTCTAGGGGTCTATCTCATCCTTCTAGGAGCTGTTTCAACCAATTCTAAACATGGAGCTAACATCTAGGCAGCCAAACAACTTGCCTCTATATGCTAGGAAACTGATCCATTCACTTAATTTTCACTTTTTAGTGAATGAATCCTCTAGAAAAAGTAAAAACATGCCAAATTTACATCATAGTTATCAAATTACATCATGGTAGGTCAATCATCACATGAAAAAGTAAAAATAGTCAAAACTGGGTGAACTTCTGAGCTGAAAAGTGAAATTTGGGCAAAATTCCTCTATGCGCCGCGCCCAAATTCTCTATGCATCGCACCACTTTGGACCTGTTTTTGGGGCACTTCCTAAAGTAAAAATTGAGCTCATGATAGCTCGTTGGAAAGCCCTGGATGTCTTCTATCCAACCCAAGTTAAAATTTTCAATTTCGATGTCATTTTCCCCTCAAAAACTTCAATCTCCCAAGACTGGTTCCTGTTGGTACAAAAAGTGGCAGAAAGACCATTTTTGGAGTGTTTTTGACCTTCAAGACAACCCAGAACTTCATGAAATTTCTCATCCATTCTTGATCATGCATAATTTACCATAAAAAACTCAAAAATATCAATTTTTCCTCCAGAAGATGTCCCAAACGTAAGCGCGCGTCGGGTGGCGCGACGCGTCGGGAGGAAAAACCTGTTTTGCAACCAAAATTTTCAAAATGACAAAATATTCTCCAAATTTGCTGGAACTTGGAGTGAAGGTCTCCCATCATGTCTCATGCTCAGCCAAGGAAGCTTCGGCCAAGATTCGGAGTGGATCCGGCCTCTTTCGACGTTTCAGTGCTTTTCTCAACCTCGCTTTCAGGATCTTCATTTTTGCTCTGCAAACGTGTGTGCGGGCCCAATAGTGATTATTCATATGTCTGAGCATGTATTTTTCCCTATTGGCCTTCGAAAAGAGCTTCTCCAAATGAATGTTTACGTGTGTAAGGAAAGTCTCGCGCTCAACTGGTGTCATGTCACCTGGTCTCTTTCGGGCCAATTCACGGTCTTCACGGATTTGCCGCAACTCTATGAGTGTCTGCTGATCCTCTAGTTGTTTATTCCGCTGCTCCAAATAATTTATAACCCACTGAGCTTTCTGAAAATTCATGGTCAAGGTGTCAATCTCAGCTTTTTTCTCCTGGATTATCTCTTTTAGCTTTGAGCTGGGAGAGCTCGCATCAACATCGATGAGTATAAAATCAGTGTCTTGGCCTCCTGAAGGGCCCTCATCGTGCATAGGCATCTTGCCTCTGTCCTAAACCTGTACCTGTTCTGATGTCGAAGGCGATACCCCTTCCACACCATGTGGAGATAGTACTCGCACTGCTGATGAAGATAACGAGACCCCTTCCACCCCTGGTGGAGATAGTACTCGTCGTGCTGCTGCAAATAAGGCTTTGTGGCCTCTCTGATATGCCACACACACTGGAGCACTGATAGGCTCAATCTCAGGAACCTCAAACTGATGTGAAGGCTCTGCCTCATCATGAACAATCTCGGGAGGAGGCTGGGGGGCCGCAAAGAAGTCACGAGAGATGAACTCATCCCATGTGATGCCCTGCAAACCAAGCTGATGTACCAAAATGATTTTGATGAGTGCATAGTGATAGATGCTGTTATGTTGCTGCTCTGGATTCTTCTTCTGCACTAGGGTAGTCATCCACTCTATGTTTCGGCACATGAAGTATGGAATATTCATCATTCGCACTCTCGTGAAATGCATCAAAAGTATGATATGGTATGCATAAATGTGTGAGAATCTACCCTCACATCTGAAATATCTAATGATGAGTTTCATTAATGGCGCATAGGACTCCTTCAGAAACTGGAACGGGAATACCCTTCTCAACTACCTCAAATATCCAGGCCTAATGTAAGGTTCATAATATGCTCTATCTAGCTGCTGTCTCTTATTCCACTTCTCACCAATGTTCGGTATCCCAGTCGCCTCAGAAATGGTCTCTGGTGTCAAAGTTAAGTTCACTCCAGCAAGGTTTACATGACCATCATGCAAATGTAGGACAAATAAGCGAACCAACTCCGGATGGTGTTGAATTTGAGATATCATTTCACAATACCGAAAACATGAATGTTGCTGAAAGCATGTCATTGCAAGCGAGCATGCCTGCAATTGAGCCAAAGAAGTGGGCTCCTCCCTGACGTTCCTGCCACTCTTATGAGACCTCCTTGGTACATTTAGCTCTATGGTTGAATCACTGCCCTGCTCATATCCCTGCTCATATGATGAATTTGTCTCTGACATGGTGTTGAAAAAAAGGTGTTTGACAAATAGGTGATGATAAATATATGGTGAAAACAAGAGTTTGTTTCTGTTTTAATGCCAAATGTGCCACATATGTAATAGGGTGTTGTGAAGAAATGTCACAAGGAAAACAATAGTTTGTCAAGTGAATTTAAGTGTGAGGACAGTCACTGTTTGAGGGACTTAGGGATTTGGATAATTTACAAGTGATATAGGAAAAAGTGATAGTGATGAGGGTAGTTTTTAGGGATAGGAGTGCAATGACAAAGTATACTTGGGTTAAAGTGAAATCAAGGATATTGAAACATTCCTTGAATCTTTGGTAATCAGGATTTTATCAATAATATGATGTGGTGACAAGTGATAGGGTTTGGGGGTTTAAAACATGGGCATAAAAGGGAATAAGGGATATGGGACAGCAGATATAGGAGAAAGGATCGTAATACAATAGTGTGATAGTACTGGCAGTGATAACAATGATGACAATAACAAGGGCACAAATGAAAATAGAAAGAGAGTTTAAGCACCATAATTTAAGTTTTAATCAACTCTTTGCAAACCCTTGGGAGAAGATTGCAATATGGGTATAGGGTTTATTCTTGCACCAATTAAAATCTTTGAACACCTCCTTCAAATGACACCCAACAGGAATTAAATTCAGATAGCAAGCACACAGAACTTACTTGGAGGAAACAAGTTTGAAATCATTTGAATTTGGAGCAACAATGATGATTTTTAAGCCTATCGAGCATGTGCGCCGCGCTCAGTGGGTGCGCCGTGCCCTTAGAAATTTTCACTGTGTCTTCCATCTCTATGCGCCGTGCTCCATGGATGCGCCCCGGCCTATCCCAATGCGCTGCGCTGCCTTCAACGGACACAGTCGGCCTTCTAAAATGTAGTTTCTCTCTTCAACTTCAAACTTGACTTTCTCTTGGATATTTTCTCAATAAATATTGTTGCAAATGAATTAATAGTCTTGGGAAATATCTCATATAGACATGGTTTTAATCTTTTATTCTTCAAAACCTATTTTGTAATGTTTTTTGACTTTGGCATTTTTTCATTAAATACAACTTTGTCTTTTGTTTCCTCACTAGCTTTCTGGACTTGAAATGATGAAATTGGTTGATTTTTTCATGGATGTTGGCGTTGAACCTTGGAAAAGGAAAACTAGAGTCTGCTTTGAAGTCTTCATGGCGGAAAAATACATGATTATTACAAAAAAAAAAATTGACAATTTCTTCTTCAAAACAGAGTTTTGAAGAAGAAATGTCCTCGAGCATATTTGATGATGAAAATATTGAAATGAAAACTTGTTGAAAACCTCCTCATGGCCTGCGGGCATTATTTAACATTTCGAAAGACCAAACCCTAGACCTAGAAACTAAAATGACTCTTTTGACCAAAATAACCATTTATGACTGTAAATGACATGAACTGAACTTTGATGAATTTTGGGAATTTTGACCAACCCAGCAGGTATAAGCATGAGGGAAAATGAAAGAAAAAAACCCTTCTGTCAGACAATGGCATGCCCCTAACGAAATGCAGATGAATGAGTGGAATGAGACACCTAAATAATGAAGTGCAAAAGAGAAATGGTCTCTGATGGAGGGATGTAAAACTTGACTCTAACATTGGCTGCAATGGGGATGGTAGCTCCTTGGAGGTGCCAAGAACAACAGATCTTTGGGAGAGCAGACCAGTGCTTTTCGTCCATTGGGCTATGGAATCGATTATTTTGACAAAATAACTCAAGACTGTTGACTGAAATTATTTGACTGAAACTTTAACTTAAACTGACTCAACCTTTAAAACAGAAATGACTGAACCAAACCGACTAAACAGACTCAAACAAAAACTGAAATCCTTCTTCAAAATTATAGCCTTCACTTTGGGCCCCAGACTGAAGAAAAGACTACAATGCACACTTACAATGAAATCTAAATACATGATATGTACAATGACAATGATCAACAGAAAACATCTTAGAAATGGTACCGCTTGAGTAGCCAACCATTGATTGGCCCTCCTGGATAGTCTTCACCGTTCATCTCCTTCAAAAGAAAGGCGCTCTGACCTCGATGTCCTGCAATCTTGAATGGACCTTTCCAGAGGTTTTCAAACTTACCGTGTTTACCTTTTTCCTCATTCCTAGCATCCCACTTCAGTACTACTTCCTCTAACTGGAATTTATCCACCTTCTCTTTCCTGTCATAGATCTTTTTTATTCTCTCTTGCAACTTGAATGTGTTCTGGAAGACCTCTTCTCTTGTTTGCTTCAACTGAATCATCTGACTTATTCTTCTCTGCATATGGATTTCTTCACTACCAGCCTCCTGAAGAAGCTTGACCACTGGAACAGCAAGTGAGGTAGGAAAGACTGTATCTACTCCATAAACTAATTTGAATGGGGACATACCAATAGACTTCTTTTGACTTACCCGATCAGCCCATAGCGCATTCACCAGCTTATTATGCCAACTCTTCTTATTGATGTCCAGCAAATTTTTAATGATATTGACTAGAGACTTATTGGAAGATTCCGCCAAACCATTTCCTTGTGGATGATAGGCGGTTGAATGTACCAAAATAATTTTATACTTAGCACAAAACTCAATCATCTTTCTTGATTTAAAATCCGCTGCATTATCAATGATCAATTTACTCGGGCAACCAAAACGAGACAAAATGTTGTTCTCAAGGAAAGAAATAATTACCGAATCGATGGCTTGCCTTGTAGGAACTACTTTGATCCATTTCGTAAAGTAATCGGTGGCTGTTAGAATCCATCTATGTTGTCCTGAGGAAGGAGGATGGATTTCCCTAATGAAATCCAAACCCCATTGCTGGAAAGGGGCGCTCACCTCAATAAGCTTGAGTGGAAATGGCTGTAATTTCTGTCTTCCTTCGAAAATTTGGCACTCATGGCAGCCTTTGACTGCTTTATAGACATCAGCAAACAATGTCGGCCAATAGTACCCTGCTCTCAAAATCTTATTGGCAGTTGTCTTCCAAAAATGATGACCCCCGCAGTCTCCTTTGTGAAAATATTCCATTACCTTCTTCGCTTCTTCCTCCACCAAAAAATTCAATAACACACCACCCGAATCCTTCCAATAAAGTGCAGAATTCAAAATACAAAATTTTGCAGCCTTCAGTTTCAAAGTTCTACCTTTGTTTCTAGTCATGCCGGGCGGTGATGAAAAATTCGATTCAGCCATAAGCTTCACCAGCCCCTGTCCCTTGATAAGTTTCTTGGGCCTTATTTCCACATAATATTCCAGCAAAGATGTGATCCACTTACCACGTCTTCCTTCCGGATCAGTCTGTACTAAAAAATCTTTCACGGCAGCGTTAGGAACATAAGCTAAAATATGGGAATGTAAAATGTATACCCGGAAATCCTTCAATGCCTTTACCAGTGCCAGAGCTTGTTTCTCGATGATGTTGTATTTCAAGGTTGCGTCTCTAATAGTTTTACTGAAAAATGCTATAGGCTTCTCATGTCCATCTCTTTTCTGCATTAACACAACTGCCATGGTATGTTCTGAAGCAAAGGAAAACAAAATAAAATCTTGGGTGTAATCCAGGTTGATTAACACCGGAGCTGAAGATAGTGCCAAATTCACCAAATTAAAGGACTTTACCCCATCTTCAGTCCACTTCACTTGGCTGTCCTTTTTCAGCATATTTTTTATTTCTCTCAAATTTTCAGCAAGGTTTGGGATAAAACAACGCAAAAAGTTCATCTTACCATTAAAATACTGAATCTCTTTCTTGTTCCTGGGAGGGTCAATTTGCTGGATTGCTTCACCATTTTGGGGTGTTCATCTGTCCCAATATTTACATCCTCAACTCCTTTTTCAGTCGGTCGTAAAGTTGGCTTCTTGGCCACATCATCCTGATCAAAGAGCTCTTCTAAAGGTATCAAACCTTTAGGAATAATGTTATCTTTCAGCTGCAACACCTCCATTTGATTTACTTGAACATCATCACCATTATCATATTCTACATCGATTGAGGTATCTTTGAACTTACCTTTACTTTGTAGAAAATCATTAATCTCATCATCATCTTGGAAAACTTGCCAACATCTCTGATTATCCGGGACGGTAGGACGGTGCTTCACATGGATTTCGAACTTATTACTTGAATTCATTGGGATCTTCAAGTTACTTGCTGCCTTAGCAAGTGCATCTGCAATTCAATTTTGAATGCGAGGAATACAAGTCAAGGTATAATATGAAAACTGCTTCAAAATATCAAGGACAGTGTTCTGGTAAGCTCACATCCGGGGATGTTTCGTTTGATATTCACCCTTTACCTGCTTAATCACCAATTCAGAGTCACCATAGACTGTAATTCTCTTATCATTTAGCTTTCTAAGAATCTTTAGGCCAGCAATCAGAGCTTCATACTCAGCCTCATTGTTTTAACAATCAAATGCTAATTTGTAAGAACATACCCGTACATTGCTCGGTACCTTATTTGGAGCGGAGAAAGGGCTGTGTACCCAAATACCAATCCCAACACCATCACTCCTGACTGCAACATCGAAATCCATGGTCCATAGACCCTCTTCATCCTCCTCTAAGTGCTGAAATTGTGTTAGCTCTATTTTTTATGCTTGCTGTCCACTATCTTTAGCTGATTGCTCAACTGTGCTTTCCGGATTTTGCCTTTTTTTCTGCAAAACTTCTCTGAAATTCTCGGTAATCTCTGGAATATCTTCTGCTTGAACTAACTGACTATCTACATCATTGAAACTATCGGAAAACAAAAAAAAAAGACTCTAAATCTGTATGTACATAATTAATCGGATGATTGACCAGTTTCTCCTTGGTTGTAATCATATACTTCATTTTTTGTTCCCGGTACAATTTTCTCATTTGGCCAAACACGGGAATCATCGCATAGGAGAAATCTAACTGTAATTTCCCTTTAAATTTTTCTCCCCAAGATCTGGAAAGCAACATACCAAATCTTGGAGGAATGTCTGCTACAACAGCGTCCATCAAAACATTCTTTGTAGGAATCTGATCCAAACTAACAACTAAGCCTTTAATGAGCCCAATACACCTCACTCTGCTAGAATCAAATGAATAAATATCATGGTACTTCTTGGTAATTTCTAAACCCAACTTCTCCACAATTTCTTTCGGCATAATATTATGGGAAGCACCGAAATCGAACATGGCATTATGCAATACAACCTCATGCAATCGAAGACTAATATAAAAAGGAGGCACTTCGCTATCTGGAGACTCACCATCTAAAGCTAGTCCAAATATCAGTTTCGGTTGATCATCTTCAATATTTAGCATATCAGACATGGGATCAAAATTCAAAATTTTAGAGACTTGACCTTTATAACTGTTGCTCCTCATTAGTTTGGTCAAGGGAATGGATACCTTTAATTTTGAAATCTCATTCTCCAAACTAAAGGCTGAAGTCTTTTTGATCTCTTTGGCTGGAACATCTTTCTTCTCAACCTTCTCCCTCGATGTAATTGACTGATTTTATTTTTCTACTGATGATGACTTGGTGGCAGCAGGATCAAATATCTCTTTTGCTTTCTTTTGTGCAACAGGTGAATCGTTTTTAGGTGCTGAAACTTCCTTTCTCTTCTGAATTGGATTGAATGGTACATATCTATTTCTAAGAGAATATTGCTTCTGTTCGACTGACAATGCATTCATATAACCTCTCTGATACTCATCTGACTCTTCCTCAAGAGCAGCATCATTAGCCAAGATAAAATCCTCATCTTTTTGTACCGCTGAGATTTCTTCATACTCATCATCTTCAGTGATATAAATAGGAAAATCATCAGGAGTAAAGAAATTATTTTCCTCCCCCACTACATCATCTTCATCATCTGAATCTTGACCAACAAAATTCTACTGAAGAGGTGTCTTTACTTGCTGCTAGACTGCTGGTTCTTGTGCTCGCTGTTCTCGTTGCTTGATCCTGAATTGTGGCTGCTGCTGACCACGGAAGTTGGGATTTTGAATATGCAGTTTGGGCTTATCAAGAGTGAACCTTTTGAACATTTTTTCCACCTTGTGAAGTATCTGATCTGTAGATGTAGAAGCTTCTTCCTTTATCACAACTTTCTTCTCGGCTTTCAATCTAGCTCTCTTGTCATTCAAATTCACCTCAACACTTACGGCAATCTTCTGCATGTCCTCTAAAGTGGGCGGATCTCTATCTCGTAATGCATAGGCCATCTTTGGATCAAAACCATCCAGGAATTTTAACAAAGCTGATTTCTTAGAAGGCCTCAAGTCATTAGGAATTGCATTATAAACCGCATTAAATCTGATAATATAGTCTTGGACGGACTCACCTGGGTTGCGCTTGATCTTGGTATACTCAAAAGTGATTTGAAGCGGATATTTTTTCCTTTCCCACCGATCTAGAAACTGTCTCTGAAGCTCTTCCAATGTATTAATACTTCTGGGCTGCAAAGCTCTGAACCAATTGCGTACCTCACCTCCAAAATTTTGCACAAATAATCTCATGGAGACATTCTCTTCATCAATTTCATGGAGGTCCAAAAAGTCTGTCAGTCTATCAATATGCTGCTGAGCGGGCACACTTTGAGGAGTACCATCAAACAAAGGAATTTTACTCTGATAATCAGTGGGCATGGGATCCAATTTTGCTGGCAAAACAAGAGGTGTGAATCTAGCAGCCATTGCTCTTGGTGGATTTATGATCTGTCTTGGAGAAACAGGTGGAGTAGGAGAAGTAGGTGTATGAGGTGTATGTGGTGGAGATGGAGGAGGAACTACTACTGATTGCTGATTAGAAATCGATGGTTGTACGGGAATGGTAGGAATGAAAGAAGGTTCAGTGCGAACTTGTGAATCAGATGTAACTACTGATGGACCAAGAGTTTCAGAAGCGGACTCTATGAATTCAGGGATATTCCCTGCCACAATAGAGTTCTGAAGATTCAAAATGTAATTATCAATGGATCTATTAGCTTGTTCAACCTCAAGATACTTGATGAACTCAGGATTTATGATGGTAGAACTAGTAGCACTTTCAGATTTAGTTTCAAACAACGACAACTCGAATCGATCATCAAACTCAATATATTCAATGAATTTAAATACAGTAGGGTATGAATGAGATTTAAAAAAATGGATCACGGGACTTTCTCGATGGAGGATTCTTGAAATCAGATTGGGATTCTCATACACTGGAGGCGGATCAGGATCGGGATGTGATCTAGTATGTCTTCTGGAAGCCAGTGTGTTGATCTATTCAAAAACCAAAGGACAAAACCGATCTATTCAGCCTATCAAATTCTAGAATCAATCTCCCAAAAGTCCAGAATGATGTAATATACTGGGGTAATTCACAAGGAAAATTTCACGTTCATAAGAAAAACCGGAGATTGACTGAAGTAGCATTTATCTACTTCTGCTAATGCAAGGCAAAAGCGTTTCGAAAGCTATCTGGCGTGACTTCAGGCTCCGTCTATAACTTATGAAACAAATAACATCAAAAAGAAAACCATTTTATTCCCCAGTATGGTCGCCACTATGTTAGTTCCCAAATCCACCTTAGGCTGAAATAAGGCAGAAGAAGGACAACACCAAACCACGCTCAACCTCGTAGCTATCCCTACGAGGCCAGGAGAGGGCTCTCTCCGGGTCAATCTCAATGAAAATATTCAAAGGGGCTTGAGATGACTAAAAAAAAAACTGATCTTAGGCTAGATAAACAAATAAGAGTATTTGATTTTGATTTTTAGGGGTTTTTGTTGGAAAAAGGGAAAAACAATTTTTGGGCTTGGGGATGACGCCAAATTCTTGCAGATTTCAAGTTGGGTAGAGGTAGGCAGCGAATTTGATGTCTGAGATCAAATGAATGGATTGAAGATACCTTTGAGGAGCTAAAGAGGGCAAGAGAGTGCAGGGATCCTCTTCAAACTGACGAAAAACATGTAAAACTAAACAAAAGTCTAAGCTAGAGCACCAGCAAATCAATGAATTCTACCTCAAATACTCATTTGTTTAATTCAGAAGCATAGAGAAGGGAAATGGAATACATATAAAATTAATGAAACTTACAATAACATGAGAAGAAAATCATCAAAACTCAGAAGCCACAAGGATCCCAACAAGTGCTACAAAACTCTGGTCTTTCCTTTGCCAAAATCTGAAAATGAATGTACAATGAGGTGCCAAACTTTTCCCAAGTATCCAACCCTAAAAATGTCTCAGAAAATACAATATATATACCATCCTAACCCCTTCCCATTCCTCTAGGGGTCGATCTCATTCTTCTAGGAGTTTTTTCAACCAATTCTAAACATGGAGCTAAAATCTAGGCAGCCAAACAACTTGCCTCTATATGCTAGGAAACTGATCCATTCACTTAATTTTCACTTTTTAGTGAATGAATCCTCTAGAAAAAGTAAAAAAATGCCAAATTTACATCATATTTATCAAATTACATCATGGTAGGTCAATCATCACATGAAAAAGTAAAACTGGTCAAAACTAGGCGAATTTCTGAGCTGAAAAGTGAAATTTGGGCAAAATTCCTCTATGCGCCGCGCCCAAATTCTCTATGCATCGCGCCACTTTGGACCTGTTTTTGGCGAACTTACAGAAGTAAAAATTGAGCTCATGATAGATCGTTGGAAATACCTGGATGTCTGCTATCCAAACCAAGTGGAATGTTTCAATTTTGATGTCATTTTCCCCTCCAAAAATGCAATCTCCCAAGACTGGTTCCTGCTGGTGCAAAAAGTGGCAGAAAGGCCATTTTTGGAGTGTTTTTGACCTTCAAGACCACCCAGAACTTCATGAAATTTCTCAACCATTCCTGAGCATGCATAATTTACCATAAGAAACCCAAAAATATCAATTTTTCCTCCAGAAGATGTCCCAAACGTAAGCGCGCGTCGAGTGGCGCGACGTGTCAGGCGGAAAAACCTGTTTTGCAACCAAAATTTTCAAAATGAAAAAATCTTCTCCAAATTTGTTGGAATCTGGAGTGAAGGTCTCCCATCATGTCTTATGCTCAGCCAAGGAAGATTTGGCCAAGATTCGGAGTGGATCCAGCCTCTTTTGACGTTTCAGTGCTTTTCTCAACCTCGCTTTCAAGATCTTCATTTTTGCTCTGCAAACGTGTGTGCGGGCCCAATAGTGATTCTTCATATGTCTGAGCATGTCTTTGTCCCAATTGGTCTTCACCAAGAGCTTCTACAGATGAATTTTGACATGCGTAAGGCAAGTCTCATGCTCAACTCGTGTCATGTCACCTGGTCTCTTTCGGGCCAATTCACGGTCTTCACGAATTTGCCGCAACTCTATGAGTGTCTGCTGATCCTCCAGTTGTTTATTCTGTTTCTAAAAATAATTTATAACCCAATGAGCTCTCTACAACTTCACGTTCAAGGTGTCAATCTCAGCTTTCTGCTCCTAGATTATCTCTTTCAGCTTTGAGCTGGGAGAGCTCACATCAACATCGATGAGTATAAAATCAGTGTCTTGGCCTCTTGAAGGGCCCTCATCGTGCATAGGCCTCTTACCTCTGTCTTGAACCTATACCTGTGTTGATGTCGAAGGCGATACCCCTTCCATGCCATGTGGAGATAGTACTCGTGCTACTGATGAAGATAACGAGACCCCTTCCACCCCTGGTGGAGATAGTACTCGTCGTGCTGCTGCAAATAAGACTATGTGGCCTCTCTGATATGTCACACACACTGGAGCACTAACAGGCTCAGTCTCAGGAACCTCAAACTGATGTGAAGGCTCTGCCTCATCATGAACGATCTCGGGAGGAGGCTGGGGGACCGCAAAGAAGTCACGAGAGATGAACTCATCCCATGTGATGCCCTGCAAACCAAGCTGATGTACCACAATGATTTTGATGAGCGCATAATGATAGATGTTGTTATGTTGCTGCTCTGGAGTCTTCTTGTGCACTAGGGTAGTCATCTGCTCTATGTTTCGGCACATGAAGTATGGAATATTCATCATTCGCACTCTCGTTAAATGCATCAAAAGTCTGATATGGTATGCATAAAGGTGCGAGAATCTACCCTCACAACTGAAATATCTAATGATGAGTTTCATTAATGGCGCATAAGACTCCTTCAGAAACCGAAAGAGGAATACCCTGCTCAACTGCCTCAAATATCCAAGCCTGATGTAAGGTTCATAATATGCTCTATCCAGCTACTATCTCTTATTCCACTCCTCACCAATGTTCGGTATCCCGATCGCCTCAAAAATGGTCTCGGTGTCAAAGTGAAGTTCACTCCAGCAAGGTTTACATGACCATCACGCAAATGTAGGACAAATAAGTGAACCAACTCCGGATGGTGTTGAATCTGAGAGATCATTTCACAATACCGAAAACATGAATGTTGCTGAAAGCATGTCATTGCAAGCAGGCAGGCCTACAATTGAGCCAATGAAGTGGGCTCCTCCCTGACGTGCCTGCCACTCTTATGAGACCTCCTCGGTACATTTAGCTCTGCGGTTGAATCACTGTCCTGCTCATATCCCTACTCATATGATGAAATTGTCTCTGACATGGTTCTGAAAACAAGGTGTTTGACAAATAGGTGATGATAAATATATGGTGAAAACAAGAGTTTGTTTCTGTTTTAATGCCAAATGTGCCGCATATGTAATAGGGTGTTGTGAAGAAATGTCACAAAGAAAACAATAGACTATCAAATGAATTTAAGTGTGAGGACAGTCACTATTTGAGGGACTTAGGGATTTGGAAAATTTACAAGTGATATAGGAAAAAGTGATAGTGATGAGGGTAGTTTTTAGGGATAGGAGTGCAATGACAAAGTGTACTTGGGTTAAAGTGAAATCAAGGATATTGAAACAGTCCCTGAATCTTTGGTAATCAGGATTTTATCAATAATATGAAGTGGTGGCAAGTGATAGGGTTTGGGGGTTTAACACATGGGCATAAAAGGGAATAAGGGATATGGGACGGGAGATATAGGAGAAAGGATCGTGATACAATAGTGTGACAGTACTAGCAGTGATAACAATGATGACAATAACAAGGGCACAAATGAAAATAGAAAGAGAGTTTAAGAACCATAATTTAAGTTTTAATCACCTCTTTGCAAACCCTTGGGAGAAAATTGCAATATGGGTATAGGGTTTATTCTTGCACCAATTAAAATCTTTGAACACCTCCTTCAAATGACACCCAACAGGCATTAAACTCAGATAGCAAGCACACACAACTTACTCGGAGGCAACAAGTTTGAAATCATTTGAATTTGGAGCAAAAATGACAATTTTTAAGCCTGTCGAGCCTATGCGCCGCGCACAAGCCCAATGCGCCACGCTTAGTGGGTGCGTCGTGCCCTTAGAAATTTGCACTGTGTCTTTCGGCTCTATGCGCCGCACTCCATGGATGCGCCGCGGCCTATCGCAATGCGCCGCACTGTCTTCAATGCACACAGTCGGCCTTCTAAAACGAAGTTTCGCTCTTCAAATTCAAACTTGGCTTTCTCTTGGAGATTTTCTCAATAACTCTTGTTGCAAATGAATTAATAGTCTTGGGAAATATCTCATATAGACATGGTTTTAATATTTTCTTCTTCAAAACCCATTTTGTAATGTTTTTTGACTTTGGCATTTTTTCATTAAATACAACTTTGTCTTTTGTTTCCTCATTGACTTTCTGGACTTGAAATGATGAAATTGGTTGATTTTTGCAGGGATGTTGGCATTGAACCTTGGAAAAGGAAAACCAGAGTCTGCTTTGAAGTCTTCATGGCGGAAAAATACATGATTATTACAAAAACAATTTTGACAATTTCTTCTTCAAAATAGAGTTTTGAAGAAGAAATGTCCTCAAGCATATTTGATGATGAAAATCTTGAAATGAAAACTTATTGAAAACCTCCTCATGGACTGCGGGCATTATTTAACATTTCGAAAGACCAAACCCTAGACCTAGAAACTAAAATGACTCTTTTGACAAAAATAACCATTTATGACTGTAAATGACATGAACTGAACTTTGATGAATTTTGGGAATTTTGACCAACCCAGCAGGTATAAGCATGAGGGAAAATGAAATAAAAAAACCCTTCCTTCAGACAATGGCATGCCCCTAACAAAATTCAGATGAATGAGCGGAATGAGACACCTAAATAATGAAGTGAAAAAAGAGAAATTATCTCTGACGGAGGGATGTAAAACCCGACTCTAACAGGGACAACTGTGGGACCCAGCTGAATGGACCTGGATGATATAATAGAGGAGGGAATGCTACTATCACAGTCCCCCACCAAAAATGTCACAATCAAGTCATGACTAGGCTTGTGCTGGGAAGGAACGCTAAGATATAGGCATATGTTGCGACTTCTCCGGAGTCCCAGATTACCGATGAGCAGAAGTCATATTTGTTCACTCCCTCACACTATCCTAGTTAACGATCATGCTCCAACCATTGTGGACATACAAATAGATTTGGCGCAGCTACCCCGCAAAGTGCTACAAGGATTATACACCGCGGTGTTGCAAGAGGTTTTCCACTGTGACCGAACTGTGTGACAGTAGCACCAAATACCTCCAGAAGTTCGGGCACAGTGGGTTTCCTTGGTCACAGAAGCAACAAATATTATTCAGGAGAAGCTTACACGAGGCATGCAATTGGTTGAAGAAGCTAAGCATCTCTGGACAACAGTCTGGTACCATCCTATGCTTCAGCATATATAGGACGACTTATGGCAAGCAGAAGCTGCTTTCGATCAAATTCGAGCTCCCTTGCTCTCCATCGGTTCTGCAGAGTGTCTAGCTGTCATGGAAACAATTTTGAATCTTCGATGAGCCAAGCATGTTGTTAGGAAGTGGTTGAAACCATGGGGTGACACCACCCTCCAGCTCTCCCAGGATGCTCATATCGCCATTGCGCACCTCCACCGAATTTTATAACAAGTTACCGCAGCTCCATATGGCCTTGCCTCCATGACACTTGTTAACATTGCACAACGAGCTGTTGTCCAGAGTCGAGAAGTGCTCTCTCCACTTTCTCGTGCTCTTGATACCTTTCATGCATAGATCGAGGCCACACCACCATAGTGACTCGGGACGAGTCACAAGATTGTGTTGAGGGACTTTGGAACATGGTCTCCCACAAGCTGTGAAATTGGTCCATTTTGAATACTTTTGATTAGATTTAGTCTAGCATAGGGGTTTTGGGGCGGGCCAAAGCCCTGAAAGAATTGTAATAGGTAAAAGGGTAAACTAGGGGTCCGAAAACCACGGTTTTCATACAATTGGAAAGTCTAGTCTAGATTATTATAAATAGAGGAACATTTTTGTATTGTAAGGAAGAAGATGAAGAGCTATTGATGCGAATTGTGGTTTAAGATATCTATTTGGGTTTTAGGGAAAGGACTCCTGCTAACTGTGTGTGGGGAGATCTAAGTCCAGCTGTTTGCAGACCCTGCTGCTGTGTCCGCAGGCTGGGAAGGGAATTGTAAGGAAGAATTAATGAATGAATGAATAAGAAATGTTGATAGAGAACTGGATCTGTGAGTACTCTTTGTGTGAATCATTGATAATTATTGCATTGTGTATTTTCTATGTTTAAGCTGCGAAGATCTGTGTAAGTGTGTTTTCTATATCTGGATCTGTTATGTTCTGTTCCGTTTGTGCAATACGGTGCTACTGTCATAAAAGCATATAATTGCATATATAGTGCACGTGGATGTGAATAGAGACCTAATTGACCCTTCATAGAACAAGGTAATCTGGGAATCACAGGGTCTAGCACAACTCTGCTTACCTTACCTATCCTTTCTCATGGTGTGGAAACATGGGTGCAGCACCCACCCATACTACTTCGGGTGAGACTTTGACCTGCACAAGCAGGTCACTACCGAAAGGGCCAGTAGTATAGGGGTTTGTTGGCAAACCTTCTGCTCTGAACTTGGGTCAGGACCCCTCGAGCCAACAGGTCCATGTTAAGGTTAGGTTAAGGGTAAGGTTAAGGTGAAGGTTAATGTTAATTTTAGGTTAAATGTAGGTTAATTTTGAGGCTAATGCTAAGGTTAAGGTTACGGGTTTAGTTTAGGTTAAAGTTAAGGCTTTAGTTAGCTTAGGCTTAAGGTTAAGGTTAACACTAAGGTTATGGTTAGGTTAAGGTCAAGGTTAAGGTTAAAGTTAGGTTAAGGTTAATGTTAAGGTTAAGGTTAAGGTTAAGGGTAAGGTTAAAGTTAAGGTTAAGGTTAAGGTTAACACTAAGGTTATGGTTAGGTTATGGTTAAGGTTAAGGTCAAGGTTAAGGTTAAAGTTAGGTTAAGGTTAATGTTAAGGTTAAGGTTAAGATATGGTTAAGGTTAAGGTTAAGGTTGAGGTTAAGGTTAAGTTTTTGTTAAGGTCAAGTTAAGGATAAGGTTAAGGTAAGGTTAAGGATAAGGTTAGTTTAAGGTTAAGGTAAGGCTAAGGATAAAGTTTCGATTAGGTTAAGGTTAATGTTAAGGTTAATGTTAGGTTAAGGTTAGTTTATGATAAGTTAAGGTTAGGTTAGGGTTTAGGTTAAGGTTAAGGTCAGGTTAAGGTTAAGGTTAGGTTAGGGTTGAGGTTAAGGTTAGGGTTAAGGTTAAGGTCAAGGTTAAGGTCAAGGTCAAGGTTAAGGTCAAGTTTAAGGTGAAGGTTAAGGTTAAGGTCAAGGTTAATGTTAAGGTTAGGGTAAGGTTAAGGTTAAGGTTAGGCTAAAGTTAAGGTTAGGGTAAGGTTAAGGTTAAGGTTAATGTTAAGGTTATATTAAGGTTAAGGTTAGGGTAAGGTTAATGTTAAGGTTAAGGTTAAGGTTAGGTTAAGGTTAAGGTAAGGGTAAGGTTAAGGTTAAGGTTAAGGTCACATTAGGTTATGGGTAAGGGTAAGGTTAAGGTTAAGGCTAGGTTAGGTTGGGGTTAATACTAAGGGTAAGGTTAATGTTAAGATTAAGGTCAATTTTATGTTTTAACTTAAAGTTAGGTTAAGGTTAGGTTAGGGTAAGGTTAAGGTTAAGGTTATATTAGGTTAGGGTGAAGGCTAAGGTTAAGGTTACGGTTAGGGTGAAGGTTAAACGTTAAGCTTAATGTTAAGGTTAAGGTTAAGAGTTAAGGTTTAGGTAAGGTTAAGGTTAGGCTAAGGTTAAGGTTAAGGGTTTAGGTTAAGGTTAGGTAAGGGTAAGGTTAAGGTCAACGTTAAGGTTAGGTTATGCTTAAGGTCAAGTTTAACATTAAGGTTAAGTTGAAGGTTTTAAGGATGAGGTTAAGGTTAGGGTTGTGTTAAGGTTAAGGTTAAGATTAAGGGGATAAGGTTAAGGTTAACATAATGTTAGGGTTAAGGTTAAGGTTAACACTAAGGTTAGGTTAGGTTAATGTTAAGGTTAAGGATATAGTAAAGGTTAAGGTTAAGGTTAAGGTTGTGTTAAGGTTAACGTTAAGTTTAGGTTAAGGTTAAGGTTAAGGTTAGGTTAATGTTAAGGTTAGGTTAATGTTAAGGTTAGGTTAAGGTTAAGTTTAAGGTTAGTTTCTGGTTAGGTTAAGGTGCAGGTTAAGGTCAGGTTAAGGTCAAGTTAAGGTTAAGGTTAGGTTAGGGTTAGGTTAAGGTTATGGTTATGGTTTAGGTAGGTTTAAGGTTAACGTTAAGCTTAAGGTTAAGGTTAATGTTAAAGTTCAGGTTTAGGTTAAGGTTATGGTTAAGGTTAAGGTTTAGGTTAAGGTTATGGTTAAGGTTAAGGTTAAGGTTAAGGTTAAGGTTAAGGTTGAGTTTATGGTTTAGGTAGGGTTAAGGTTAAGGTCAAGGTTAATGTTAATGTTAAGGTTTAGGTTAAGGTCAAACTTAATTTTAAGGTCAAGGTAAGGTTAACACTGAGGTAAGGGTTAGGTTATGGTTAAGGTTAAGGTAAGGTTAAGGTTAAGGTTAAGGTTACGGTTAGGTTAAGGTTAGGGTAAGGTTAAGTTTAAGGGTTAGATTACCGTAAAGATAAGGTTAATGTTAGGTTAAGGTTAAGGTCAAGGTTAGGTTAGGGTAAGGTTAAGGTTAAGTTTAGGTTAAAGTTAAGTTTAAAGTTAAGGTTTAGGGTAAGGTTAAGGTTAACACTAAGGTTAGGGTTAGGTTCTGGTTAAGGCTAAGCTTAATGTTAAGGCTAAGGTTAAGGTTAACACTAAGGTTAGGGTTAGGTTATCGTTAAGGAAAAGGTTAAGGTTAAGGTTAAGGTTAGGTTAAGGTTAAGATTAAGGTTAAGGTTTAGGTCAAGTTAAGGTTAAGGTTAGGTTAACATTTAAGTTTAAGGTTAAGGTTAAGGGTTAGTTAGGTTAAGGTTAAGGTTAAGGGTCTAGTTAGGTTATGGTTAAGGGTAAGGCTAAGGTTAAGGTTAAGGTTAAGGTTAATGTTAAGGGTTTAGCTAGGTTATAGTTAAGGTTAATGTTAATGTTAAGGTTTAGGATAAGGTTAAGGTTAAGGTTAAGGTTAAGGTTAAGGTTAAGGCTAACTTTAAGGTTAACCTTAGTGTTACCTTAAGGTTAAAGTTAAGGGTTTAGTTAAGTTTAAGGTTAATTTTAAGGTTAAACATGCGGTTAATGTTAAGGTTAATGTTAGGATTAAGGTTAAGGGTTTAGTTAAGGTTAAGGTTAAGGTTTGAGTTAAACTTAAGGTTACGATTAAGGTTAAGGTTATGGTTAGGTTAGGGTTAGGTTAAGGTTAAGGTTAAGGTTAAGGTTAACGTAATGTTAAGGTTAGATTAGAGTTAAGGTTAAGGTTAGGGTTAAATTTGAGGTTAGGTTAAGGTTCAGGTTAAGGTTAAGGGTGAGGTTAAGGATAAGGTTAATTTTAAGCTCAGTTTAACTTAAGGTTAAGTTAAGGTAAGGTTAAGGTTAAGGTTAGGGTTAAGGTTAAGGTCAAGGTTAAAGTTAAGGTTGTGATAAGGATAAGGTTAAGGTTAAGGTTAGGTTAATGTTAGGTTAAGGTTAGTGTTAAGGTGAAGGGTAATATTAAGGTTTGTATAAAGGTTAGGTTATGGTTAAGGTTAAGGTAAATATTAAGGGGGTAAGGTTAAGTTTAATTTTTATATTAAGGTTAAGGTTAAGGTTAAGGTTAGTGTTAAGGTTAAGGTTAGGTTAGGGTTACAGTTAAGGTTAAGGTTAAGGTTAAGGCTAGGTTAAGTTTAAGGTTAGGTTAGGGTTAAGGTTAAGTTCAAGGCTAGGGTTAGGTTATAGTTAAGGTTAAGGTAAATTAAAGATTAAGTTTATGGTTTTCGTTACGGATCTTAACCTTAACCTTCATTATAACCCAACATTAACTATAACCTAACCTTATCCTTGACCTTAATTATAACCTAACCCTAACCTTGACCAAACCCTTAACATTAACCTTAACCTTAACCTAACCTTAACCTTAACTAATCCTTTAACCTTATCCTTAACCTTAACCTAACCTTAAGCTAACTTTAACTTTAACCTAACCTTAACCTTAACTTAACCTTAACTTAACCTTAACCTTAACCTTAACCTTCCCAAACCCTTAACCTTATCCTTAACCTTAACTTAACATTCACCTTAACCTAACCTTAACCTTACCCTTAACCTAATATTAACCTTAAACTTGACCTTAACCTTATCCTTAACCTTAACCTTACCCTTAACCTTAAACTTAACCTTGACCTTAACTATACGCTAACCCTAACCTTATCCAAACACTTAACCTTAACCTTAACCTTAACCATAAAATTATCCCTAACCTTGCCATAACCATAACCTCAACCATAACCTTGACCTTACCCTTAACCTTAACCTTAACCTTACCGCCTTAACCTTAACCTTGACCTTAACCTTAACCTAAGCTTAGCCTTAAATTTACCTTTAACCATAACCTTAAACTTAACGTTAATCTTAACATTAACCTTACCCTTACCTAACCTTAACCTTAACTTAACCTAACCTTAGCCTTAAATATAACCTTACCCTTAACCTAATCTTAACCTTAACCTTAACCTTGACCTTGACCTTAACCTTGACCTTAACCTTACCCTTAACCTTCACCTTAACCCTAACCTTAACCTTAACCTTAACCTGACTAAACCTGTAACCCTTAAACTTAACCTTAGCCTAACCTAACCTTAACCTAACCATAACCTTAACCTTAACCACCCCATAAACATAAAATTAACCTTAACCTTAACCTAACCCTAACCTTTACCAAATCCATCACCTTGACTTTAACCTTAACCGTAACCTTAACCTGACCTTAACGTTGACCTTAAATATAACCTACGTAACCTTGACCAAACCCTTAACATTAACCGATAATATTAACCTTATCTTTAAGGTTATAGTTAAGGTTAAGGTTATGGTTAAGGTTAAAGTCAAGGTCAAGGTTAAGGTTAGCTTTAGGTTAAGGTTAGGTTTAAGGTTAAGGTTAGGGTAAGGTTAGGGTTAAGGTTCAAGCTAAGGTTAAGGTTAAGAGTAAGGGTAAGGTTAAGGTTACCTTAAGGGTAAAGTCAAGGTTAAGGTTAAGGTTAAGGTTAAGGTTACGTTAAGGGTAAAGTCAAGGTTAAGGTTAAGGTTAGGTTGAGGGTAAGGTCAAGGTTAAGGTTAGGTTAAGGTTCAATTTACGAGTTTAGTCAAGTTAAGGTTAGTTTAAGGTTAAGTTTAAGGTTAAGATTAAGGTTAAGATAAGGTTTGGTTAACCTTAATCTTACTCTTAACCTTAAATATAACCTATACCATAACCTTAACCTTCACCTTAACTTTACGCTTAACCTAACCTTAACATTCACCTTATCCTTAACCTTAACCTTAACCCTTACCTGACCAAACCTTAACCTTAACCTTAACTTTACCCTTAACCTAACCTTAACCTTAACCTTAACCTTAACTATAACCTAACCCTAACCTTAACCTTAATCATAACATTATCTTTACCCTTAACCTCAACCTTAATCTTAACCTTAACCTAACCCTAAATGATAGCCTAACCCTAAAATTGACCAAACCCTTAACCTTAACCTTAACTTGAACCTTTACCCTAACCTTAACCTTAACCTGAACCTTACCCTAACCTTAACCTTAACCCTTAACCTCTAACCTTAACCTTACCCTAAGGTTAAGGTTAAGTTTAAGGTTAAGGTTAAGGTAAGGTTATAGCTAGGTTAAGGTTAAGGTTAAGGTTAAGATAAGGTTAAGTTGAAGGTTAGGTTAAGGTTAAGATTTAAGGTTATAGGTCTTAACCTTAACCTTCACTATAACCTACCCTTAACATTAACCTTTACCTAACCTTAACCTTAACCTTAACCATAACCTTAACTATAACCTTAACCTGAACCTTCCCATAATCATAACCCTAACCTTAACCTTAACCTAACTTTAACCTTGACTTTACCTTAACCTAACCTTAACCCCTTAACCTTAAGATTATCCTTCCCATAATGATAACCTTAAATTTGACTTTACCCTTTACCTAACCTTAACCTAAACCTTAACCTTAACCTTAACCTGACTAAACACGTAACCTTATCCTTAACCTAACCTTAAGCTTGAACTTAACTATAACCTAACCCTAACCTTGACCAAACCTTAACCTTAACCTTAACTTAACTTTAACCTTAACCTTAACCTTCCCATAACCTTAACCTTAACCTTCACTATAATCTAACCTTAACCTTAACCTTAACCTTAACTTTACCGTTAACCTAACCTTCACCTTAACCTAAAGTTAGGGCTAGGTTATAGTTAAGGTCAAGGTTAAGTTTAAGGTTGAGGGTAAGGTTAAGGTTAAGGTTAAGTTTAAGGTCAAGGTTAAGGTTATTGTTAAGGGTTTGGTTAAAGTTAAGGTTAGGGTTAGGGTGAAGGTTAAGGTTAAGGTTAAGGTTAAGGGTAAGCTTAGGGTTAAGGTGAAGGGTAAGGTTAAGGTTAAGGTTAAGGGTAAGGTTAAGGTTAAGGGTTTGGTCAAGGTTAGGGTTAGGTTATAGTTAAGGGTAAGGGTAAGCGTTAAGGTTAACCCTAACCTTGACTAAAACATTAAGGTTAAGGTTAGGTTAAGGTTAATATTAGGCTAAGGGTAGGGTTAAGGTTAGGTTATAGTTAAGGTCAAGGATAAGGTTATGGTTAAGGTTAAGGTTAGGTTATAGTTAGGTTAGGTTAAGGGTAAATTTAAGGTTAATTTTAAGGTTATCATTAAGGTTAGGATAAGGTTAAAGGTTAATGTTAAGGTTACAGGTTTATTAATGTTAAGGTTAAGGTTACGGGTTTAGTTAGGTTAAGGTTATAGTTAAGGTTAAGGTTATAGGTTAGGTTAAGGTTAAGAGTAAAGTCAAGGTTAATTTTAACATTGGGTTAAGGTTAAGGTTAAGGGTAAAGTCAAAGTTAAGGTTAGGTTAAGGTTAAGATAAGGTGAAGGTTAAGGTTAAGGTTAAGGTTAAGGTTAGGTTAAGGGTAAAGTTAAGGTTAGGGTTAGGTTAAGGTTAAGGTTAAGGTTAGGTTAAGGGTAAAGTTAAGGTTAGGGTTAGGTAAAGGTTAAGGTTAAGGTTAGTTTAAGGGTAAATTTAAGGTTAGTGTTAGGTTAGGGGTAAAGTTAAGGTTAAGGTTATGGTTAGGCGAAGGTTAAGGTTAAGGTTAAGATAAGGTTAAGGTTAAGGTTAAGGTGAAGGTTAGTGTTGAGGAGGTAATTCCCCTCTGCGGACAGAGGTGATCCCTGCTAGCCCAGATCGGGTCTAGCAACAATCAAGTCACGTAGTGACGTAGGTTCCTAGTTACAAAATGACAAAAATCATAACGAGTTTCCTACCTCAAATCCTACGTAGTAGTCGTTGAAGAAAAGGTGATGTTTCCCGTCCCTCGCTTGGCAGATCACGATCCTTCTGCTCGACACATCTGAACACCTGCACATATGCAAGGAAACAATGAAATACAACATAAAATCTAAATTGTGTAACCATAAATCAGTCGGAGAGGATATAATTCATTGCGTAAAGAAATAAACACATGAATGGAACCATAATCAAAGTCTCTTATATTAACATAAAAAAGGAAAGATTACAACCCAAATCTCTGACGCTTGATCTTCAGCAAGGCTGACAACAGAGCACATATCAACAAGGCCTATCAGGAATCTGGAAAAAGCTCCCTCTCTTCATCTTGGCTCTCAACAGCTGTCTGGCTATAGTTTCCTTCCTACAAGTTCAACTAGCTTGCTAAAGGAGAAGGCGAGATTTTATAGATTTAGGAAGGGGATTTGGGATCCCTATAATCATGGGATAGGCCCTATCTCTAAGGAAGCTTCCATGATAGGTGGAAAACTACTTCCCATACATGGAGATCTGGAGCCAAACCACCCAACTCCTTTTAGTGACTCGTTCAGGAGTTTGTTGGAATCAAACTTCTACCATTTATTTTTAAAAAACATCCCTTATCAAGCTTGGCACGAGTGAGACACAGGGATAGAGCGCCAGTTGGCACGCCCTCTATGGTGGATTTTCACCCATTGGTGCGAGGGCTGAACTGGATAGTCACACTAAGGCTAAAAGATCTATTTTTAGGGTTTTTTAGAGGAAACTTTGTTCAGAGGAATGTTTGTCCTTATGCAAGGGGATGCCATGAAATTGGTTTCAGGTCATGTCACTGCTCACAGGTCATGGAAAAAGTCCTCCAATGTACGGGATGGGGGATGAAAAAATGTTGTGTAACAGATGCCCCCTAAAGCATGAGGCCTGAGAGAGAGGGAGGGGTGAAATGCTTTATGAGAACGTGCCCAACTGAAAGCATTGTCGTAGGAAGACTTGCATACAAGTACAACTGATATCTCTGATACATGATATGTGGTATGGGTGTAGCCATCCATAATAGAGTGTACAATATTCGGGATCCAAGGTATGGGCCCAGCCATCCAGTATGAAGGATCAACAAGTAGACTCAGGTATGGTCACATCCATCCAATCAAATGAGTCATGTAACTAATCATGATAATCCACAAAACCCATAGCCTACATTTCATCAAACAAAACCCAGGGTCTTGCGCTCCATCTTGACATGAACAAAGTACAAGTTCAAGCATGCAAATAAATGAGTTGAAGTCGAACATGCAAGAACATCGTCTGATTACCAGCCAATAACGCAATCTGTTAACAGACGTGAGAGGTAGCACCAATAATGAGGATGACCCTCAAGGTACTATAGGTACAATCCATGGAATGTGAACAGTGAGCTAGCGTCGAACACCCGCAAAATCATTCGATCAAAGGTCAATAATGAAATCCTTGCATCAAATGTGAAAAACCTACCATTGAGGCATGTAGGATCCAAGGTACCTGAAGGGCGGCTCTAGATCAGCTTCCTAGATAATGAGTTGAAGTCGACAGGAAGTGACCTTGATTGAAGGTGGGCCATAGTGTTTCCCACATCATCGACGCGAGACAGAGGAACATGATGTTTGTGAATCAAGATCAGTGGAGAATCAGAGGGAGATTGAAAAATATAGAGGCCAACTTCTCTTGAACATATCGGCGGCACGACACTGGATTTGGCAGTATTTGACATCAAAGGATTTGAGGTCATGATGACATGGCAAATAGTAGATGAGAGTTCAAAAAGGATTATCCAAACCCATGGAGGCAACCAGAAAATGAGATGAGATGTCCCCAACCTGACACTGATGCAAAAAAGTTCCATGTTCAAGAGTGACATACTGCCAACACGATCATGATATTGGTTCCCTTTTCCCCCACCTTTTTTGGTGAGTACCCCAATTATTTTGAAAACATGCTTGAAGGGCATAGCATATGCTTGCGATATAAGTTTGTCCTTCAAACAAATCCAACCTAGTACATTTAACGAGCCCTAGGAAGGAGGAAATAAAGTAACGTCATTACAACGATTTTCGATGTCATCAAGTTTAAACGAGTCTAACAAAGGAAGAAATCAGTGTCTTTTCATGTTTAGAGAGTTTGAAAAGATAGCGGAAAAGAAAAATCCAACAGTCCCTTTTCGTAAATAGTTCCTCAGATCCGAAAAGGTAGAAAACTATGTCTGAGAAAACCTCCTAGTCACAATAGGCTAGGGTATTCCTTTTTCATAAATAATCTATCCCAGCCTGAAAAAGGGGTAAACGTATACTGGGTAGATGTCATTTCGCAGCCAATTTAACGAGATCAAAATGAAAAGCGACTCGACAATCTTTTCATTTTTAGAGAGTTAGAAAAGAGCTGAAATATGACTCCAGTAGTGACTTTTTTGTGTTTTTACCGAGTCCGAAAAAATATAAAATACAACTCGTGTCGTCGTCCTAGTCACGTGAAAACCCGTTGCTACACAAAAAGCAAGTGTAAAACCCATTTTCTGAAAAAATATGAGAAAATATGAGAAAAATAAGCTTCAAAACCTATTTTTTATTTCAAAAAGTTATAAATATGACCAAATAGTAAAAACATATTTACTTTTTACTTTTTACCTCTTGTGCAGAGCAATAGTGAGGTTTTCCCTACGATCTTGTGGTGACGATTATGGACGATCCGATGCATCATTCTGAATCTTGTCTTTTCCAGGTAAGAGGCGCTTCCATTAGCTACATTTTAATTCATATTTCATATTTTTCCATCGTGATTTGGCATCCCTGAGGGGGGAATTTGAAAATTTAGGGCGTCATAGATTGGCATGGGTATGAAGCACAGACTCATGCCAATCGAGTTCTTTTTGCAAAGGGGTCATGCCAATTGCGCAACCTCAATTTCCCCTTAAATTTCGAAAAAAATTGAACCAATCAATTTAATTTTTGAGTGCCTAAGGGATCTTATGATGTGCTTATGACCATTTTGATGCAAGTATAAATCCACAATGGTGATTGAATAGAAATAAAGGGAGCACAGTGAAGAGGAAAAAATGGCAATGGGGAATGAGCAATGCATGAATTCTATCCGAGATTGTGGATTAAAGAAATTATTCTTGACACCATGTCTCAGGGCATAACCTGAATTGTTGTAATACTTGATAAGTATCTGGGATGAGAACGGAGAGAAGTTTAGGCTTCGGGATCAAGTGCTTGAACTCAAAGTGTCTGATGTTTACTTCATCACTGGATTGTCTCGCAGAGGTCCAATTCCGATTATGATAGGTACTAGGCCTTCTGGCGAAAATATGTCAATGGTTATGGAAAGAGTGTGCCCAGGGGCACAAACAAGATTAGGTAGTGGTAAAGTGGACATTCACACTGTTCCCGATTTGGCACTCAGAGTGGTGCTCCATACCATTATGCGGGCCGTAGGCTCGCAGGTGCCGAATGAGGCTACCAAAACACAGCTCCCTCTGGCTTCAGAATGTATGAACCCGACAATATTCGATTGGGCCACAACTGTAACCATTAATATCAAATGAAAATTGACTAAATGTAAAAATACCAAACTGAAGAAATTTGGGTACGGTTCAATCTTGGTATTGTTCATCCTAGAACGGCTACCTATCTTCCAGGGCTAGGGGGCGATAGTCGTAGATCCACCTTTGAGATAGCCACGAATGGCTCGATGGGAAGCACTAATGCCCAGAGCAGGAGGGGGCCAGAAAATGTCATGGCGGCCCGAGTTCTTCAGATGGCTCCGGTGACAGTTGATCATCATAGAGGATTGGCCCTATGCTGGTACTGATTTCATAGGAGACCCAGATCTTCCACTCCTGGAAGATCTGGACTAGGATGAGGAGCTGGGTAAGACTCTTTTTTATTTTATGAATATTATGATTTTTTTTTGGTATACATGCATGTTCTAACAATTGATCCTATATGTATGCATATGTCAGCCCAGAGAGGCCCGCCGGGATGTCGTCGATCATGCGGAGGAACCCTCTCGCCTATGACCCTCAAGGTGAAGGGGGCGAGGGGAATGAGATGGTTCAGAACTTAGAGGGAATCACCCATGGGATTCCTGATTATGCTCGCCTAGCAGATGTCCCTATGGCTTATCAGAGGCACACGGTGGGGGTGCCTAGTCGCCTTCATCACTTACTGAGGCGATTGGTGCGAGCAGTAACATGCTGCCATGAGCACCATGCTGATTAGTTGCCTAGGCTTTTCATATGCATATTTTTGAGAGACATGTTGTCTCTGGATGTAACTAAAACAGACATATATATTTTTGGATTTTATGTGATGTACACACACTGAAAACATTCGACATATATATATATATATATATATATATATATTTCTGCATGGATCTTTTCACACATGATGATGTGTTTACAAGTTGTGTAAATGTATATCTAATAACATGTTATCTACTGCATCTGTTAACGCTTTTATTCATCTGGGTATATGTTGATATGTGATGTAATCAAAATTTCTTTCCAGTAAATGAATATGTAGATACAGTCTTAAAATGGATGGGTTCCTAATAAAATAATGACCATTGAGTTGTAACACTACAAGCTGTGAGTCTAGATATACAAGTAATGCACGAATACCGAGGTTAAAGCCTCGTTCAATAATTCCAAAACGACACTATATTCCATGACATTATTTGTAGTAGGCCCTAGACAAACACCTTGTAAATTAACTAACTCACCAACAGGATTGTATATTACCTAGGCTGTCGAAGACAGATTCTCGGTACTGCAGGAGGCACCATCTGTGAAACCGACAAAAGGAGTAATATACATCTGCACAATCAGGAAGGCCCAATTAGTAGAAAGATGCTTACAAAGCACACCACACCACACATGCACAGAAATGAAGAAATCACTTATGTACACACACTACATAAGAATAATTCAAGCATAATACTTCTTCAGGTACAACCCATTCCTAGGCTGCGCTAAAGGAATACCTTCATAATCGATTAGTTCATAGGACCCATTTTTTAATACACGTTTAAGAATATAAGGCCCATGCCACATGGGCTGGAATTTTCTTTCCCCAAGCTTATCATGTGCTTGATCATATAAGAGGACAAGTTCCCCTTCTATAAAAGAACGTGGAGAAACCGTTCGATCGAAATGAGCTTTAACCCACTTTTTATGTGCCTCGATAACCAAAGCAGCCAAGCGGCGAGTTTCATCCAGTATTTCTAGATACAGGAGACGTTCTTCCTCCGAGGAAGTGTCTGGAAGTAATTCCACAGCCAATTTTAGATAAGGGATCTCACATTCAACTAGAAGAGTAGCTTCCATACCATACACCAAATGAAAAGGTGTGAATCCGTTCGCGCTCTTCACTGGCATTCGGTAGGCCCAGAGAGTTGAGAACAATTGGAGATGCCAGTTGGATTTTTGTATACGAATTGTTCGTTGAAGCATCATGACAAGAACGTTGTTCACAGC
Source organism: Pinus albicaulis (assembly GCA_034641835.2). NCBI lineage: Eukaryota > Viridiplantae > Streptophyta > Pinopsida > Pinales > Pinaceae > Pinus > Pinus albicaulis. Next base: position 855,849 of record MU968492.1, read on the forward strand.
CTCAACCTGGCCATTTTCCTGAGGGTAGTATGGCGTTGAGCTTTCGTGACGCAAGCCCAACTTTGATGTCAGCTCTACCATCATGTAGTCCCAAAAATGAGTGCCATGATCGATGACAATGGCTTGAGGAATGTCGAAAAATGTGATCACATGGTTGAAAATGAATTGACCAGTTGTATTACCGTCAGCAGCTAATGTAAGCATCACCTCGTCCCACTTGGTGAAGTAATCTACGGCAATGATGATATAAGCATGCCCCCTGGCAGAGTGAGGGTTACATGTCATAAAATCAATGCCCCATTTTGAAAAAGGGCCTACGGTAATGACAAGATGCAAAGAAAGGGGTGGTGCACACATCTTGCATTGGAAAATATGGCATGCATGACACTTCCTTACTGCAACAATACAATCTTTAAATATACATGGCCAGAAGTAACCTACATGCAAAATCTTCTAGGTGGCAGCATAACTGGAAATGTGACCGCCACAGGCGCCACTGTGACAGTCATTCAGGACTTTCTCAGCCTCCTCCAAGGTCAAACATTGGTGGAGCACAAAATCGACTCCGACATGATATAACGTATCTCCGACAATGTGATATGGTTTGGATTGATGCCGAATGTGATGTCGAGCATTCTTCGTTAACTTGGACCGGACGGTAGATTTCTGAAGGTACACGATGATGTCACCATACCATGGATCGTGAGTGCTGATGACAAAGAGAGTTTCATCTAGGATATGATCCTTGGATTGAGATGGAACAGAGTCGGTAGGGAGAGAGAAGATGAGATCAGAAAAAACCAATGACTTCATCGATTCAGCAATAGTGAAATCCAAATTAAACTCCTGAAGGATCACAATCCATTTGGAGTACTTGCCCCCCAGCAATTTTTGAGACAAGATGTAAGTCATGGGGTTGTTGTTGGAAATCATAGTTACCATGCGCAACAGGATGTAATGGCGAAACCGTTGAATGGCCTAGACCACGGTGAGCGCCAGCTTCTCGACATGGGCATAACGTGTTTCAGTGTCGAGGAGATTCTGAGACAGATAATAAAAAACATGTTCATTTCTGTCATCATAATCCTGTACCAGAACCATGGCAATGGTGCTAAATGCAACAGCCAAATAGAGGGTAAAGTTGTGATGATAGTTGGGAGGATGTATTAACAGAGTGTTAACAAGAAACGTCTTAATTTTATCAAAATATTGTTGAGAAATCTCGACCCAATGGAAGGGAACGTCCTGTTTTATAAGTCGCGTAAACCCTTTGGCCACTTCTACATAGTTCGGGATAAAGCGACGTAAAAAATTCGCTTTACCCTGAAGACTATGGAGTTGATGCAATGAGGATGGGGATAGGAGATTAAAAATAGCCTCGACCTTGAGGGGGTCAAGGAGAATCCCATATTTAGAGACAATGAATCCCAAAATACGACCAGAGTCAACGCAGAAGACGCACTTGTGAGGATTGAGCTTGATGTTGTAACATCTGCAATGGAGAAAAAATCTGGTAGAGGTGTTCAGGATGGTCTTAGCGCTGAGATGAATGAGCTGGTAGGTCATATAGATAAAGCTAAACAATGTGACGTATGTTATGAAAGGCATAGGACATGGCATGCTAGAAGGTGGCTCTAGCATTTTTCAAGCCGAACGGGAGCTTCTTATAGGTGAAAGTTCCCCACAGACAGATGAAGGCGGTCTTATGTTGATCGAAGGGTAAAATATTGATTTGGTTATAACTCGACAAGCTGTCCATAAGGGAATAGATCTCACTACTCTCACAATCATCGATGATCTGATCTATAAAGGGGGTGGGATAGTTGTCCTTAGGACAAGCGTGATTTATGTCTCTATAGTCAACACAAACTCAAATTGTGCCCTACTTCTTATCTATAGGGAAAATATTGGAAACCCATTCTGTGAGGGGGATTGGATATATGAAGCCTGCTTGAAGAAGTTTCTCAATTTCTCCTTTTATAGCAGTGGCTTTTCGAGGATGCACTGATGTAGACGCTGGTGCACAAGCTTCGCACCAGGGTAGGTGGGAATTTCATGCACGAAGATACTAGGATCGATCCCGAGCATCTCTTCATAGGACCATGTGAAAACATCTCAGAATTCGTGGAAAAGGCTAGTGTATACTTGGATCTCTTCGGGAGAACAAGTGACTCCCACGTGAATGTTCTCGACGACCCCTGGTTTAACGGAGATGTTGATAGGCATTGTTTGGGTGATATTACTCAGATTACCTTCTGAAAGAACCTCATGAGTCAATATTGGTGTTTGGAGAAGCAGAGAGGGAACCTGAGATGTAAAGTACTTGAAACAATTAGACATTGCTCCCAGGCTGGGCATGAACGAGGAATGATTATGTGCATCGCTCCGTGGCAGATCTTCAAGAGACATCGTCTCCATGATAGCTTCGTCAGACATAAATAATTCTCTCAAAGGATTGGGTGAATCTACATCACCGAGCCAAGGGGATTGAGAATAAACATCAAGAGCCATGCTCAAAGGAGCATTTTCAACAGGAGGAGGATTGATGCAGAAACGATCTCACAATAATTAATTTCAACTGGGGTCAGAGGCACGGATTCTCCAAAAGAGGTCACCTGTTCAGGAGAAGGGATGATCCATGGGTCATCTGACCTAGAGATCATGTTGACTTGAATGATGTTCGGTGGTGGCATGGGAAAAATACCCATGAGAACGGGGTCCTTGAAAAGACCAGGTCCTACATTGTCGGGGGGATTGGGAATTTGATCCATTTATGGCACGTTGTTCTCGAAGGATGAGGTAAAGAAAGATAACTGATCAACTTTAATAATCTTTCCCTCATGTGGAAACTTCAAAATCCAAAAGAGGTTCGACGGAATGCATAGCATGGCGTGGGTCCAGCTGCGACCAAGTAGAATATTGTAGTTGAGTTTGGCATCAACCACTTCTACTTAAATGTTGATTGTCTTACCTTATAATGTGATTGGTAAACTCGCGAGAACACCCAAGGGTTTTGATTCCCTACCATCGAATGCCTCGAGGGAATTAGGAGATGAAGTGAGGGTTGGAGAGCCAATGGCCTTCTAGCAGGCAGATGGCATATTGCAGATAGAGGCACCTTCATCCACAATGGTTCTGTGAATGTTGAGGTCGTTGATACCAACTTGTATAACAAGGGCGGTTTGATGTGGAAGTCAAGGGAAAACATTCTCTAGATCGAAGGTGAGAAGGCTAGAATTGGCAGGATCAATTCCACCGATTGCAGATAACAAAGCTTTTCATTGAGATGGGAAAATTTGAAGCACTTCCAATGCAAACATTGCGGAATGCACCTGTGCCAAATCCTCAAAAATGTTGTAATTTTGAGTAGCACAGGCATTTGGATTATAGGAAGAATTTCTAAGAACACCTTTGGAAGGTGGCCGTATAACGGGTTCAGCGCTAGGCTTCTCAATTTCTAAAGGACCAGAGGTAGGTGGGGGAAGTGGGCCATCAACGAATTCCTTCTCGGCTGCCTGGCGTGATCTGGCATAATCCTTCAATCGAGTGGCAATCGAAATAGGTGGAGCACCACTCATCATAAAAAATTGGGACCCAAATGGTGCAGATGGTGAAGGCTGCTTGACCATTTGGGTCTGTTGAGATGGAAAAGGTTCCTTAAGAACTTTCAGAGTTCCCTTAGAGCCTTTAAGAAGTTTACTAACCTCGGATCATCAGGGACAATCTTTGGTGTAGTGGTCTTCGTCATAGATTAGGCAAGGGTACTTTGGTTTCCATTCTAAACCATCATCAACACATGGTTTGGAGGATTCTAGTTTCAAGGAATCGGATTTTGCTTTACCTCTGCCCTTCTTCTTCCCTTTGGAAGTATTTTTCGCAGGATTGTATTGAATGACATTGACCTCCACGGCTTACCAGAATCTAGAGTTTTGGGGGAAGCAGAATTGTTGGAAGAATTCAACTTCTGCTTCCCATTAGAGGACTTATGAGAAGTCTGAGAGACGGAACCAATAACATCGTCAACCGATGGGGTAGGTGGTGCTTTATAGGTACCTGGCTATGGGGCATCAATCCAGATATCATACAACGTGCCAGACTGAGAGTACAATAAATCGAGGTACTGGGCATGAGCAATGGCTTGTTCCTCAGTTACACATGCCCCCATATCATTGTCCTATGCAATATTGTTGATAAAGGAGGTAATGAACCAGTGAGTTAGAAGCTTATCAGGAATATAAAACTTGATCAGACGACGACGACGTCTCCACTCATGAATATGATCTGAAATATGAGTGGCTTTGTCCTGCTTCAAAGAAGTCAAGAGATGCGTCCCAGCTTCATAACGAACCGATAATTGGAAATGTGTCAGGAATGCCATAGCTAGAGTATTAAAGTCTTGAAAACTACAACAGGGTAGTTCTATGTACCATTTAGCAGCAGCGCCAGTAAGAGTGCACTAGAAAAGATGTAGATGAATCGAGTCATCCACCCAAGAGTTCGAAGAGCACCACAAATGGTAGGTCATGACATGTGCTTGGGGGTCTTCTCCAAATTTACCCTCAAACTTGGGATAGTCACCAGGCACCTTCGTCGGAATCGGAGGCCAATATGGATTATGAATAATTGGATCATTGGTCAACTTGGATACTTCCAGTAATTCTGACGTGGCGAGAAAAGGTAACTGAGGATTAAAAGGCATGCCAGGTCCCCGATAAGGACCTATACCTATACTCCAACCTAGTTGAGCATAATTCTACCCCCATTGGTTCTGTCCTGGAGGATTATGACCATAGGGGGTATAAGTCGTATAATTATGTTGATACAGTTGCTATAACCAGGGTATTGGGGTTGATAACCAGGGTACTAACCCTAATTATACGTGGGACCCGTTTGAGCAGTGTATGGATTTGACTGTGGAGTATAAGTGTAGCCTGGATGTTGAAGGTAATAACTAGAACCTTGGGGCGGGTTGTAAACTAGTCGAGACTGACCTTGAAGGTAATAGCAGCATTTGGTCGAACGGGCTGCTAGTAAGTGGGACCCTGCTGAGCCTGATAGGTTGGGCACACAGGCGGGCTCAGCTGTGGCATAGAATAGATCGGTTGTTGAGCAGGGTTAACTGGTTATGTAGGTTTCCCTAGTTGAATAGGTTGGCCTGGCTATGTAGGTTGTTCTGGTTGAACAAGTTGGCTTGGCTAAATAGGTTGACCCGGTTGATGAAGGACACCAGGTTTCCCTAGCTAGACAGGTTGGCCTGATGGCGAAAGAGGGCCAGGTTGTGCCTGATAACCAGGTTGACCTGTGACAGGACCATAGGATGGCCTTGGCTATGTAACATTCAGACCAATTGGAAACTGAGGTTGTTGAGGTTGCACCAATGGATAAGAAGGATAGATTTTCCCCCCAAGACCGTACAATAGTCCAGGTTGATACCTCAGTTTGCTTATGGGTCCTTAAGGTTTCCCTGGTTGGACCACAGAATGAGGCTATAGAGGTTGACCTTGAGGGTTGTAAGACTACCCTTGTGGACCGTACAACAATCCCTGCTAGCCTGAAGGTTGTCCCTGTAAGGTTTGTTCTTGCGGGTCATATAAATAACCATGTTGGGCTGAAGGTTGTCCCTGGAAGGGTTTTCCTTGTGGGTTAGAAGGTTGCCCAGCCTGAGCATATATGAAACTGTTAATATACTAATAAGCCTTAGGAGCAGGAAAACAAAGGGGGTTGCCCTGCTCATCATACTCATATGGAAATACGTAGATCGGGGTACCATCCGGTCCATAATGGGAAAATTAAGGACAGTTGAGATCTTGAGAGGATGGATCAACCTCGGAGTTTGATGGTTGTTAAGACGTACAATAATCCTCAGGAGAAATATTCTCAGGAATAGTAGAAGCTATGTAAACATCTTCAGGAACTGATGAGGTCTTAGCTGAGTGATTAGTGACAGTAGGCATAGATGCAGCCACGCAGATAATAGGTATAACAGGTACTGATGTAACAAAAGGAGATTCCATGAGAGATGTTGACGAAGACATTCCTAACGAGGGGATAACTAGCCTCATGGATGGAGTCGATATTCCCATACAGGCAACAACAACCATGACATGACTTAAAGACCTATATCCAGCTGGAAGCGAAGGACCAGGTGAAGACATGACATAATATTCAGGGATTTTTTTGGGAAAAATCTGGAAATATTCACCAGATGTAGGAATTTCCTCACTAGGATAAGGACTAGGTGAGTCCATATCTGATCCTACTACAAGCTCTTCTAAAAGATGATGGGACTAGGAGGTATAACAACAACCAAGAAAGGCAATCCTGATGTAAGAGGAGGTAAGTGTTCCCCTACTCCAAATCCAAACCAAGCATTGGACAAGGGCCAATTGAAGTCAACTGGTCCACCAAAGGGAAGCTCAGATATAATTGGTCCCCCTTCGGGAAAATCAGATACAATGGGCTGCTAATATTCAGTAGAGGACTTAGAGGCCTCTGATGAATTGTCTCTGTAAGGACTACCAGTAGACGAAACTGAGGGTTCCGCCACTGTGACAATAACGACAAGAGGAAGAGATCAAAACAAAGACACACGGGAAAAAACCAAGGCAAGTGACAACAGGCTAAAAAAACAATCTCTAAATGGGCGTGTGATTGTAGGTGATTAATTTTACCACATTGAAACTGGAAATTTTTCCGTTTCATGTTTTAAGAGTCTAGAAACGAGTAAAAGATGACTCTATCTCTTTCAATTTGGAAACAAGCGTGAAAGGACAAGCACTTGATGATATTTTCAAATTTAATGAGTTAGTAAAGATCAAAATGACTACTCTGGTAATCTAGGTAGATGGGTGTACTAGATACCCGTGAAATGCCATATACACCTTGGTTAAAAAATGAAAGAGAAATCAACCAAGGACTTGACGTACGTGCAAGTAATCTCCCCAAATGTTGTGTCTGGTGTATCACGGGTAAAAGGTGGTAGACTTGGCTTCCTACGGATAAAGGATAGCAACCTAGTTGGGTCTCCCTTTATATATGTGATGATACGGGGAGCACAAGTCTGTACTAGCGTTGTCTAAAGCCAGATGGTGAACAATAGCTACTAGGTTTAACGACATCAGAACACGTCACTAGCCTAGACCTCTAGATATTCCGTTAATGTTTCAATGTTGCCTTAGGTTAATTGAATAAATTTTGTAGTTGATCTTCAATTTTTGTTTCAATTCCAGGCCCTATCGAATGTTGGATCTCAAAAAACCTCTAAATTCACACTACATGCTACAATATATCAATTTGTTCGATGAAGAGCTAACTACGGGAAGGTTTAGAGCTTTTCAAACACCAACAAAATGAGCACAAAAACATCCACTACTGTCTCTAATGAAAGCTAAGGAAATTAAAAACTTTTCTCCTAGAGTTATATAACACTAATAAACATGAAAGAGCTTTCAATTTTCACTAGACTAATCAAGATGCAAAGAAAATGTTTTTGTATTTTTCAATGTTTAAGAGCAAATGCACTATACGAATGAAAAACTTAATGAAGAAATCAATTAGAGAAACGACAGTGATAGAGTTGAAGCAAACAATTTTAATCAATACAAACACACACAATCAAGACCCAAACTAATGGAGAAATCCCTCAAATCGAAGAAGAATCTGAAAAATACTGACACAAACCGTGTAAGCTAGGATTGAAATGAGACAAAGAGAAACTTGAATGAAAGAGAGAAAAATCACTCAACTGACACAATGATACAATGGGATCTAGAAAAATGAATGCAAAGAAGCGAAAATGAAGTCGACTCGGAAAAAAAGGACCAAAAACTCCCACAGTACCAAAAAATCAAGCTCAGAGGGCTCAAAAACAAGCAAACCCTAACACCAAACAGGGTTGGAGTGACTGTTTGGCTATAATATGTGCCAAAACAACATTGGCACGGGGGCCTAACTAGAAACAAGCACCCATTGGAATGACTGTCAAGCGCTAAACCGTGCCAATCGAGTTTACTATGGGAAGAAAGAAGAAAAAGGCAAACCGAGACTGAATTAGGTCTTCTGGGGGATGAATAGGGGTTTGACACCAAAGGAGGAAAACCAGAAGAGAAAATCAATCAATCAAAAGTCAAAACAAACAAAAGAGGAAAGAATAACTCTAACTGAATCCCCAATGGAGTCGCCAGTTTTTTGAGGAGGTAAATCCCCTTTGCAGATAGAGGCGATCCCAACTAGCCCAAATCGGGTCTAGCAACAATCAATTCACGCAGTGACGCAGGTTCCTATTACAAAACAACAAAAATCATAACGATTTGCCTACCTCAAATCCTACGCAGTATTCGTTGAAGAAAAGGTGATGTTTCCCATCCCTCACTTGGCAGATCATGATCCTTTCGCTCGACACATCTGAACACCTGCACATATGTAAGGAAACAATGACATACAACGTAAAATCTAAAGCGTGTAACCATACATCAGTGAGAGAGGATATAATTCATTGCGTAAAGAAATAAACAAATGAATGGAACCATAATAAAAGTCACTTATATTAACATAACAAAGGAAAGATTACAACCCAAAGCTCTGACGCTTGATATTCCTTCGGTGGGGCTCATAGTGGAGCACGTCTCAACAAGGCCTGTTGGGAATCTGGACAAAGTTCTCTCTCTTTGGCTTGGCTCTCAACAGTTGTTTGGCTATAGTTTCCTTCCTACAAGTCCAGCTATCTTGCTAAAGGAGAAGGCAAGCTTTTATAGATTGAGGAAGGGGAGTTGGGATCCCTATAATCATGGGATAGGCCCTATCTCTAAGGAAGGTTCCATGATAGGTGGAAAACCACTTCCCATACATGGAGATCCAGAGCCAAACCACCCTACTCCTTTTAGTGACTCGTTCAGAATTTTGTTGGAATCAAACTTCCTCCATTTATTTTTAAAAAACATCACTTATTAAGCTTGGCGCGAGTGAGACATAGGGACAGAGCGCCAGTTGGCGTGCCCTCTATGGTGGATTTTCCCCATTGGCGTGAGGGTTGAATTGGCTAGTCACTTCAAGGCTAAAAGATCTGTTTTTAGTGTTTTTTAGAGGAAAATTTCTTCAGAGGAATGTTTTCCCTTATGCAAGGGGATGCCATGAAAGTGGTTTTAGTTCATGTCACTGCTCACAGGTCACGGGAAAAGTCCTCCAATGTATGGGATGGGGGATTGTAGGGACGGTGAATGAATGTTGTGTAATAGTTAGGTTAAGGGTAACGTTAGGGTTAAGGTTAAGGGTAAGGTTAAGATTAAGATTAAGGTTACGAGTTTAGTGAGGTTAAGGTTAAGGGTAAGGTTAAGGTTAAGGTTAAGGGTTTGGTCAAGGTTAGAGTTAGGTTATAGTTAAGAGTAAGGGTTTAGTGAGGTTAAGGTTAAGGTTACGGGTTTAGTCAGGTTAAGGTTATAGTTAAGGTTAAGGTTAGGTTAAGTTTAATGTTAAGGTTAAGGTTATAGGTTTAGTCAGGTTAAGGTTAAGGTTAAGGTTAAGGGTAAATTCAAGGTTAAGGTTAAGGTTAATGCTAAGGTTAATGTTATGTTAGGTTAGGGTTAAGGTTATCATATCCTTAGCATTAACCTTAACCTTAACCTAACCTTAACCTTAATCTTAACGTTAACCATAACCTTAATCCTAACATAACCTTAACCTTACCTTAACCTGACCTTAACCTTAACCTTAACCATAACCTTAAACTTAACCTAACCCTAACTATAATCTTAGGTTAAGGTTAGGGATTTAGTTAGGTTATAGTTAAGGTTAAGGTTAAGGTTAAGGTTAGGTTAGGGTTAAGGTTAAGGTTAGGTTAGGTTAAGGTAATGTTAAGGTTAGGGTAATGTTAATGTTAATGTTAAGGTTAAGGTAAAGGTCAAGGTTAAGGTGGTTAAGGTATCATTAAGGTTAGGTTAGGGTTTTGTTAATGTTAAGGCTAAGGTTAAGGTCAGGTTAAGGGTAAGGGTAAGGTTAACATTAAGGGTTTAGTTAAGGTTAAGGTTAAGGTTAATGTTTAGGTTAAGGTTAAGGTCAAGGGTAAGGTAAAGGGTAAGGCTAAGGTCAAGGTTAAGGTTCAGGGTAATGTTAAGCTTAAGGATAGGGGTTTAGTTAAGGTTAAGGTTAAGGGTAATGTTAAATTTAAGGTAAAGGTTAAGGTTAGGGTAAGGTTAAGGGCAAGGTCAAGGTTAAGGTAAGGTTAAGGTCAAGGTTAAGGTTAGGTTAGGGTTAAGGTTAGGTTAAGGGTAAGGTTAAGGTGAAGGATAATGTTAAGGTTAGGTTAAGTGTAAGGCTAATGTTAAGGTTGATGTTAAGGGTTTATTTAAGGTTAAGGTCAAGGGTTTAGTTAGCTTAGGGTTAAGGTTAAGCTTAAGGCTAACGTTAATATTAAGGGTTTAGTTAAGGTTAAGGTTAATGTTTAAATTAAGGTCAAGGGTAAGGTCAAGGGTAATGTTAAAGTTAAGGTTAAGGTTCAGGGTAAGGTTAAGGTTAAGGTTAAGGGTAATGTTAAGGTTAAGGTGAAGGTTAAGGTTAGGGTAAGGTTAAGGGTAAGGTCAAGGTTAAGGTAAGGTTAAGGTTAATGATAAGGTCAAGGTTAAGTATAGGTTAGGGTTAAGGTTAGGTTAAGGGTAAGGTTAAGGTGAAGGTTAATGTTAAGGTTAGGTTAAGTGTAAGGTTAATGTTAATGTTAAGGTTAAAGGTTTAGTTAAGGTTAAGGTTAAGGGTTTAGTTAGCTTAGGGTTAAGGTTAATGTTAACACTAAGGTTATGGTTAGGTTATGGTTAAGGTTAAGGTCTAGGTTAAGGTTAATGTTAATGTTAATTTTAAGGTATGGTTAAGGGTAAGGTTAAGGTTAAGGTTAACACAAAGGTTATGGTTAGGTCATGGTTAAGGTTAAGGTCAAGGTTAATGTTAAAGTTAGGTTAAGGTTAATGACAAGGTTAAGGTTAAGGTTAAGGTTAAGGTTGTGTTAAGGTCAAGTTAAGGAGAAGGTTAAGGATAAGGTTAGTTTAAGGTTAAGGTAAGGTTGATGAGAATGTTTCGATTAGGTTAAGGTTAATGTTAAGGTTAAGGTTAGGTTAAGGTTATTTTATGATAAATTTTATGTTAAGGTTAAGGTTATGTTAGTGTTAAGGTTAAGGTTATGATCAGGTTAAGGTTAAGGTTAGGTTAGGGTTTAGGTTAAGGTTAGGGTTAAGGTTAGCTTAAGTTTAAGGTCAAGGTCAAGGTTATGGTCAATTTTAAGGTCAAGGTTAGGGTTAAGGTCAAGGTTAATGTTAAGGTTAGGATTAAGGTTAAGGTTAGGGTAAGGTTAAGGTTAAGGTTAGGTTAAGGTTAAGGTTAGGGTAAGGTTAAGGTTATGGTTAAGGTAAGGTTAAGTTTAGGGTAAGCTTAATGTTATGGTTAAGGTTAAGGTTAAGGTTAGGGTAAGCTTAATGTTATGGTTAAGGTTAAGGTTAAGGTTAGGTTAAGATTAAGGGTAAGGGTAAGGTTAAGGTAAACGTTAAGGTTACATTAGGTTATGGGTAAGGGTAAGGTTAAGGTTAAGGTTAGGTTAGGTTGGGGTTAAGATTAAGGGCAAGGTTAATGTTAAGGTTAAGGTCAAGGTTATGGTTTAACTTAATGTTAGGTTAATGTTAGGTTTGGGTAAGGTTAAGGTTAAGGTTAGATTAGGTTAGGGTTAAGGTTAAGGTTAAGGTTATGGTTAATGTCAAGGTTAAAGGTTAAGCTTAAGGTTAAGGTTAAGGGTTAAGGTTTAGTTTAGGTTAATGTTAGGTTAAGGTAAGGTTAAGGTTAAGGTTAAGGGTTAAGGTTAAGGTTAGGTTAAGGTTAAGGTTAAGTTTAATGTTAAATTTAAGGTTGAGGTTAAGGTTAAGGTTAAGGTTAGGTTATTTTTATTGTCATGGTTAAGGTTAAGGTCAAGGTTAATATGATTGTTAAGGTTTAGGTTAAGGTTAAACTTAATTTTAAGGTCAAGGTAAGGTTAACACTGAGGTTAGGGTTAGGTTATGGTTAAGGTTAAGGTAAGGTTAAGGTTAAGGTTATGGTTAGGTTAAAGTTAGGGTAAGGATAAGGTTAAGGTTAAGGTTAAGAGTTAGATTAGGGTAAAGTTAAGGTTAATGTTAGGTTAAGGTTAATGTTAAGGTTAAGGTTAGGTTAGGATAAGGTTAAGGTTAAGTTAAGATTAACCTTAGGGTAAGGTTAAAGTTAAGGTTAGATTAAGGTTAAGGTTAAATTTAAGGTTTAGGGTAACGTTAAGGTTAACACTAAGGTTAGGGTTAGGTTCTAGTTAATGATCAGCTTAATGTTAAGGTTAAGGTTAAGGTTAATGTTAACACTCAGGTTAGGGTTAGGTTATCTTTAAGGCAAAGGTTAAGGTTAAGGTTAGGTTAACATTAATATTAAGGTTAAGGATTAGGTCAGGTTAAGGTTAAGTTTAGGTTAACATTAATTTTAAGGTTAAGTTTAAGGGTTAGTTAGGTTAAGGGTTTAGTTAGGTTATGGTTAAGGTTAAGGGTACGGTTAAGGTTAAGGTTAAGGGTTTAGTTAGGTTATAGTTAAGGTTAATTTTAATGTTAAGGTTTACGATAAGGTTCAGATTAAGGTTAAGGTTAAGGTTAAGGTTAAGGTTAAGGTTAGGGTTAGGTTAGGGTTAGGTTAACATTAAGGTTAAGGTTAAGGTAATGTTAAGGTTAGTTTAGGGTTAAGGTTAAGGTTAAGGTTAGGTTAAGGTTAAGTTTAATGGTAAGGTTAAGGATAAGGTTAAGTTTAAGCTCAGTTTAACTTAAGGCTAGGTTAAGGTAAGGTTAAGGTTAAGGTAAGGTTAAGGTTAAGGTTAGGCTTAAGGTTAAGGTCAAGGTTAAGGTTAAGTTAAGGTTAAGGTTAAGGTTAAGGTTAGGTTAAGGTTAAGTTTAATGGTCAGGTTAAGGATAAGGTTAAGTTTAAGCTTAGTTTAACTTAAGGTTAGGTTAAGGTAAGGTTAAGTTTAAGGTTAGGCTTAAGGTTAAGGTCAAGGTTAAGGTTAAGTTAAGGTTAAGGTTAAGGTTAAGGTTGTAATTAAGGGTTAGGTTATGGTTATGGTTAAGGTCAAATTAAGGGGGTAAGTTTAAGTTTAACATTTATATTAATGTTAAGTTTAAGGTTAAGGTTAGCGTCAAGGTTAAGGTAAGGTTAGCGTTAAGGTTAAGTTTATCATTAAGGCTAAGGTTAAGGTTATCGTTAAGGTTAAGGTTAAGGTTAGGGTTAAGGTTAAGGTAGGTTCAGGTTAGGTTAAGGTTAAGGTCAAGGTTAAGCTTAATTTCAAGGAGAATGGTAAGGTTAGGTTAAGGTTTAGGTTTAGGTTAGTAAGGTTAAGGTTAAGGTTAAGGTTAAAGTTAAGGTTAGGTTAACGTTAAGGTTAAGGTCAGGTTAAGGATAAGGTTAATTTAACATTAACCTTACCCCCTTAAACTTAACCATAAGTTTAACCTTAACCTTAACCTAACCCTTAACCTTAACCGTAACCTAACATTAAGGTTAAGGTTAAGGTTAAGGTTATGGTTAAGGTTAAGGTCAAGGTTAAGGTTAAGGTTGTGTTAAGGTTAGGTTAATGTTAAGTTAAGGTTAAGGTTCGAGTTAAAACTGAGGTTAGGGTTATGTTAGGGTTAGGTTCAGGTTGGTTAATGGTTTAGTCAAGGTTAAGGTTATGCCTACCCTAAACCTTAACTGTAACTAAACCCTTAACCTAAACCTTAACTAACCAAACCTTAACCTTAAGCCTAACCTATAAGGTCAAGGTTATGGTCAAGGTCAGGTTAAGGTTAAGGTTAAGGTTAAGGTTAGCTTAATGTTAAGGTTAAGGTCTAGGTTAAAGTTAAGGTTAGGTTAGGGGTCAAGGTTTAGTTTAAGGTTAAAGTTAGGTTAAGGTTAAGGCTTTAGTTCAGGTTAAGTTTAAGGTTAAGGTTAACACTACGGTTAGGGTTAGGTTGCTTTAAGGTTAAGGTTAAGGTTTGGTTAAGTTCTAGGTTAGGTTAAGGTTAAGGTTAAGGTTAGGGTAAGGTTATGGTAAACCTTATGGTTAGGTTAAGGTTAAGGTTAGGTTTAGGTTAAGTTTAATTTTAATGTCAAGGTTAAGGTTAGGTTATGGTTAAGGTTAAGGTAAGGGTAAGGGTTTGGTTAAGGTTAAGGTTAAGGTCAATGTTAAGGTTAAGGTTGGGTTAAGGTTGTGTTAAGGTTAAGGTTTTGTTTAAGGTTAAGTTTAAGGTTAAGGTTTGGTTAATGTTAATATTAAGGTTAAGGTCAAGGTCAAGGTCAAGTTCAAGTTCAAGGTCAACGTTAAGGTTAAGGTTAAGGTCAAGGTTAATATTAAGGTTAAGTTGAAGGTTAAGGTTAGGTTAACCTTAACCTTAACCTTAACCTTAAGGTAACACTTTGGTTAAGGTTACTGTGAGGGTTAAGGTCAACCTTAAGGTTAAGTTTTAGGTTAAGGTTAAGATCAACATTAAGGTTAAAGTTTATGTCAAGGTTAAGGTGAGGTTAAGGTTAAGGTCAAGGTTAACCTTCACCTTAACATTAAGGTAACACTAAGGTTAAGGTCAATGTTAAGGTTAAGGATAAGTTTAAGGTTTAGGTTAAGGTTAATGTTAAGGTCAATGTCAAGGTTGAGGTTAGGTTAAGGTTAAGGTTAAGGTTGTGTTAAGGTTAACGCTAGGGTTAAGGTTAAGGTTAGGTTAAGGTTAAGTATAAGGTTAAGGTTAGCTTAAGGTTAATTTTAAGGTTAAGGATAAGGGTTTAGTTAAGGTTGAGGTTAGGTTAAGGTTAATTTTAAGGTTAAGGATAAGGGTTTAGTTAAGGTTGAGGTTAGGTTAAGGTTAAGTTTAAGGTTAAGGTTAATCTAAGTTTAAGGTTAAGGTTAACCTTAACCTTAACCTTAACATAACCTTCACCTTAACACAACCTTAACCTTAACCTTAGCCTTAAACCGAACCTTAACTAAACCCTTAACCTTAACATTAACGCTAATGTTAAGGCTAATGTTAAGGTTAATGTTACTGTTACCTTAAGGTAAAGGTAAAGGTTAAGGTTAAGGTCAAGTTAAGGTAAGTTTAAGTTTAAGGTTAGATTAAGGTTAGGTTAGGTTAGGCTTAAGGTTAAGGTTAAGGTTAAGGTTAGGTTAAGGTTAATGTTAGGTTAGGGTTAAGGTTAAGGTTAAGGTTAAGGTTAGGTTAAGGTTAAGGATAGGGTAAGGTGAAGGTTAAGGTTGGCATTAGGGTAAGGTTAAGGTTAATATTAAGTTTAGGTAATGTTAAGGTTAAGGTTAAGGATAGGGTAAGGTAAGGTTAACGTTGGGTTTAAGGTTAAGGTACGTTAAGGTTAGGTTAAGGTTAAGGTCAAGGTGAAGGTTAATGTTAAGGTTAAGGGTAAGCTTACGTTAAGTTTTAGGTTAAGGTTAGTAAGGTTAAGGTTAAGGTTAAGGTTACGTTAAGAATAAGGTTAATCTTACCCCCTTAAACTTAACCTTAAGTTTAACCTTAACCCTAACCTTAAACTTAACCTTAAACCAACCTTAACCTTAACCTTAACCTTAACTATACCATTAACCATAACCATAACCTAACTAACCTTAACCTTAAGTTGACCAAACCCTTACCGTAACCTTAACCCTAACCTGACCTTAAACCTTAACCTTTACCTTAACTTTATAAGGTCAGGTTTAGTTAAGGTTAATGTTAAGGTTAAGGTTAACACTAAGGTTAGAGTTAGGTTAAGGTTAAGGGTTTAGTTAAGGTTAAGGTTAAGGTTAAGGTCAAGATTAAGGTTAAGGTTAACTTAAGCGTTACCTTAAGGTTAAGATTAAGGTTAAGGTTAAGGGTTTAGTTAAGGTTAGGGTAAGGTTAAGGTATGGTTAAGCTTAGGTTAATGTTAAGATTAAGGTTAAAGTTAGGTTAGGTTGTGTTAACGTCAGGTTAAGGTTAAGGTTAAGTTAATGTTAGGTTAATATTAAGGTTAAGGTTAAAGTAAGGTTAAAATTAGGTTAGGGTTAAGGTCAAGTTAAGGTTAATATTAATGTTAAATTTAATGTTAAGGTTAATGTTAGGGTAAGGTTAAGGTTAATGTTAAGTTAGGTTAAGGTTAGGTTAGGTTAAGGTTAGGGTTAAGGTTAGGTTTGGGCATGGTTTAGGTTATTGTTAAGGTTAAGGTTAAGGTAAGGTTAACGTTAAGGTTAAGGTTATGGCCAAGGTTAAGGTTAATATTAAAGTCAGGTTAAGGTTAAGGTTGTGTTAATGTTAGGTTAATGTTATGTTAAGGTTAAGGTTAAGGTTAACACTGAAGTAAAGGTTAGGTTAGGATTAGGTTAAGGTTAAGGTTAAGGGTTTAGTTAAGGTCAAGGTTATGCCTAACCTAAACCTTAACCTTAACTAAACCCTTAAAAAAACCTTAACCAACCTAACCTTAACCTTAACCTTAACCCTAACCTATAAAAGAAGGTTAACGATAAGTTCAGGTTAAGGTTAAGGTTAGGGTTAAGGTTTAGGTTAAGGTTAAGGTTAGGTTAAGTTCAGGGTTAGGTTAAGTTTAAAGTTAAGGTTAGACTAAGTTGAAGGTAAACCTTAAGGTTACATTAAGGTTAATGTTAGGTTTAGGTTAAGGTTAATATTAATGTTAAGGTTAAGGTTAGGTTATGGTTAAGGTTAAGGTAAGGTTAAGGGTTAATTTAAGGTTAAGGTTAAGGTTAGGGTAAGGATAAGGTTTTGTTAAGGTTTTGTTAGGGTTAAGGTTAAGGTCAGGGTAACGTTAAGGTTAGGTTAGGGTAGGGTTATGGTTAAGTTTAAGGTTAAGGATAAGGTTAAGGTCAAGGTCAAGGTTAAGGTTAAGGTTAAAGTTAAGGTCATGGTTAAGTTAATGTTAAGGTCAAGGTTATCCTTAAACTTAACCTTAAGGTAACACTAAGGTTAATGTTAATGTTAAGGTTAAGGTTAAGGTCAAGCCCAATCTCAATGTCAATGTTAAGGTTAAGGTTAAGGTCAGGTCTAGGCTAAGGTTAAGGTCAAGGTTAAGGTTAAGGTCAAGGTCAAGGTTAAGATTAGGTTAAGGTTAAGGTCAAGGTTAACCTTAACCTTAGATTTAAGATAACACTAAGGTTAAGGTTAATGTTAAGGTTTAAGGTAAGGTTAACTTTAAGATTAAGGTTAAGGTTGTCTTAAGGTTAAGGTTAAGGTTATGGTTAAGGTTAAAGTTAGGTTAATGTTAAGTTTAATCTTAAGATTGATTTAAGCTTAAGGTCAAGGGTTTAGTTAAGGTTGAGGTTAGGGTAAGGTTAATGTTTAGGTTAAGGTTAAGGTTAATGTTAAGGTTTAGGTTAAGGCTAGGTTAAGGTTAAGGTTAAACTTAAGGTTAAAATTAGGTTAAAATTAAGGTTAAGTTTAAGGGGGTAAGGTTAAGGTTAGGTTTAGGTTAAGGTTAGGGTTAATGTTAAGGTTAAGGTTAGGTTATGGTTAAGGTTAAGGTAACGTTAAGGGTTTAGTTAAGGTTAAGGATATGGTTAAGGTTAAGGGTAAGGTTAAGGTGAAGGTTTAGGTTAAGGTTAAAGTTTAGGTTAAGGTCAAGGTTAAGGTTAAGGTTAAGTTAAGGTTGTGTTAAGGTTAAGGTTGTGGCTAGGGTAAGGTTAAGGTTAGGTTAAGGTAGGGTTGAGGTTAAGTTTAAGGTTAAGGTTAGGTTAAGGTTAGGCTAAGGTAAGGTTAGGTCAAGGTTAAGGTTTAAGGTTTAAGGTTAGGTCAAGGTTTAAGGTTAAGGTTAAGGTTTAAGGTCAAGGTTAAGGTTTAAGGTTTTAGGTTTAAAGTTTAAGGTTTAAGGTTAGGTTAAGGTTTAAGGTCAAGGCTCTAGGTTAGTTCAAGGTTAAGGTTAAGGTTAACTCTAACCTTAACTTTAACCTTAACCATAACCTTAAGGTTAGGGTTAATGTTAAGGTTAAGGTTAAGGTCATAGTTAAGGTTAAGGTTAAGGTCAAGGTCAAGGTTAAGGTCAAGTTCAAGGTTAAAATTAAGGTTAATGTCAAGGTCAAGGTTAGGTTAAGGTTAGGATCAAGGTTAACCTTAACCTTAACGTTAAGGTAAGACTAAGGTTAAGGTTAATGCGAAGGTTAAGGTAAAGGTTAAGGTCAAGGTCAAGGTTAAGGTCAAGGTCAAGGTTAAGGTCAAAATCATGGTTAAGGTTAAGGTTAGGTTAAGATTCATGTTAAGGTTAAGGTTAAGAGTTTAGTTAAGGTTAAGGTTAGGCTAAGGTTAGAGTTTAGGTTAAGGTTAAGGTTAAGTTAAGGTTAAGGTTAAGGTTCAGTTAAAGTTTAGGTTAAGGTTTAGGTTAAGGTTAAGGTTAAGGTTAAGTTTAACCTTAACCTTAACCTAGCATTCACCTTAACACAACCTTATATTAACCTTAACGTTAGCCTTAACCTAAGATTACCCCTTACCTTCACTTGAACTTATCCTTAACCTTAACCATAACCTAAGTGTTAAACTTAACCTTAACCTTAAGGTAACACTAAGGTTAAGGTTAAGGTCAGGATAAGGTAAGGTTAAGTTTATGGTCAGGTTAAGGTTAGGTTTAGGTTAAGGGTAAGGGTAAGGTTAGGTTAAGGGTTATGTTAATGTTAAGGATTAGGGTAAGGTTCAGGTTAAGGTTAAGGTGAGATTGAGGTTAATTTTAAGGTTAATGTTAAGGTTAAGGTTAGGTTAGGTTAAGGTTAAGGTCAAGGTTAAGGTTAAGGTTAACTTCAAGGTTAATATTGGCTTAAGGTTAAGGTCAAGGTTAACCTTAACCTTAACTTTAAGTTAACAGTAAGGTTAAGGTTAATTTCAAGGTTACAGATAAGGTTAAGGTTAAGGTTAAGGTTAAGTTCAAGGTTAGGGTTAAGTTTAAGGTTTAAGGTCTAAGGTTTAAATTAACCTTAACCTTAACCTTATCCTTAACCTTAACCATAACCTAAATTTTACCTTACCCTTAACCTTAACGATAACCTAGCCTTAACCTAAATCTTAACCTTAACCCTAACCTTAACACAACCTTTCCCTTAACCTTAACCTAACCTTAAACCTAAACTTAAAAAAACCTTAACCCTAACCTTAACCCAACCTTAACCCAACCTTAACCTTAAACTTAAACTCAATTGTAACTTGAGCATTTACCTTACCGTTAACCTTAAGCTTAACCCAACCTTAACCTTAGGTTAAGGTAAGCTTAAGGTAAGGTTAAGGTTAAGTTTAGGTTACGTTATTTTAAGGTTAAGGTTAAGGTTAAGATTAAGGTTAATTTAAAGTTAAGGTTAAGATTAAGATTAATGTCAGGCTTAAGGTTAAGGTTAAGGTTAAGGTTAAGTTAAGGTTAGGGTTAAGGTTAAGGTTAAATTTAAGGTTAGGTTAAGGGTAACAATGAGGCTAGGGTTAGGTTATGGTTAAGGGTAAGTTTCATGTTAAGTTTAAGGTTAAGGTAAGTTTAACCTTACCCCTTAATCTAAACCTTAACCTTAACTAAGCCCTGAACCCTAACCTAACCTAGCCTAACCTTGACCTTGACCTCGACCTTGACCTTAACCTTGACCTTAACCTGACCTTAACCTTATCCTTAACCTTATCACAAGGTTAAGGTTAAGGTTAAGGTTAGGTGAAGGTTAAAGTTAAGTTTCAGGTTAAGGTCAAGGTTAGGTTAGGTTAGGGTTAAAGTTAAGGTTAAGGTTAAGGTCAAGTTTAAGGTTAGGTTGGGTTAAGGTTAAGGTTAAGGTTAAGGTGAAGGTTATGGGTAAGGTTAAGGTTAAGGTTAGGGTTAGGTCAAGGTCAAGGTTAAGGTTATGGGTAAGGTTAATGTTAAGGGTAATGTTAAGGTTAAGGATAATTTTAAGGTTAAGGTTAGGGTAAGGTTAAGGTTAGGATAAGGTTAAAGTTATTTTTAAGATTAAGGTTTAAGTTAAGGTTAGGTTTAGGTTATGGTAAAGGTAAAGGTTAAGGTTAAGGTCAAGGTTAAGTTTTAGATTAAGGTTAAAATTAAGGTTAAGGTCAAGGTTAAGCTTTATATTAAGGTTAATGTTAAGGTTAATGTTAAGGTTAATGTTAGGTTAGGTTTAACTAAGGGAAAGGTTAACACTGAGGTAAGGTTAAGGCCTTACCCTAGGTTAAGCTTAAGCTTAAGGTTAGCATGACCTGACCTTAAAGTTAACCTTAAATTTACCCTTAACCTCAGCCATAACCTAACCCTAACCTTAACCTTAACCTAACCTTAACCTTAACCTTAACCTTAACCTTAAAATTAACCCTCACCTTACCCTTAAATTTAACCATAACATAACCCTAACCTTAACCTTACCATTAAGCTAACCTTAACATTCAACTTACCCTTAACATTGACCTTATCCTTAATATTAACATTTACCTTAACCTTAACCTAACCTTAACCTTAACCTTAACCTTAACTTTACCCTTAACCTTAACCTAAAAATTAACCTTAACCTAACCATAACCTTAACCTTAAACTTCACCATACCTTAACCTTAACCTTAACCTCAACCTTACCCTTAACCTTAAATTTAAGCTTAACCTTAACTAAACCTTAACCTAAGCTTATCCTTAACCTTAACCTAACCTTATCCTTAACATTAACCTTAACCTTAACCTTAACCTAAGCTTATCCTTAACCTAACCTTAACCCTAACCTTAACCTAACCTAACCCTAACCCTAACCCTAACCTTAACCTTAAAATTAACCTTAAATTTAACCCTAATCTTAACCTTAACCTAACCTTAACATTAACCCTAACCTTAACCTTAACGTTAACCCTAAACTTAGTGTTAGGTTAATCTTAAGCTTAACCTAACATTAACCTTGACTTTAACGTTAACCTTAACCTTAACCCTAGCCTAACATTAAGCTTCACCTTAAAATTACCCCCTTAACCTTGAAATTAACCTAACCTAACCCTAACCTAACACTAACCCCAATGTTAACCTTAACCTTAACCTTAAATAATCATTAACCTTGACGTTAACCTAACCTAAACCTAACCTTAACACAACCTTGACCTTAACCTTGACCTAACCTTAAAACAACCTTAACCTTAACCTAAACCTTACCCTAACCTTAACCTTGACCTTACCCTTAACCTTAACCTGAACACAACCTTAACCTTAACCTTACCCTAACCTTAACCTTGACCTTACCCTTACCCTTAACATTAACCTTAACCTTAACCCTAACCTTAGTGTTAAACTTAAACTTAACCTTAACCTTAACCTTGACATTGACCTCAACCTTAACCTTAACCTAACCTAAACTTAATCCTAACCTTACCCTTACCCTTACATTAACCTTAACCTTACCTAACCTTACCTTTACCTTAAACTAACCTTAACCTTAACCTAACCTTAACCTTAATCTTAACTGTAACCCTAACCTAACCTTAACCTTAACCTTAACCTTAACCTTAACCTACCCTTAACCTAACCTTAACCTTAACGTAACATTAACCTTAACGTTATCCTTGACCTTAACCTTAACCTTCACCCTAATTTAACATTAACCTAACCTTAACCTTAATCTTAACCTTAACCTTAACCTTATCCCTAACCTAACCTTAACCTTAACCTTAACCTAACCTTAACTTTAACAATTACCTTAACCTTAACCCTAACCTTAACCTTAAACTTATCTTTAACCATAACATAACCTTAACCTTAACCTTAACCTTAACCTTAACTATGTTAGCCATCTATAATTTCTGTTATACCTAATGATGGCTAGAATCAGTTTGCAGCCTTCAAGAAACAATTTCAAGCTAATATGTTAGTTCTTGAAGCCTGGTTGTTCTCTCTATCCAAAGAAACCTATCTTCACTACTTTTTTCACTTCAAAACCTTCAAAGAAAGCCGTGTTGATCCTTAAAGAACTGTTTCAGAGCCTCCTTTTCACTCATTCTGCTATTTTTACCTTTAAAAAATAGTCCTTTTCCCCCTCTCAAAAAGCCACTTTTCCTCCTCCATTTATTCTTCATTCCATAAAAACACTTTTAAACCTTATAAAAGTCCTTTATTTGGTTTAAAATCCCCTTTTTTCACCTTATCGAAATCCTTGAAAAGGCTAAAAAAACCTTCATTTTGGCCTTAAAACACTCCTTTTTACATATCAGGCCTTAAGCACCTCTCTCCTAGGCCTTAGCCAGTTTTCCTCCATGCAACCTGCCACCGCGACCGAGCGTTAACCCTATCACTGATGGTGTTTCGTAGTTTCCTATGTCCATCTTCCCCTGTCTCCTCTTCCGCCGATGGCCAATTCCCTGATTTGATCCCAGCCGTTAATCATCTGCCATATCCAACAACCATCGGTGAATCACCCATTGCACTTCACTTCTCACCATCATCCATCACACTTCGCAACTTCCCATTTCCTCATTCCCAAATCCTTTTCTCCACCGATATGCGAAACCTTGATCGCAGCTCCTCCATCAATTCCTTCGAGATCTAACGGGCCGTGCTCCCCTTTACCTATCTATTACCCTACTCCATTATTTTATTCCGATTAGTATCAATCGTTGATCATACAGATCCAATGGCTTCTGCACTCCCACACCTCAATATATCCACTCACCCATACCCCCCCCCCATCCACTCTTTCCTTAGAGCAATCTCCACCGTCGATATCTTCCATCCGACGGATATCGCTACATCCCCTAGCTCTAAACTCACTAATGGCACCTCTGCTACGTGAAAAATTAGCTGACGTTACCGTCAAGCCCCACCATCCATCCATCGCACAACTCCTTTCCCATCGCGCTGATCAATGGCCGTCGATCTGCAGCCCACAGATCGGAAGGTCCAGATCTCGTTTTGTTCCTGATTCACCATTTCTCCCTGGCGTGCTGTTAGCCACCTATAAATTTTTTATACCAACAGGTGGCTAAATCATTTTTGGAGCCTTCAAGGAACAGATTTTATTGCAAAAAAATGTTGTCTCTTGAAGACTCTTGAAAGGCCTCATGCCTTTGTCCAAAAAATTCTTTGTTGTTCCCATTCTATACTCAGAAATTCTGTTGATTTCATGAGGAAAAACTACTGAGAAACCATCATTTTCCCCATTCTCAAACCTTCATTTTCTCCCCTTTTTTTCCATATAATTCCTCTATTTTTCATGATTTTCCTTCTTCTCTTCATGAAAATCACTTTTATAAGGTTTAAAACCCACTTTTTAGCCTTACCGAAAACCTCGATTCCCTTTAAAAAACTTTGAAAAACCATAAAAATCCATGTTTTTATTACAAGCTTTAGCCTCTTACGCTTAGCCCCTTAACCACTTCCCCACATGTCCCTTTGCCATAAAAACCAAGCATTAACCCCCTCGGCGCTTATCGCATTGGAAATATCCAAACGTGCAAGTCTTGTGCTATGATTAAAAGTTCCGATTGCGATCATGCCTTGTATTGAGAATTCTCGATGTGATTAAAATCCTTTATATTATAAACCCCCAATCGCATCATATTTTATACATATCCTGTGGACCCACCTTGGCGCTTAAAAACTTATAATATTTCTTCCCCAATCCTCTTTTCCCTTTGTAAAATATAAAACCCACTTTCCCAAAGTTTTGTTTTAAAAATCAAAGTCACATGTCAAAATATCAATGGGTTGATTAAAAAGACCAACGCGCAATCGCATCGGCAAATTTCAATGGGTAGAATGAAAAGCCCTGGCCCGAAGAACTGACCCCGATTAGCTCCTATATATATGAGCCCAGGGCCTATTGGAAGTCTATATAAACTAGGCCCGCAACCAGGCATCCAATCGCATCGCAAATTTTCCTTGGTGTGGTTTAAATGTTTACCACCACCGATTGCGATGGCCTGATCACGTAATTGCATCAGCCTTTTCTCCAATCATCGCATCGCATCGGCCATCGCTCCATCACATCGACGATTTCAATCAAATCTCAATGTTTGATCACACACATTTTGTTACCCCCATCGAATAGTCATTCCCCGATTCACTTTCCGTCGTTGATCTGATCCTTAGATCAACGGTCCGTGCTAACTCACATCGCAAATCTCCATCGCATGCATTCATTTGTTCCGCCAATTTCCCATCCTCTGATTTATTCTCCACCGTCGATCTAATCTGTAGATTGACGGCCTGCGCTTCATCGCATCGCGTGATTCAATCACTCCATTCACTCCCTACCCCCGATTGCGATCCCCTGATTGCGATCTACCTATTTAAGCCGGACCGCCCACGTTTCCAGATCGGATGGTCCAAAATTACTCCGCCTTATTTTTCTCCCACTCTTCTTATACCTCCTTTGAATAAATCTCCACCGTTGGATGCTTTCATCCAATGGCTACGCTCCTTCCCCGCCTTCTGAAGTAGTTTTTCTAAACAAATGCAGGATTTTCTAAATTTTTTACGTGTTTCGCAGGGATTAATGGTTTTTTCATTACATTAAAGAGAAAGGCCGAAGGCCGAGAATGACGATTCCCGCGCCCTCGATTCATAAAAAGAAACCATTCGCAAAGGGTTGGATTCAACATTTTATTAATGTTTCATGGGCATTGATGCCTTTAAAGCCCTGCGCGGCTCTACACATTGACAAGACACTATGTTTTTAACGCGATTTAAAAGAGTATAAGTTTGAAGAAAAGAATCGCGGTAGAATTAAGATTGAAGATAGATTTGGGGATTACGGCTAAGATTGAATATAAAAAGCCTAATCCCCCAAATTAAAACAAAATTAAAAGAAAATCGAAAAAGATCTATCAGACAAAGAGGCCTTCACCGCTGCATTTTGAGGCGAATTGATTCCTTAGCTACCATAAACGCCACCTATGCCTTAAAAGCATTGAAAACAGAGGCCGAAGTTATTGTTCCATATCTGATATTTTGCCTTCAGTACAGCCAGGTAATTACTACTGCAAGGAACTTAAATGCAACAAATATCTGCAGAGTTACTCCCATATTACGCAAAGCCTTAAAGTCAACAAATCTCCCATCAAGCTTCAATATTAATTGTAAGACATTAATACATCTGTCCACCTGTAAACTTCTCCATCGAGCCCCTCAAAAGGCCGAGAAGTCTTAAAACTGTATTAATTTCCTTGAGATATCTTTTATCATATCTCACCTCCTCATCCTTCTATAAATACTTCTGTATAAAATGAGAAACTGTTGGTTGTTATTTGATCACAAGTTTTAATACTAAAACTCTTTGAAATAAATATACAGTCTGTTGAAGTTGAAGATGAAATTGAAGTTTTGAAGGTCTTGATGATGTTGTTGCATTTTTGTTCCTAAGAAGACTCTATCATTGGATCCATGAGCTTGGTTGTTGGTAAAGTATTCTGAACTGTTTTATGTTTTCTTCTGCTGAAGTATTTTAGAGGCTTTAATATTTATCTTCAGTCTTCATGCTCATTTATTTCCTTAATAGTTTAGAATAGTTGGTTTCAGCATGATTTATGGTTCTCCCTGCTTGTCTTCTGCCACTTAAAAAACTGTTATTGAAGTCTCCCTTTGAAGTTCTTTGCTTACATTGAATCAAAGAGGTCTGCTTTGATCTTTCCCTTTGTCCTCACTTAAAAAATTGGCTTAAAGGTCGTTTATAATTATGATCATAGATGTTTTTAGGTGTTCCCTCTTCTATGACTGTAGTTATCAGTAAATATTTTATGTTTCTAAGTCCTTTAAACTAAAATCTTTGAGGAAATAGGGTGTTCCCCGAATCTTAGATTTCATTTTAAAATTTGTTTTGAGATCATTATTTGCTTAAAGATGTGATTTGTAGAATTTATGGTTAGCCCTATCTATCAAAGAGCTCTTTATTTTCCAAATTATGCTTTCAAATTCCCTTTGTTGAGAATTAAAACTCTCTTTCCAAATCATTAATGTTCATCTCATCCCAAAAACAAAAGGATCCTATGGCAAAGTTAGATTTTCCCTTTGATATCCCATATCCATTGATGAGTTTGTTATGACCTTTTCTTGAATCCATTGCCCAATGAATCAGATGTTTCTCCATTCTGTGTATCTTTCCTAGACCTTTCATGTTCTGTTGTATCCATTCCATCCAACCAAACAAACAAACACCTGCACTTAACAACTAGTCTAAAACCAATACTTAAAGCACACAAGATAAACCTTTGCAAACAACAATTTGAGAGATCCCTCTCTGAGAGCAGGAGGACTAGATCTTGTAACTCTAAAGATTGGTTTTGATGTTGCCTTGTCTTTTGATTTGCCAAAATATCAAAACACGGGACACCAACATAATGGCGATCACGGTGGGACCTGAGTAAAATCTTTAAAAATTAAATACTCACTGTCTAGCATAACATAAGTAACCTTCTTCAAGCACTACCAAGCATAATGGTAATCATAATAGGACCTTTTGAATCAGTGACAAACTAAGTAACCCTTAGGATTCTCATAAAGCCTTGTCAAACCTTGAATTTTTCAATTACCAAGCCATAAGAGTAAAATTTGTATGTTTTGACACCCTAGATAAGTGTTAAATCAGACTTAGAACACTCTCTTAACCTATAAATACCAAAATAACTCAGAAAAACCCAAAAAAAATTTCAATTTTGGCTTCATAATAAACTTGGTGGTGGACCATAAAACCTTTTACCTCCAAAAGAGTTAAAAATTCCCACCTGGCGACTCCATAATCCTAAAAACACACCTTAAGAATCCACTGGGAAGACTCCAAGTCTTAATAGCATCATACAAACTCAGCTAGAAGGCTTTAGCATTAAAATTTTCCTTCTTCTGAAAAGATCAGTTAGCCTCTTAAATATTGTCATATTTGGTTAAACTTTTGTTTTTTAACTGGGTCTGAAAAACATAGCATAGTGGCTCCTAGAAAGATTCATACTAGAGCCTACCCTAACCCAAACCCATCGTGAATATTTGACAACCCTGAAAGTATCCTTAGGAAGTCTCCTAAGATAAAATTATCAACTGTTTTCAGATCACCCTTGAGAGCTAATTCAATTCCTGAAAATCTTTCAGCTCTACAACAATCTCAAGTTGACTTAGTAAATCCTTTACTGACCCCTCTTGATTTACATTTCCTTCACAACTTAGGTGTCTCTCATCCAAGATCATCTCAGCAGTCTATTCCTGTTCCATCCACTTCTACTCACCTTACATCCACTATTCAAACCACTGAACCTCAGCCCCCTATTCCTGTTGTTAATCCCTCCTTGTAAATCCAACCCCACCACCTATCATGGCAGCATGGTATGCTCCCTTAGTCCTTCTTGTACCATTAGTCAAACTTCCATAAGACTATCAGTCCAAAATTCCATTATATGATGCCAACAATACTACAACTGCATCACAACATGTGGATAAGATGAATGACTACTTTGACAGAAATGAAATTGATGATGATTCTTTTAAGCTTAGGTTATTTGCTCAGAGTTTGGGGGGGAAGAAAGAAAATGGTTCAAAGGCCTAGCCCCCCATAGTATTAATGATCTCCAAGCCTTCCATCAAATGTTCTTAAACTAATGGAAAGTAAAGAAAAATCCTCTCCAAATCCTTTCTGACTATAAGAACCTCCATAGAAACTCTGGGGAAAGTGTGCAAGATTACTGCACTAGATTCAATAGTGTTTATAATGCACTATCCCCAGAGCTAAAACATCCACAGGGATCAACTTTAAACAAATTTACTAAAGGGTTTGACTCTGACATGACCTATCAGTTGAGAGAAAGAGATTTTGCAACACTTGAAGATATGAAAAAGAGTGCTCTTTCTGTGGAAGTCAACTTAATGGAGAAGAGAGCAAGAATGAAAACTGAGAAGAGAGTATCTTTTAGAGAGGAATCCACTCCTTCTACTTCAAGCTCAAAGATGGAGAGGATGTTGGAAGAAATTATGAAAGAGATGAGCATAATTAAGAGAGCACAAGCAAATCAAAACCAAACTGCTCATCAAAATAGAAACCAAAACCAGAATTCTAGAAGAAACCAACCTCCAAACAGACTCAGGGAAGATGATCAACAGATTACTCCTCCTTTTCATCAAAACTATGTAGATCAATATGAGGAAGATAGGGAGTTGGAAAGGTTGGAAGAATCTCATGTAAACTTGATTGGATAAGATAGTGGGGATGATGTTTTCCTCACTGAGGAAGAACAAGGTTTCTTCTCCTATGATCAAAATACAAACACCTATGAAGACTCTGATGACTATAGATTGGGTTTTGAAAATGCAATCATGGAGGTACACAAACAGTATGATATTAGGAGCAAGGGAAGCATAGATAACTTAAAAGACAAGAACACTAATACTGATGTCAAGAAAAACGCAGAAACTCGGTCCAAAAAGACAGCAGAGAAAGCCAAAACTTTGGATAAGAAACCCGACTTAAACAAAGACAAAGGTGTCCATCCAGATATTGAACACAATACCCCTAGCACTTCAGCCAGTGGTCCTAGTAAAAATATCCCAATTACCAGTCCAAACAAGGTTCAGCAAATCAAAGTTGCTAAAAAGAATTCAATTGAAAAAACAGATGTAAATACAAACAAGTCAATTATTCCTTTCAGCCTTGAGGAAGATATTGCTAAGATAAAAATTTCCATCCCCCTAGCTGAACTACTAACCCAAGAGGTGTAAAAAAACCAAGTTTTGAAAGCTTTGAACTTAGGAAGTGATACAGACACTTTAAACTTGACAGATGACAAACCTGAGTTGTTGTTTGGTCCAAAAATTGAAGGAAAATATCAAGAAGGGGTTGTCCCTCCCTTCTATGTTAGCTTGAACATACATGAGAAAATTTTACACAATGCCATGTTAGATTCAGGAGCTTCACACAATCTGATGCCCAAGGTGGTAATGGAGAGATTAGGCTTAGAGATTACTAAACCATACAAAGATTTTTACTCTTTTGACTCAAGCCGAGTCAAATTTTTGGGTTTAATCAAAGATTTATGTGTTAATCTAGCTCATATCCCTACTAAGAGTCTGGTTATGGATATAGTTGTAGCTGACATTCCCCCTAAATATGGCATGCTCTTATCAAGATCGTGGGGAGCCAAACTTCAGGGAAGCCTTCAAATGGACATGTCTTATGCCACCATCCCTGTTTTTAACCAAAATAGAAGACTATACAGGGAATATCACATGAAATACATGATGAGTAACCTAGACAAAACAAACAACACTCCAATCTATTCTACCCATTCAAGTTTAGATTCCTTTATCTTATATAACGAAGGTGAAATTACTCAACAAGATAAAGAGAACATAGACCCAATTGTTTCACCAGAAGAACAAAATCTTCTCTCGAATCAACTTCAAAACATCGACAATCAACAACAACAAGAAAATGAAAATAGGAATGACATACTTTGACCCTAAAATTTGATGGATCTTGTAATAAAACAAGTGTAGGAGCAGGCGTATGGATCCAAAATATGAATCAAAGTTTTTCATACAAATTAAATTTCCCATGCACTAACAATATCACTGAGTATGAAGAACTTCTCCTAGGTTTACAATTGCTCAAACAATTACAAGCCCAAAAGGTAACAATCTTAGGAGATTTTGAACTTATCATAAAAAAATTCAAAGGAGAATACTCAGCTAGAAATCTGAGGCTTAGGGAATATCGGAATGCTGCTCTCGATTTATTGAAAACCATTGAAAAATACAAACTTGTTTTCATTCCTAGAGCGTTTAATCATTTAGCAAATGAACTCGCATATAATTCCAGTAACTGTCAAATACCTAAGATAAATGAACAACTTAGCGTAAAGGTAAAACATAGGCCTGCAGTGCCTGATAACGTAGATCACTGGCAAGTGTTTGATTCTGACCAACACATAGACAATTTATTGAAGTCATAAAATGATTTCACCATACCAACATCAGAATCTAGCCATAATCAAAACTGTTCATATATTGAAGAAATCCCAGAAGCTGAAATAACACACTCTGCTGATATAAATCATTATGAGAATCCGTTTGAAGCAGAATTAATTGACAACATGGACCAAAAATACTTGGAAGTTTTAGAATGTAAAAACGGTTCAATTCCAAGAGGTCTTTCACATTTGGAACAACTTTTTGACTTTAATGATGCAGCCAAAGAACCAAAAATGGAGTGTTTGGAAAAAAACGTATAAGAACACAACATAGGCTCCCTAACGGAACCCAAGATGATTAAATTATCCAACACTCTTCCAAATCACATAAAATCTCGATACATTGATCTGTTTAAGAAGTTTAAAGATGTTTTTGCCTGGGCATACACAGATCTGAAGTCTTATGGTACCATCGTCATTCAACACAAAATTCCCTTGAAGGAAAATCAAAAGCCCTTCAAACAAAAACTGAGGGTAATGAACCCACTTTTATTACCTTTAGTTAGAGACGAAATTGAAAAGATGAATAATGCTAGCATTATAGTACCTGTTAGATTTTCAAAATGGGTATCAAACTTAGTTTATGTTAGGAAAAAGATAGGGGAGATCAGACTTTTTATCGATTTTAGAAACTTAAACAGAGCATCCCTAAAAGACAACTACCCATTTCCCAATATGGATCATATACTTCAGAGGGTAGTTGGGTCAAAAAGGATATCACTCTTAGATGGGTTCTCGGGTTACAACCAGGTGTTAGTGCTCCCAAGTGATCAAATCAAAACTGCTTTCACCACACCTTGGGGCACCTTTATGTATGTCAAAATGCCTTTCGGGTTAATGAATGCAGGGGCCACCTTCCAAAGGGCCATGGACATAGCCTTTTCTAAAGATATTGGCTATTTCATAATTATTTACCTTGATGACATAACTGTCTTTTCAAAAACTGATGAAGAACATTTGACTCACTTAAGAAAAGTTTTTGAGAAGTGTAGGAAATTTGGCTTGTCATTGAATCCCAAGAAGACACTCTTTGGTCTCCAAGAAGGTAAACTTCTTGGACATATAATTTTGGAAGAGGGAATCAAAATAGACCCTACAAGGATAGATGGCATATTACAAATCAGTCATCCAAGAAGCCTCAAAGAGTTGCAATCTTTCATCGGAAAGATTAATTTTTTGAGAAGGTTTATCCCTAACCTTGCTGAGCTATTAAAAAACATTACAAACATGCTTAAGAAAGATGTAGGTGTAAAATGGACTTTACCAGCTAAACAATCATTCGAACTGGTCAAACAAGCTCTTACCCAAACACCGGTCCTGATTAGTCCAGATTTTACCAAAGATTTTTACATCTTTTCTTTTGCATCTGAGCATACAATAGCTGCAGTTTTACTTCAAAAGTGATTTGGGGCAAGAAAAACCAATATATTTCTTTAGTAGGGCCTTAAGAGATGCTCCTCTCAAATATAATATCATGGAGAAGCAAGCCTTAGCATTGGTGAAAGCATTGAAAGACTTTAGGGTCTATATTTTACACTCTCACATAATTGCTTTTGTTCCGCATACTGTTGTCAAGGACATTCTAAGTCAAGACCCTGATGGTAAAAGGGGAAAATGGATTGCAAATATTCTTGAATATGACTTAGAAATTAGGCCCACCAAACTAGTTAAAGGGCAAGGATTAGCAAAACTTATGGCTGAGTCTAACTTCCAAGCACTAGACATCAATATGGTAGATGTGTTGGAAGAAATAGAAGAATCTGATGCTCCTGTTATTGAAGAAAAATTTCTAAATTCTCCTTGGTATGCTGACATTATTTATGTGCTTTTATATTTAAATACCCCTCCTTCTTTGTCTAAAACTAAAGCTAGATTCTTGAAACAAAAGGCTTTGAGTTTTTGTATCTTAGATGGAGTATTATATTGGAAAAATGTTGTTGGAATTTTTCTTAAATGTTTACTTGAAGATGATGTAGGAAAGATCATGCATGAGTTGCATGAAGGAGAATGTGGAGGACACCTCTACTGGAAGGCCACAGCAAACAAAATTCTTAGATCTGGTTACTATTGGCCTACCCTTTTCCCAGACACTCAAAATTTGTTCATGTCTTGCCATAAGTGTCAAATATTTGATGGCAAAAGAAAACTCCTTCCCTTACCTTTACATCCTATCAGAGTTGAGGCACCTTTTCAACAATGGGGGCTGGACTTCATTGGGGAAATTCATCCATCCTCCTCAGCTCAACATAAGTGGATCCTCACAGCCACTAACTTCTTTACCAAGTGGATAGAAGCTATACCCTCCATAAATTTTAATGACTCTGTCATTATCAAGTTCCTTGAAACAAATATCCTATCCAGATTTGGTTTTCCCAGAAAAATCATAACAGACAATGCTGCTGCTTTTAAATCTAAGAAAATGGTTGATTTCTGTTACAAATACACATAACCTTGGGCCATTCCACCACTTACTATCCCAAAGGAAATGTATTAGTTGAATCCTCCAATAAGAGTCTCCTCAATATAATCAAAAAACTGTTGGAGAAAAGTCAGAAATCATGGCACAGTAAGTTGGTTCATGCCTTATGGGCTAATAGATTAACTACAAAGAAGTCAATAAATATGTCCCCCTATCACTTGGTTTATGGCATGAATGCAATTTTTCCTACCTCATTGGGAGTTCCAGTCATGAATCTCCTTCAAGAAGTGCAGAGTGAAGAGAATGATATGTAGAGAAAGATCAACCAAACAATCCATTTACAGTAGACTAGAGAAGAATTTTATGAGAGAACACAGTTAGTCCAAGAAAATATGAAGAAACTATTTGATAAGAGGACTAAGGCAAAAAATTTCCAAGTTGGAAATGTTGTTCTTAAATGGGATTCAAGAAGAGAAGACAAGGGAAAACAAGGCAAGTTTGAGAACTTATGGAAATGGCCATATATTATCCATGCTGAGAGGGGTCACAATGCATTTTTCTTGAAATAATTGAATGGAGAAGATCTATCTGGAGGTCTGGTCAATGGCAGGATGCTCAAACATTACTTCTGCCAAGAATCTTAAGTTTTCAAAGCATTTTATTTTTCATTGTAAATGTCATAGTCTAACCATTGCATTCAAAGTTAGAAAAATCAAAAATAGAAAAAAAAAGAAAGAAAAGAGGGCAGATTGTCAAAACAAGAAAGGTATAGCCCCATACCAAAAAAGAGAAACAAATTCTGAAAGTGTGAAAGCTTAAATGCCAATCCTGAATAACGCACATCTAGTTAGTCAAATAGCCTAAACTTGACTAATTAGCTTTAAATTTTCTGCTGATAGGATAGTGAATTCGATTTGCCAAACTGTTTAATATTGGCTTATTAGTAGATAGTTTAGGATAGAAATTAAAGGCTCAAACAAGATCGAAATCTAAACCTAAGGTTTCAAGAAGAAAATGACTCAAATCTATTTTTATTTTTCTGAGTCAAGAAGATGTAAAAATCTGGTTCTAATTAACTCAAAAACTGAACTAGAGAAAAAGAAAGAACAACTCAAACAAAGTCAAAACAGAGCTGTGAAAAAGGATGAAGGAAGTGCTTTGAATTTTCATATCTTAAACCTTCATCATTTTGTTTTATTTTTTCTACAAATAATAATCTATGTGAAACTTGTTTTTATGCCATAGATCAGCATCAAGTTAGACTGTTCAAACCTAACTTGTATGCTTTTTTATTTTTTGTTGTAGAAATTAGAGAATAAAATCTGTTGGATAGGTCAATCCCAACGGATGGTAGATTAGGTAGAGAATTTTATGGACTCAACTGTTTAATCTGAGTCCATGGAGAAATAAGGAGTAGAAATAGATTAGATTTCCTACTTTCAAAAGAATAAAATTTTGTGAAAAGAGTTTGCCAATCCAAGTGCACTCTAATGAAGAAAAAATGCTAGATCAGTTGGATTGGGTAGGTAGAAAGCTTGTTGATGAAAGATTAATTGTTTTCCATGGCTGTTAGCATTTCCAGAGAAAAATAAGATCATTCAATCAAAGAAATACAACCCAATGGATGAGGCAACTGATCAACATCTCAGAGAATGCAAGTCTGAAATTCTTGATGCCTTCAAGAAGGCATCATCCCCAAGTGGAGCCACTGTTAGCCACCTATAAATTTGTTATACTAACAGGTGGCTAAGTCATTTTTGGAGACTTCAAGGAACATATGTTCTTGCAAAAAAATGTTGTCTCTTGAATACTCTTGAAAGGCCTCATGCCTTTGTCCAAAAACATCTTTGTTGTTCCCATTCTATACTCAGAAATTATGTTGATTTCATGAGGAAAAACTGCTGAGAAACCATCATTTCCCCCCTTCTAAAACCTTCATTTTCTCCCCTTTTTTTCCATATAATTCCTTTATTTTTCATTAGTTTCCTTCTTCTCCTCATTAAAATCACTTTTATAAAGTTTAAAACCCACTTTTTAGCCTTACCGAAACCCTCGAATCCCTTTAAAAAACTTTGAAAAACCATAAAAATCCATGTTTTTATTACAGGCTTTAGCCCCTTGACCACTTCCCCATATGTGCCTTTGCCATAAAAACCAAGCGCTAACCCCCTCGGCACTTATCGCATCAGAAATATCCAAACGTGAAAGTATTGTGCTATGATTAAAAGTTTCGATTGCGATCATGCCTTGTATTGAGAATTCTCGATGCGATTAAAATCCTTTGTATTATAAACTCCCGATTGCATCATATTTTATACATATCCTATGGGCCCTCATTGGCGCTTAAAAACTTATAATATTTCTTCCCCGATCTGCTTTTCCCTTTGTAAAATATAAAACCCACTTTCCCAAAGTTTTGTTTTAAGAAACAAAGTCACATGTCAAAGTATCAATGGGTTGATTAAAAAGACTGACATGCAATCACATCGCAAATTTCAATGGGTAGATTGAAAAGCCCCGACCCGAAGACCTGACCCCGATTAGCCCCTATATATATGAGCCCAGGGCCTATCAGAAGTCTATATAAACCAGGCCTGCAACCGGGTGCCCAATCGCATCGGAAATTTTCCTTGGTGTGGTTTAAATGTTTACCACCACCGATTGCAATGGCCTGATCATGCAATCACATCGCCTTTTCTCCGATCATCGCATCGCATCGGCCATCGCTCCATCACATCGGAAATTTCAATCGCATCGCAATGTTTGATTGCATGCATTTTGTTACCCCCACCGAATAGTCATTCCCTGATTCACTTTCTTCCATTGATCTGATCCTCAAATCAACCGTCCGCGCTAACTCACATCGCAAATCTCCATCGCATGCGTTCATTTGTTTCGCCGATTGCCCATCCTCTAATTTATTCTCCACTGTTGATCTAATCTGTAGATCAATAGCCTATGCTTCATCGCATCACGTGATTCAATTGCTCCATTCGCTCCCTACCCCCGATTGCGATCTGCCTATTTAATTCGGACCGTCCACGTGTCCAGATCGGATGGTCCAAAATTACTATGCCTTATTTTTCTCCCACTCTTCTTTTACCTCCTCTCAATAAATATCCACCATTGGATGCTTTCATCCAATGGCTACGCTCCTTCCCCGCCTTCTGAAGCAGTTTTTCCAAACAAACACAGTATTTTCTAAATGTTTTATGTGTTTTGTAGGGATTAATGGTTTTTTCATTACATTAAAGAGAAAGGCCAAAGGCCAGGAATGAAGA
Organism: Pinus albicaulis; assembly: GCA_034641835.2. NCBI lineage: Eukaryota > Viridiplantae > Streptophyta > Pinopsida > Pinales > Pinaceae > Pinus > Pinus albicaulis. Next base: position 891,445 of record MU968492.1, read on the forward strand.
TTCCTGTGCCCTCGATTCATAAAAAGAAACCATTCGCAAAGGGTCGGATTCAACGTTTTATTAATATTTCATGGGCATTGATGCCTTTAAAGCCCTGCGTGGCTCTGCACATTGACAAGACACTATGTTTTTAACGCGATTTAAAAGAGCATAAGTTTGAAGAAAAGAAGCACGGCAGAATGAAGATTGAAGACAGATTTAGGGATTACAACTAAGTTTGAATATCAAAAGCCTAATTCCCCAAATTAAATTTTTTTTTTAAAGAAAATCGAAAAAGATCTATCAGACAAAGAGGCCTCCACTGCTGCATTTTGAGGAGAATTGATTCCTCAACTACCATAAATGCCACTTGTGCCTTAAAAGCATTGAAAACAGAGGCCAATGTTATTGTTTCAAATCTGATATTTCGCCTCCAGCATAGCTAGGGAATTACTGCTGCAAGGAACTTAAATGCAGCAAATATTTGCAGAGTTACTCGCATATTACGCAAAGCCTTAAAGTCAACAAAGCTCCCACCGAGCTTTGATATTAATTGTAAAACATTAATACACCCATCCACCTATAAAATTCTCCATCGAGCCCCTCAAAAGGCCGAGAAGTCTTAGAACTGTATTAATTTCCTTGAGAGATCTTTTATCTGATCTCACCTCCTCATCCTTCTATAAATACTTCTGTAGAAAATGAGAAAATGTTGGTTGTTATTTGATCACAAGTTGTAATACTGAAACTCTTTGAAATAAATACACAGTCTATTGAAGTTGAAGATGAAATTGAAGTTTTGGAGGTCTTGATGATGTTGTTGCATTTTTGTTCCTGAGAAGGCTCTATCATTGGATCCATGAGATTGGCTATTGGTGAAGTATTTTGAATTGTTTTATGTTTTCCCCTGTTTTCATTATGTTCCATAATTTCTTTACTACAGTAGGTTGAAATTTTTGGGCTAAGAAATTACTCTTGGAAGCACCTTAGGCCTGTTCATCCTTCACTGTTTTATGTTTTCTTCTGCTGAAGTATTTTAGAGGCTTTAATCTTTCTCTTCAGTATTCATGCTCATTTATTTCCTTAATAGTTTCGAATAGTTTGTTTCAGCATGATTTATGATTCTCCCTGCTTGTCTACTGCCACTTAAAAAATTGTTATTGAAGTCTCCCTTTGAAGTTCTTTGCTTACGGTGAATCAAAGAGGTCTGTTTCGATCTTGCCCTTTGTCCTCACTTAAACAGTTGGCTTAAAGGTCATTTATAATTATGATCATATATGTTTTTAGGTGTTCCCTCTTCTATGACTGTAGTTATCAGTAAATATTTTATTTTTCTAAGTCCTTTAAACTAAAATCTTTGAGGAAATAGGGTGTCCCCCGAATCTTAGATCTCATTTTAGAAGTTTTTTTGAGATCATTATTTGCTTAAAGATGTGATTTGTAGAAATTATGGTTAGCCCTATCTATCAAAGAGCTATTTATTGTCCAAATTATGCTTTCAAATTCCCTTTGTTGAGAATTAAAACTCTCTTTCCAAGTCATTAATGTTCATCTCATCCCAAAAGAAAAAGGATCATGCGGCCAAGTTAGATTTTCCCTTTGATATCCCATATCCATTGATGAGTTTGTTACGACCTTTTCTTGACTCCATTGCCCAATGAATCAGATGTTTCTCCATTCTGTGTATCTTTCCTAGACCTTTCATGTTTTGTTGTATCCATTCCATCCAACCAAACAAACAAACAGTACACTTAATAAGTAGTCTAAAACCAATACTTAAAGCACACAAGATAAACCTTTGTAAAAAAAAATTTGAGAGATCCCTCTCTGAGAGCAGGAGGACTAGATCCTGTAACTCTAAAGATTGGTTCTGATGTTGCCTTGTCTTTTGATTTTCCAAACTATTAAAACATGGGACACCAACACGTGCAATTCTAACGCAAAATAAGAAATTTTAGAGGGACACGCATCACTCTCTGACCTGTATCACGTTCCCCCAGCCCAATACCACCTACCACCCAAATCCTACATGAATAGCACCTCCGATATTCCCAAAAACCGATTTCCCAGTTCTTCGCGCCAAACATAGTTTTGAACCCTGGATTTCATGGTTTTGCGCCATGAGACCCTTTTCCGCTGCATCCACCACCTCCTCACAAGTCCTCCGCTTCCACCCAATCCTCTGAAGCAGTTCAAGCCCTCGCGCAGGTTTTATTTAATGATTTTATTTCTTTTTGCAGGTTTTATGGTGGTTTAAGCTATTAAAGGTGTCCCACAGTCACTAAAAGGTGACACAGGCCGAGGATGACGATCCTCTATGGCCTGATCAAATGCAGAAAGGGACAAAAGGTTTTTATACCCAAATTTAGTCGATGTGAGCATTTATCATTTATTCAAAATCCTCTAGCATGCAAATTCATCTGTACATCAAGAAATACAACAAAAGGTGAATATTAGATGAGCGCATAAACTAAAGATAGAAAAATAAGGGCTCAAATCAATCAAAAAGAGTTAAGCACAGCATGATGGATTACGAAGGCAAAAGAGAGATCAAGCCTTAACACAGATTAATGATGAAATTAAAGGAAAGATTAGGCTAAAGAAGCCCTGAGCACAGCAGGATAGAGCAGTTAATTCATCGAAATATCTGAAGCCACCTGTAGCCTTCTTTTCACCTAGAAAGACACTTTGACAGTAATCAAACTGAAAAAACATATTTTTACTGTCAGAACAGTTATTTTAAGACATGGGAAAGCCTTCAATCCCAATTTTTTCACCTACTTTATCCTCAAGAAGTAAAGACATAGTTATTAAAATAGACAAGTACTGCAACTCATTCCGACCTTAGGCCTTGCATAGTTTTCAAGGCTAGGAATGCATTTACTCTGTAATTAATAACATTTTTAACCCTAAAAAGCGTTCCACCTCCTCATTCTTCTATAAATAATCTATGAGGAGCTCTTTGTCAGGCGTTGGTTGCTGGCATTCGAACTCTTTGAATTTGTACATAGTCTGGCTAAATATTAAAGAAGAAATTGAAGTATTGGAAGATTGATGATGTTTTGACATGTTTTGTTAATGAGAAGGTTCTATCATTGGATCCCTGATCATGGTTGTTGGTGATGTATTCTAATCTATTAATTTTTATTTCTTTTTTTCAATTTTGTTCTATCATTCTATACTTACAGTAGAGTAAAAATTTTAGGCTAAGAAATGTCTCCTAGAAGCACCTTAGACATGTTTTCTCTTCACTGTCTTTATGTTTTCATCTGCTGAGGCATTCTAGAGAATTTTTAATTGCTCTCTTGAACACTTATGCTTGTTTATTTTAGAAATAGTTCAAATAGTTTGTCTCAAGAATGATTTATGGTTTTCCCTGCTTACTTGCTGCCACTTGAAAAATGTTTCTGAAGTCTCCCTTTAAAGTACCATTGTTTACAGTTTGCTAAAGAGGTCTGTTTTGATCATACCTTTTGTTCTTGCTGAGATAATTGTTTTGAATGTATTTATAATTGTAATCAGAGATGTTTAGGCGTTCCCTCTTCAATGATATAGTTATTTTTCAATCTTTTATGTTTTCTAAATTCCTTGAAGGTGAAATCTTTGGATGAAATAGAGCGTTCCTCGACTCCTAGATTTCATTTGAAAATTTTGTCTTGAAATTGTTATTTTCTAAAGTATGGTTTCTATAATTTATGGTTAGACCTGTCTATGGAATGCCTCTTCATGTTCAGATAATTTTTTAAGTCCCTTTTTCTATAAGTAAATATAATTAAGGATTCTTAATTGCCCTTAGTTCTACTTCCCCTTCTAAATCCTTAATGTCCATTTCATTTCATCCACCAAACCCAAGATCGACTGGCCAAGTTAGATTTTCCCTTTGATATCCCATATCCATTGATTGAGCTTGTTATATCTTCTTCTTGAATTCATTACCCAATGGATCTGATATTTCCCATTTCTATCTATGCTTCCTAGATCATTCATGTCTGACCAACCAAACCCAAACAAAAAAACTTTCACTTCATAACTATCCTAAAATCAACCCTTAAAAGAAAACAAGACATATCTTTGCACACATTGAGAGATCCCTCTCTGAGACTAGGAGGGCTATATCCTAGAGCTCTAAAGCTTGCTTTGAATGTTGCCTTTTCATTCAGTTTTCCAATAAGCCAAATCATAGGACCCCAAAATTTTCGCGATCACGGTGGGAATTCTCAGTATATAGTCACATAAATTCCTCTTAAAAACTCATTAGACCCTTAGTAAATAAAAGAACATCTAGTGAATCTTCCACCTCATCGCCACTCCAACATCATGGCGATCATGGTGGGACGTCTAAGTACATAATAGCCTAGCAAGCTCTTGTACACTCACTAAGTCCTTCAAAACAAAAAACTCAGAAAACCCAAAAAACATTTCATATTGGTTTTTATAATAAACTGGTGGTGGACCATAAAACATTTTACCTTCAAAAGAGCTAAAAATTTCCACCTGGTGACTCCATTGGCCTCCAGTAGGCTGATTAATTCACTATTCCTTATAGATTCCCTTGGGAATGCATTGAGAAAACCCATTCATACTATTGGTGGACAAAAAAGTTCAAATATTCCACCTGGTGACTCCACAACACTCGACAGACCTAATGACTCCGCTGATAGAAGACTCTGAGCAATTTTCAAAAATGCAGTCAAGTTTCATAGTAGAGTTTCGTTATGAGCTGGCAGAGCTTGAATGTGAGGACCTTCCAAAGTTTATCCTTCTCAGCTAAAAATTCAATGCTAAACCTGAGATTAAGAAAATTTTCCTAGACTTGGTGATTGAAAGATATGAAACTGAAATTGAAATGTTGAATTCACAAGATCAGTCATACCAATTCAGGGATCCCAGAGCATTTTTGGAAAGTCTTCCTCCCCCAAAGCAAGAAGAAATTCATTGCCTTTTGATGTGCAAGAAAAGGATGATTGTGCTTTCAAGAGCTAAACTAAAGATGCAGTGATTAAAGCTGTCAAGGATGCAGATAGCCTACCAGTCATGGAAGACCTAAAAGAAGAAAGTTTCCATCATTTTTTTTTATCCTATGGTAGAGTATATGGATGCCCTAATTGGCTCAAGTTCCCAAGCATTGATCCTTTGCAAGATCCATATACATCAGGAGTGGTCACCACTGGTGGTGGCCTTGGTTTTGAAGACCCACATTCAAAGTACCCTGTGGTTATCCCTGACAAGCAGTCATATTTTCTACCCCTTTTTGTTAGTGCTCAACTGGTTGCACTGGCACTATTGTATCATATAAAACAGCAGAGATTTCCAAGTTATATTAGGGTAGGTAGGAATGTCAATAAAACTCAGCCTGTGAGAATTTATTTTGTTTTTTGTTTTTTTCTTTGAAGGAAAAAATAAAAAATACAAAAACAATAGAAAAAGAGAAAAGAGGGAAGATATAAAAGAAGAAAGGTACAACCCCATACCAAAAAAGAAAGAGAGTCTGAAAGTCTGCAAGCTTAAATGCCACTACCAAAAGAGAGAACTACTATTTTAGCCATACAGCCTAATCATGACTAGATAGATTTCAATTCACTGCTGATACGTTAGTGAATCGGATTATCCAAACAATTTAATCTTGGCTTATCAGTATACTAGATTAGGATAGAAAAATAGAGGTTCAAACAAGCTTAAATTTTGAACCTGTAAGTTTCATGAAGAATGGCTTGGATCAGATCAAAACCTGAGCCAAAGATACAAAGAAGACTGGTTCTAACATGCTAAAAACTTGAACCATGTAAAGAAATAAAAAAATGGCTCTAAATAGATCAAAACCTGAACCAAGAAGAAATAAGGATGTCTTTTATTAAGCCTTCACAGTTTTGTTTTAGTTTTCTTCAAACAAAATTCTATGTGCAGCTGGTTTCTTATGTGATAAACACTATAGAAAATCAGACTGTTTAATCCTGGTTTGTTTTTGTTTAAATTTTTGTTTTAGAATGTAGAGAATGGAGATTTTTCAAACAAATTAATCTTGACAGATAGTAGATTGGGTAGAGAAGTTTTTGAGTCCAACTGTTTAATCTGGACTCTTGGAAGAAATAAGGGTAGCATTAGATAGTTTTATCTTTCTGTTTTCAAAAATAATATGTAAAAGAGATGCTAGTCCAACTGCACTCAAGAGAAGAAAAAATTCTAGGACAAGTAGGATTGGGTAGGTAGTGATGCTACTTTGAAGAATGTCATATGCTGCAGATTGTTGAAATATTATCAAGTCCAAGAGAAGAGATCAGCCCAAGAAAGAAGAGGATTGCTGCCCAATGGACTAAGACACTAGTCCGCCAAAAGCTGGAGATTGATAAACTGAGGTTCTGGACACCTAAAGGGCAAGCTGTCCTCCCCAAGTGGAGCCACTATTAGCCATCTATAATTTCTATTATACCTAATGATGGCTAGAATCAGTTTGCAGCCTTCAAGAAACATTTTCAAGCTAATATGTTAGTTCTTGAAGCCTGGTTGTTCTCTATCCAAAGAAACATATCTTCACTGGTTTGTTCACTTCAAAACCTTCAAAGAAAGCCCTGCTGATCCTTAAAGAACTGTTTCAGAGCCTCCTTTTCACTCATTCTACTATTTTTACCTTTAAAAAATAGTCTTTTTCCCCCTCTCAAAAAGCCTCTTTTCCTCCTCCATTTATTCTTCATTCCATCAAAACCCATTTAAACCTTGTAAAGGTCCTTTATTTGGTTTAAAAACCCCTTTTTGCACCTTATCAGAATCCTTGAAAAGGCTCAAAAAACATTCATTTTGGCCTTAAAACACTCTTTTTTACATATTATGCCTTAAGCGCCTCTCGTCTAGGCCCTAGCCCATTTTCCTCCATGTGACTTGCCACCGTGACCGAGCGCTAAGCTTATCGGCGATCGCGTTTCGCAGTTTCCTATGTCCATCTTGCCCTTTCTTCTCTTCCGTCGATGGCCAATTCCCTGATTTGATCCCAATCGTTAATCGTCTGCCAGATCCAATGGCCATCGGTGAATCACCCATCGCACTTCACTTCTCTCCATCATCCATCGAATTTCGCAACTTTCCATTTCCTCGTTCCCAAATATTTTTCTCCGCCAATATGCGAAACCCCGATCGCATCTCCTCCGTCAATTCCTTCGAGATCTAACGGCCTGCGCTACCCTTTACCTATCTATTACCCTCCTCCATTGTTTTATTCCAATTAATATCAACCGTTTATCATACAAATACAACGACTGCCACACTCCCGCACCTCAATCTATCCGCTCACACCCGTCCACTCTTTCCTTGGAGCAATCTCCATTGGACGATCCAGATCCCGTTTCGCGCCTGATTCACCATTTCTCCCCGCATGCAATTATAACACGAAATAAGTGGTTTTAGAGGGACACGCATCACTCTATGACCTTTATCGCGTTCCCCCAACCCAATACCACCTACCACCCAAATTCTACGCGAATACCACCTACGGTATTCTCGAAAACCGTTTTTCCAGTTCTTCGTGCAAAACTCAGTTTTGAACCCTGGTTTTCATGGTTTTACACCATGAGACTTTTTTCCACTACATCCACCACCTCCTCACATCTCCTCCACTTCCGCCTGAGCCTCTGAAGTATTTCAAGCCCTCACGCAAGTTTTATTTAACGATTTTATTGGTTTTTGTAGGTTTTATGGCGGTTTAAGCTATTAAAGGCATCCCACGGTCACTAAAAGGTGACAAAGGCTGAGGATGATAATCCTCTATGGCCTAATCAAATGAAAAAAGGGAAAAAATGGTTTTATCTCAAAATCTAGTCGATGTGTCATGAGCATTGATAATTTATTCAAAACCCTCCAGCACGCAAAGCCATCTGTACATCAAGAAATATAGCAAAAGGTGAAGATTAGAGGAGCGCAGAAACTAAAGATAGACAAATAAGGGCTCAAATCAATCAAAAAAGAGTTAAGCATAGCATGATGGATTACGAAGGCCAAAGCGAGATCAAGCCTTAACACAGTTTAATTATGAAATTAAAGGAAAAATTAGGATAAAGCAGCCCCGAGCACAACATGACAGAGCAGTTAATTCATCGAAATATCTGAAGCCATCTGTAGCCTGCTTTTCACCTAAAAAGACACTTTGGCAGTCATCACACTGACATAACATATTTTGATTGTCAAAACAATTATTTTAAGACATGGGAAAGCCTTAAAACCCACTCTTTTCACCTACTTTATCCTCAGGAAGTAAAGATAGAGTTATTAAAATAGAGAAGTAGTGCAACTCATTCCTACCTTAGGCATTGCGTAGTTTTCAAGGCTAGGAATGCATTTACTTCATAATTAATAACATTTTGAACCCTAAAAAGAGTTCCACCTCCTCATTCTTCTATAAATACTCTATGAGGAGCTCTTTGTTAGGGGTTGGTTGCTGGCATTCGAACTCTTTGAAGTTGTACATAGTCTGGCTGAAGATTAAATAAGAAATTGAATTATTGGAAGATTGATGATGTTTTGACTTGTTTTGTTAATGAGAAGGCTCTGTCATTGGATCCCTGATCATGGATGTTGGTGATGTATTCTAATATTTTGATTGTTATTTCCTATTTTCAATTTTGTTCCATCATTCTATACTTACAGTAGAGTAAAAATTTTAGGCTAATAAATATCTCCTAGAAGCACCTTAGACCTATTTGCTCTTCACTATCTTTATGTTTTCATCTGTTGAGGCATCTAGAGAATTCTTAATTGCTCTCTTGAACCCTTATGTTTGTTTATTTCAGAAATATTTCAAATAGTTGGTCTCAAGAATGATTTATGGTTTTCCCTGCTTACTTGTTGCCACTTGAAAAATATTTCTAAAGTATCCCTTTAAAGTACCATTGTTTATAGTCTGCCAAAGAGGTTTGTTTTGATCATACCCTTTATTCTTACCGAGATAATTTTTTTTAAGGTCTTTATAATTGTAATCAGAGATGTTTAGGCGTTCCCTCTTCAATGATATATTTATTTGTGAATATTTTATGTTTTATAAATTCCTTGAAGGTGAAATATTTGGATGAAATAGAGCGTTCCTCAACTCCTATATTTCATTTGAAAAGTTTTCCTTGAAATTTTTATTTTATGAAGTGTGGTTTCTAGAATTTATGGTTAGCCCTATCTATGGAATGCCTCTTCATGTTCAGATAATGTTTTAAGTCCCTTTGTTGAGAAGTACATATGATTAAGGATTCTTAATTTCCCTTAGTTCTACTTCTCCTTCTAAATCCTTAATGTCCATTTCATTTCATCCACCAAACCGAAGATCCACTGGCCAAGTTAGATTTTCTCTTTGATATCCCATATCCATTGATTGATCTTGTTATAACTTCTTCTTGAGTTCATTACCCAATGGCTCTGATATTTCCCCTTTCTATCTATGCTTCCTAGATCATTCATGTTCAACGAACCAAACCCAAAAAAACAAACTTGCACTTCATAACTAGCCTAAAATAAACCCTTAAAAGAAAAAAAGACATATCTTTGCACACATTAAGAGATCCGTCTCTGAGACTAGGAGGGCTAGATCCTAGAGCTCTAAAGCTTGGTTTGAATGTTGCCTTGTCATTTGGTTTTCTAATCAGCCAAATCACAGGACCCCAAAAAAGTAAACCTTAACCATAACCTTAACCTTAACCTTAACATAACAATAAATAAACCTTATCCTTAACCATAACTAAATCATTAAACTTAACCTTAACATAACATTAACTAAACCTTAACCTTAACCATAACTAAACCCTTAACCTTAACCTTACCCTTGACCTTAACCTTAACCTTAACCTTAACATAACATTAACTAAACCTTAACCTTAACCATAACTAAAGCTTAACCTTACCCTTACCCTTGACCTTAACCTTAACCTTAACCTTAACTTTAACCTTAACTTTACCCTTAACCCTAAATTAACCTTAACCTTGACCTCAACCTTAACCTTCACCTTAACCTTAACTTAACCTTAACCTTAACCTTAACTAAACTCTTATCCTTAACCTTAACCTTAACCCTAACCTAACGATAACCTTAACCTTAACCTAACCTTAACCTTAACCTTACCCTAACCTTAACCTTAACCTTAACCATAACCTTAACCTTATGTTAACCTAACTTTAAGGTAAGCCTAACCTTAACTAAACCTTAACCTTAACCTTAACCTAACCTTAACCTTAACCTTGACCTTGACCTTGACATTAACCCTAACCTTAACCTTTACCTTAACCTTAACCTTAACCTAACCTAACCTGACCTTAACCTTAACATAACTAAACCCTTAACCTTAACCTTAACCTTACCCTTACCCTTACCCTAACCTTAACATTGACCTTAACCTAACCTTAACCTTAAACTTACCCTAAACGTAACCTTAACATTACCTTAACCTGACCTTAACCATAACTTTAATATTAACCTTAACCATAACCTAACCCTAACCTTAACCTTAACCTTACCCTTAACCTTACCCTTCACCTTAACTTTAAACTTAACCTTGACTAAACCCTTGACACAACCTTAATCTTAACCTTAACATTAACCTTAACAAACCCTTAACCTTAACCTTAACCTCAGTGTTAACCTTAACCTTACCCTTAACCTTAACTTTAACCTTAAAATTAACCTTAACCTTAACCTTAACGTTAAGGTTAACCTTAGTGTTACCTTAAGGTTAAGGTTACGGTTAAGGTTAAGGTTAAAGTTAATGGTAAGGGTAAGGTTAGGGTAATGTTAAGGTTTATCCTAAGGTTAATTTTAAGGTTAGGTTAAGGTTAAGGTTAGGGTCAAGGTTAAGGTTAAGGTTAAGGGTTTTGTTAAGGTTAAGGTTAAGGTTAAGGTCAAGGTCAAGGTCAAGGTTAATGTTAGGGTTTAGTTATGGTTAAGGTTAAGGGTAAGGTTAGGGCTATGGTTAAGTTTAAGGCTAGGTTAAGGTTAAGGTTAAGGTTAAGGTAAGGTTATGGTTACCTAAGGGTAATTTTAACACTAAGGTAAGGTGAAGGCCTTACGCTAGGTTAAGATTCCGACTAAGGTTAGCCTTACCTGACCTTAATATTAAATTTAACCTTAACCTTGACCTTACCCTTAACCCTTACCATAACCTAAGCTAACCCTAACCTTAATATTAACCTTAGCCTTAAACTTAAGGTTAGGTTAGGTTAGCTTAGGGTAGGTTATGGTTAAGTTTAAGGTTAAGGTTAGGCCTGACCTTAACCTACCTAACCTTGACCTCAACCTTAACCTAACCTTAACCGTGACCGTAACGTTAAACTAACCTTAACATTACCTTAACCTTAACCTAACCTAACCTTAGCCTTAGCTAAACCCTTAACCTTAACCTTAACCTTAAAATTAACTCTAACCTAACCTTAAACTAACCTAACCTTAACCTTAACCTTGACCTTAACCTTAACCTTACCCTTAACCATAACCCAACCCTAACCTCAGTGTTAACCTTCACCTTAACATTAAGGTTACCCCTAACCTTAACATTAACCTTAACCTTAACATTAACCATAACCTAACCCTAACCTCAGTGTTAACCTTAACCTTAACCTTAATATTAACCTTAACCTAATGTTAACCATAACCACACCTTAAGGTAACACTAAGGATAACCTTAACCATAACCTAACATTAACCTTAACCTTAATTTTAAACTTAACCCTAACCTTTACCTAACCTTAACCTTAACCTAACCTTACCCTAACCTTACCCTAACCTAACCTAAAATTAACCTTAGCATTAACCTTAACCTTAACCTAAACTTAACCGTAACCTTAACCTTAACCTTAACATTAACCTAACCATAACCTAACTAAACCCTTAACCTTAACCTTCACCTTAACCCTAACCTAACCTTAACCTTAACTTTAACTTTAACCTTAACCATAACCATAACCTTACCTTAACCTGACCTTCACCTTAACCTTAAACATAACCTTAACCTTAACCTAACCCTAACTATAACCTTAACCTTGACATTAACCTTACCCTCAACATTAACATTAACCTAAAACTTTAACCTTAACCCTAACCTTAACCTTACCTTAACCTGACCTTAATATTACCCTTACCCTTAACTTAAACTTAACCTTGACCTTAACCCTAAGCTAAGCTAAGCTAACCTTAACCTTAACCTTAACCATACCTTAACCTTAACCTTAACCTTAACCTAAACTTAACCTTAACCTTAACCTAACTTAACCTTAACCCTAACTTAACTTAAGTTTAACCCTGTCCTAACCTAACTTTAAGCTTAACCTAACCTTATCCATACCTTAACCTTAACTTAACCTTAACCTTAAGCCTAACCTAACTTAACCTTAGGATAAGGTTAAGGTTAAGGTTAAGGTTACATTAAGGTTAATGGTTTAGTTAGGTTATAGTTAAGGTTAAGGTTAATTTTAAGGTCAATGTTAAGGTTAGTTTAGGGTTAAGGTTCAGGATAGGTTAGGTTAAGGTAAGGTTAAGGTTAAGGTTAGGGTAATGTTAATGTTAAGGTTAAGGTTAAGTTTAAGGTTAAGGTCAAGGTTAAGGTGGTTAAGGTATCGTTAAGGTTATGTTAGGGTTTAGTTAATGTTAAGCCTAAGGTTAAGGTCAGGTTAAGGATAAGGGTAAGGTTAATGTTTAGGTTAAGGTCAAGGGTAAGGTTAAGGTTAAGGTTAAGGTTCAAGGTAACGTAAAGGTTAAGGATAAAGGTTTAATTAATGTTAAGGTTAAGGTTAAGGGTAATGTTCAGGTTAAGGTGAAGGTTAAGGTTAGGGTAAGGTTAATGTTAAGGTAAGGTTAAGGTTAAGGTTAAGGTCAAGGTTAAGGTTAGGTTAGGGTTAAGGTTAGGTTAAGGGTAAGGTTAAGGTGAAGGTTAATGTTAAGGTTAGGTTAAGTGTAAGGTTAATGTTAAGGTTAATGTTAAGGGTTTAGTTAAGGTTAAGGTTAAGAGTTTAGTTAGCTTAGGGTTAAGGTTAAGGTTAAGGGTAAGGTCAATGTTAAGGGTTTAGTTAAGGTTAAGGTTAAGGTTAATGTTTAGGTTAAGTTCAAGGGTAAGTTCAAGGGTAAGGTTAAGGTTCAGGGTAAGGTTAAGGTTAAGAATAAGGGTTTAGTTAAGGTTAAGGTTAAGGTTAAGGGTAATGTTAAGGTTAAGGTGAAGGTTAAGGTTAGGGTAAGGTTAAGGGTAAGGTCAAGGTTAAGGTAAGGTTAAGGTTAAGGTCAATGTTAAGGTTAGGTTAGGGTTAAGGTTATGTTAAGGGTAAGGATAAGGTGAAGGTTAATGTTAAGGTTAGGTTAAGTGTAAGGTTAATGTTAAGGCTAATGTTAAGTTTAAGGTTAAGGGTTTAGTTAAGGTTAAGGTTAAGGGTTTAGTTAGCTTAGGGTTAAGGTTAAGGTTAACACTAATGTTATGGTTAGGTTATGTTTAATGTTAAGGTCAAGGTTAAGGTTAAAGTTAGGTTAAGGTTAATTTTAAGGCTAAGGTTAAGGTATGGTTAAGGTTATGGTTAACACTAAATTTATCGTTAGGTTATTGTTAAGGTTAAGGTCAAAGTTAAGGTTAAAGTTAGGTTAAGGTTAATGTTAAGTTTAAGGTTAAGGTATGGTTAAGGTTAAGGTTATGGGTAAGTTTAAGGTTAAGGTTAAGGTTAAGGTTGTGTTAAGGCCAATTTAAGGATAAGGTTAAGGTAAGGTTAAGGATAAGGTTAGTTTAAGGTTAAGGTAAGGTTAAGGATAAGGTTTCAATTAGGTTAAGGTTAACGTTAAGGTTAAGGTTAGGTTAGGGTTAAGGTTAAGGCTAAGGTCAGGTTAAGGTTAGGTTAGGGCTGAGGTTAAGGTTATGGTTAAGGTTAGCTTAAGGTTAAGGTTAAGGTCAAGGTCAAGGTTAAGGTGAAGGTCAAGGTGAAGGTCAAGTTTAAGGTCAAGTTTAAGGTTAAGGTCAAGGTTAATGTTAAGGTTAGGATTAAGGTTAAGGTTAGGGTAAGGTTAATGTTAAGGTTAAGGTTAGGTTAAGGTTAAGGTTAGGGTAAGGTTAAGGTTATGGTTAAGGTTAAGGTTAAGGTTAAGGTTAGGTTAAGGTTAAGGTTAGGGTATTGTTAAGGTTAAGGTTAAGGTTAGGGTAAGGTTAATTTTAAGGTTAAGGTTGAGGTTAGGGTAAGGGTAAGGGTAAGGGTAAGGTTAAGGTAATGGTTCAGGTTACATTAGGTTATGGGTAAGGGTAAGGTTAAGGTTAAGGTTAGGTTAGGTTCGGTTTAAGATTCGGTTAAGGTTAGATTAGTGTTGGAGAGGTAAATCCCCTCTGCAGACAGAGGCGATCCCTACTAGCCTAGATCGAGTCTAGCAACAACTGAGTCACACTAAGACACAAGTTCCTAATTTCAAAAGACCAAGATGTGACAAGAGGCCTACCTTAAGTCCTACGCTACTGTCATTTGTGGAGAAGATGGTGCTTCCGTCCTTCGCTATGGAAGATCACAATTCTCCCGCTTAGCACATTCAAACACCTGCAAATACACAAAAAACAACAAACACACAAGCGTAAATCATAGGACATCCAATTATGTATCAGTCAGAGAAGATACAACTCATAACATAAAACATAAAAATCTGAGTGGAACCATAATCGAAGTTATTTATTATTAATCAGAACAAAGAAAGATACAACCTGAGCTCTGACGCTGGATCTTCCTTCGGAGAGTTGACAGAGGAGTACGTCTCGGTAAAGCTCGTCGGGAATAGGACAAGTCTCTCTCTCTTTAGCTGTCTGACGATAATATCCTTGCTATTGATTCAGCTCTATTCGGGCTAGTTTGCAAAGGGAAAATGAAAAGCTTATATAGATGGTGGAAGGGGGGGTTGGAATCCTTACAATGGTGGGATTGGCCCTATCCTCAAGGAAGATTCCATGATAGGTGGAAAACCACTTCTCCTACATGGAGATCCAGAACCAAACCTCCCAACTCATTTTAGAGACTCATTCAGGAGTTGGTTGGAATCAAACTTCCACCATTTATTTTTAAAAAACAATCCTTATTAAGCCTGGTGCGGGTGATACACTGGGACAGAGCACCAGTTGGCACACCCTCTTTGGTCTATTTCCCCCATTGGCACGAGGGCTGAATTGGATAGTTGCGCCAAGGCTAAAAGGGCTATTTTTAGGGCTTTTCACAGGAAATTGTCTTCAGGGGAATGGTTTTCTTTATGAAGGGGGATGCCATGAAAGTGGTTTCAGGTCATGTCACTACTCATAGGTCATGGAATAATCCCTTCAATGTGCAGGACGAGGGATTGCAGGGACAGTGACAATTTACTGCGTAAAAGATGCCCCCTAAAGAATGAGGCCAGAGAGAGAGAGGAGTGAAATGCTTTACGAGAACGTGTCCAACTGAAGGTTAGGGGAAGCTTAAGGTTAGGGGAACCTTAAGGTTAAATTCAAGGTTAAGGGTAAGGTCAAGGTTAAGGTTAGGTTAAGGGTAATGTTAAGGTTAAGGTTAAGGTTTGGTCAAGGTTAGGGTTAGGTTATAGTTAAGTTTAAGACAAGGTTAATTTTAGGTTAAGGTTAAGGTTAAGGTTAGGGTCAGGTCATAGTTAAGGTTAAGGTTGAGGTAAGGTTAAGGTTAAGGTTAAGGTTAAGGTCAAGGTTAAGGGTAAGTTTAAGGTTAGGTTAAGGTTATGGTTATGGGAATGTTAAGGTTAAGATTAAGATTACCCTTAACCTTAAATTTAAGTTTACCCTAACCTTAAGGGTTTAGTCAGGTTAAGGTTAAGGTTAGGTTAAGGGTAAATTCAAGGTTAAGGTAAAGTGAAGGTTAAGGTTAACGTCAAGTTTAAGGTTAATGTTAGGGTTAAGGTTAAGGTTAGGGTTAGGGTTAGGTTAATGTTAAGGTCGAGGTTTGGGTTAAGGTTAGGTTAAGTTATAGTTAAGGTTAAGGGTGAAGGTTAAGGTTACGGGTCTTAACCTTAACCTTACCCTTAAGCTTCACTATAACCTACCCTTAACATTAACCTTTACCTAACCTTAACCATAACCTTAACCTAACCTAACCTTAACCTTATCTTAACCTAACTTTAGCCTTAACCTTCACTATAAAGTTAGGTTATAGTGAAGGTTAAGGTTAAGGTTATGATTAAGGTTAGGTTATAGTTAAGGTTAGAGGTCTGGTTAAGGTTAAAGGTTAAGGTTAGGTTAAGGGTAAAGTGAAGGTTAAGGTTATGGTTATGGGAATGTTAAGGTTAAGGTTAGGTTAGGTTAAGGGTTAAGGCTAAGGTTAAGATCAAGGGTAAAATAAGGTTAAGTTAAGGTTAAGGTTAATGTTATGGTTAGGGTAAGGTTAGGGTTAAAGTTAATGTTAAGGTCAAGGTTTAGGATACGGTTACAGTCAAGGTTAAGGTTAAGGTTATGGTTATGGTTAAGGTTAAGGTCAAGGTTAAGGTTAGTTTAAAGTTAATATAAGGTTAAGGGTAAATTCAAGGTTAGGGTTAATCTTAATGTTAACCTTAACCTAACCTTAACCTGAACCTTAACTTAACCTTAACCTTAAATTTAACTTTACTAAACCCGTAACCTTAACCTTAACCTTAACCTTAGGGTTGTATTAGGTTATATTTAAGGTTAAGGTTAAGGTTAAGGTTAAGGTGAAGGTTAGGGGCAAGGTTAAGGTTAGTTTAGTTAGGTTAATGTTAACTTAACCCTTACCTTGACCTTAACCTGACTAAACCCGTAACCTTAACCTTAACTTTAACTTAACCTTAATCTAAACTATAACCTAACCCTAACCATGACCTTAACCTTACCCTTAACCTTGACCTTAACCTTAACCTTACCCTTTACCTTGACCTTAACCTTACCTTAACATTAACCTTAATCTTAACCTTACCCCCTTAACCCTAGTTAAGGTTACGGGTCTTAACCTTAAGCTTTACTATAACCTTTAGTTTAACTATAACCTAACCCTAACCTTGACCAAACCTTAACCTTGACCTTAACCTTACTATAACCTAACGTAAGGTTAATTTTAGGGAAAGGTTAAGATTAGATTAAGGGTAAGGTTAAGGTTAAGGGTAAAGTCAAGGTTAAGGTTATGTTAAGGGTAAGGTTAAGGTTAAGGTTTGGTTAAGGTTAGTGTTAGGTTATAGTTAAGGTTAAGTTTAAGTTTAAGGATAACTGCAAGGTTAAGGTTAAGGTTAAGGTTATGGGTTTAGTCAGGTTAAGGTTAAGGTTAAGGGTAAGGTTAAGGTGGGTAGAGGAAAGGAGTTTGGGAGGCGGTGTAGACTAGGGAGGCTGTAGTGGCTGATGCCTCAGTGTCATTACTGCTTGAGTCTGTGTCTTGACTAACCACGGTGCTTGATGTGGACATCATGCATACCGAGGCCCCTATGGCATCGGGCTATATCTCAAGGACAATGGGAGGATCTCCTAGGAATGACCCTAGGATGGACGATGGTTTGAATTGGCCAGGGCTATATTCTTGATACCGTGAAAGACCATATGTGGCTATATCTACATAGGGTAGAACCATATCCATGTTGGCCAAGGGACAATTTCATTGTGCATCAACTGGTCTACTATGATGATTTGATCCTCGTGGGGGAACATCATGATGCGGAAGACATAGGATGCTATGGCAGACATGGCATACTTTTAACTTTGCCCAAGGAGTATATTGTAATCTAAGTGAGCATCCAAGACTTTGATGTCTATGTGGACCATCTTTCTAGCTAAATAGATCGATACATTTTGGAAGAGACTGACGAGGGTCGAGGGACGACCGTCGTATTCTCTGAGTGTGATGATGGAAGGTTTGAGTTCGGGGGCTCCTAAATTCTACCATACATTATTTGACATGATACATGTGGATGCACCCTCGTTAATGGAACATCAGTGAATAATGATATTTTGTATCGATACTAGTATCTGGAAGGCAACCATGGAGGGAAGCCTAGGGGTGGCTTTGTCTAAGTCAAAAGCCATCATGCGCGTGTCAGTAGGAATGATGACGCCTAATGTGGAAAGTAGGTATTTTTGTTGCTTTGGGTATGACTGCAGTACTTCCAATGCAGACATAGCAGTAGGTGATTGAGCTATATTTTCTACGATGCTATAATTGTGGGCCACTTTGGAGTAGCTACCTGCTTGCCTATTAGGCCCTTTTACCATTTTTGGCAATGGTTCCAAAGGAATATTTGGTATGCTTAAAGGTGTAGTCGGTGTGCTCATACTAGCCCCTAACGTACTAGTGTCTGGTGGGATGTCATAGCTACGATTCTAAGTTTGGAAGAACATTTCTTCCCTAGCCATGTAAATTTCATGGTTGTTTTTCTCGAAATCTTCGAGGTTTTGTTGTTGAGTGCTGACCATTTATTGATGGGGGAAGGGTTATTTCATAACCGCAATTGTTTGGGAAGATCCTCCTTGTCCTCAGTTACTCTGAAGCTTTTTAAGCTCAAGGAGTTCGAGACAGTGGTGAGTATAGTGCCTGTACTCACCACATATTGAACAATAATGGTTTGTTTGTAGAGGTGGCATTTTTCCTTGCCTTTGGGCATTGCTTGGCTCATGGTTCTGATTCTGGTTGGAGTTACCTCCAGCCTTGGATCACGGTGGGCCCTGTTAGCTGCTCCGCCCCCTATCCAGGGTTCCCTTTGGGATTATTTTTTACCTTTCTCTTAACCACATTAAGAGGATAATTCTCCTAATCATACTAGTGTGGTTGATTTTTGGACGACTACACAAAGTTCACCTATGCATTATTTTGCGTAGGTGGGTTATGTGCTTGGGACTGAGCATATTGTTGTCCCATGTTTTCACCTAGCCATTGGGGGGTAGTTCTTCCATCAATTTTTCTTCCTGCGTACTGAGTCCCCTCAGCCGAAGGATAAGGTCCTCCCTGGTGATACGCTGGCGGCCTATTAGTCAAATTTTGTTGTTGCATATGATGACTTTGAAATCCGGGTTGAGACATGTTCCAGGTAGACCCATGTGTGTAACCGGGATTCTGACTATTGCTGCCGAGGTACCTTTGGGTCATTGACCCAATACGTCTATTTGTAGAGTTAGACGTGCCTGGAAATTATTGATAAGATTGCAGGTGCGGGCATTGGGTAGGATATTGTATATGTATCCTGATTGCTTGTAGATCAGTTCAAGCTATTGGGCTTTACTGATTGCATCCTCTTTGGATGTGGGGTTACGTTGCACCACATCCTTTGAAATCTCCGTCGTCAGAGTTTTCAAGAATAAATCTAAAAGGACTTGGTCGTCGAGTTGTGCTCTAGTTAAACTAAAACTAAAAAAACACAACTATACAGAAGCTATATAGAGAGTTCCAAACAATAATAATGCAAACAATGGCTTGATGGCCTCTTCTTATTAAATGTTTAGAATAGAGAAGAAATGTTACCCACTTTCCAAAGGGAACCTAGGCAATGGCTCTAGGTCTCGATGCAAGGATGTTTCCTTCCAAGCTCTGCCTCTGATGCAATCTCACTCTCTCTCTCTCCTATGGTGGACTAAGATGTTGGGTGGCCAACTATCAAGTCCTCTTTGGCTCTAGCTCTGGGTCACACACAATGCTGGTGTTGCTTGGGAAAATTTGGCCAGCATAACCTTGTGATCACCATTTTCTCATCTCTTGGTGGGTTTATATAGGTGAACTTCAAATCCACCTTCCCTCCCTTGGTACATGACGGATGGTGACCCAAGGGAGAGGTGTCATTCCATTGTGTGCTCAAATATTCTTTTGTGTGCTCACATAATGTCTAAGGAGGTGCTAGTGGATATCCTTATGTAGTTTTCACATAAGGAGTAACTATCCTTTGCTTGTTGTGGTCCCGGAAAGTGACTTTTTTCCATTTCTAGGAATGCCCACTTATTTGGAAAAAAGGTGCACATAAGGCACTCTTCTCGAAGGAAAAAGCGTGCATTTGAGCATTTATGACTAGTTCAAATTTGATTTTCTCAAAACCTTAGAGATTTTAAATACTTCTTGATTCCATAATGTATTACTGTCCCGTAAATCATTGGGCTCAACATTAATTGATGTTGTCTTCTGCTGTACGATTTTCCAGTGTTAACAGTTAAGGTTAAGGTAAGGTTAAGGTTAAGGATAAGGATAAGGTCAAGGTTAGGGGTAAGGTTAAGGTTATGTTAAGGTTAAGGTTATGGGAAGGTTAAGGTTAAGGTTATGGTTAAGGGTAAGGTTGCGGTTAGGTTATAGCTAAGTTCAAGGTTATGGTTAAGGTTAGGTTATGGTAAAGGTTAAGGTTAAGGTTAGATTAAGACTAAGGTTAAGGTTAAAGTTAGGGTTAGGTTATAGTTAAGGTTAAGGTTGGGTTATGGTTAAGGTTAAGGTTAGGTTAAGGTTAG
This sequence comes from Pinus albicaulis, assembly GCA_034641835.2. NCBI lineage: Eukaryota > Viridiplantae > Streptophyta > Pinopsida > Pinales > Pinaceae > Pinus > Pinus albicaulis. The sequence goes on from MU968492.1 coordinate 911,796, forward strand.
GTTGAGGGTTTGGTCAAGGTTAAGGTTAAGGTTAGGTTAAGGGTAAGGTTAAGGTTATCAGTAAAGTTAAGGTTAAGGTTAGGGTAACCTTAACCTTAACTTTACCCTTAACCTAACCTTACCCTTAACCTTAACCTTGACTTTAACCTAACCTTAACCTTAACCTAACCCTAACCTTAACCTTAACCTTAACCTTAACCTTAACCTAGGTTATGGTTAAGGTTAGGGTTAGGTTATGGTTAAGGTTAAGGTTACGAGTTTAGTCAGGTTAAGGTTAAGGTTAAGGGTAAAGTCAAGGTTAAGGGTAAAGTCAAGGTTAAGGTTAGGTTAAGGGTAAGGTTAGGGTTAAGGTTCAGGTTAAGGTTAAGATTAAGGGTTTGGTTAAGGTTAAGGGTATGGTTAAGGTTAAGGTTAGGTTAAGGGTAAAGTTAAGGTTAAGATTAAGGCTAAGGGTTTGGTTAAGGATAGGGTTAGGTTATGGTTAAGGTCAAGGTTAAGGATATGGTTAAGGTAAGGTTAAGATAAGGTTAGGGTAAGGTTAAGGTTAAGGTTAAAGTTAGGTTAAGGTAAGGTTAAGGTTAATATTATAGTTAAGGATAAGGGTAAGGTTAAGGCTAAAGTTAGGTTAAGGGTAAGGGTAAGGTTAAGGCTAAGGTTAAGGTTAAGGTTGGGTTAACGTCAAGGTTAAGGTTAGGGGTTAAGGTTAAGGTTAGGTTAAGGTTAGGTTAAGGTTTGGTCAAGGTTAGGGTAAGGTTAAGGTTAAGGTTAAGTTTAAGGGTTTGGTCAAGGTTAGGGTTAGGTTAAGGTTAAGGTTAAGGTTAGGTTAAGGGTAAAGTCAAGGTTAAGGTTATGGTTATGGGAAGGTTAAGGTTAAGGTTAACGGGTCAAGGTTAGGTTAAGGTAAAGTCAAGGTTAAGGTTAAGGTTTCAGTTATGGGTTTGGTCAATGTTAGGGTTAGGTTATAGTTAAGGTCAATGTAAGGTTAAGGTTAAGGTTAAGGTTACGGGTTTAGGCAGGTTAAGGTTAAGGTAAGGTTATGGGTTTAGTCAGGTTAAGGTTAAGGTTAAGGTTAGGTTAAGTAAATGTTAAGAAAAGGTTAAGAGTAAGGTTAAGGGTAAGGTTAAGGTTAAGGTTAGGGTAAAGGTTCAGGATAAGGTTAAGGTTAAGGTTAATTTTATGGTTAGGGTAAGGTTAGGTTTAGGTTAAGGTTAAGTTTAAGGTTAAGGTTAAGGTTAAGGAAAGTTTATAGTGAATGTTAACGTTAAGGTTAAGGGTGAAGGTTAAGGTTAAGGATAGTTTAAGGGTAAATTCAAGTTTAAGTCAAAATAAAGGTTAAGGTTAGGTTAAGGTCAAGGTTAAAGTAAGGTTAAGTTACAGATTAATGTTAAGGTTAAGGTTAAGGTTAAGTATTTGCTCAAGGTTAGGATTAGGTTATAGTTAAGGTTAAGGTTACGGGTTTAGTCAGGTTAAGGTTAGGGTTAAGGTTTTGGTCCAGGTTAAGGTTAAGGGTTTTCTCAAGGTTAAGGTTAAGGTCAAGGTTAAGGTTAAGATAAGGGTAAGGGTAAGGTTATGGTTAAGTTTAAGGTTATGTTAAGGGTTTGGTTAGGGTAAGGATAAGGTTAAGGTTAGCAGAAGGTTAAAGTTAAGTTAGTTTAATGTAAGGTGAAGGTTACGGTTAGGTTAAGGCTAAGGTCAGGTTAAGTTAAGGTTAAAGTTAAGGTTAAAGTTAGATTAAGGGTAAAGTTAGGATTAAGGTTAGGGTCAAGGTTAAGGTTAGGTTAAGGTTAAGGTTACGGTTAAGGTTAAGGTTAGGTTATAGTTAGGTTATGCTAAGGGTAAAGTTAAGTTTAAGGTTAAGGTTATGGTTAAGGTTAGGGTAAGGTTAAATTTTAAAGGTTAAGGTTACAGTTTTAGTCAAGTTAAGGTTAATGTTATGAGTTTGGTCAGGTTAAGGTTAAGGTTAAATTTAGGTAAATGTTAAGGTTATGGGAAGGTTAAGGTTAAAGTTAGGTTAAGGTTAAGGGTAAAGTCAAGGTTAAGGTTACGTTAAGGGTAATGTCAAGGCTAAGGTTTGGGTTAGGTGATAGTTAAGGTCAAGGTTAAGGTTAGGTTAAGGTTAAGGTTAAGGTTGAGTTTATGAGTTTATTCAAGTTAAGGTTAAGGTTAAGGCTAAAGTTTAAGGTTTGTGTGTCAACCTTAACTTTACCCTTAACCTCACCTTAACTTAACCTTAACTAAACCCATAACCTTAACCTTCACCTAACCTTAACCTTTACCTTAACTATAACCTAACCCTAACCTTGACCAAACCTTAACCTTAACTTTAACTTAACTTGAACCTTAACCTTAACCTTCCCATAACCTTAACCTTAACTATAACCTAACCTTAACCTTGACCTTAACTATAACCTGACCCTAACCTTGACCAAACCCTTAACATTAACCTTAAACTTAACCTTAACCATAACCTTAACCTTAACCTTAACCTGACTAAACCATTAACCTTGACCTAACCCTTAACCTTACCCTAACCTTAACCTTAACCTAACCTTAACCTTAACCTTGACATTACCCATAACCTTAACCTCAAATTTTGTTAGTCATCCATAATTTTGATTTTATCCAAAGATGAATAAATTTGACAAACCCATATTTATAGAACAAAATTGCAAAAAACATTATGAGTTCTAGAAATCTCAGTGCCTTCATCTTTCTAAGTCTATCAGTTCACCAAAATATTCATCTATTTTTCCTAAAAAGGTTATCCTGTTGTTCCTTAAAAATGTTGCTCCTTAGTAGTGTTGTTCCACGCAATTGTTGTTCCCTCAACTTTTGTTCCCTATTGCTTTTCCTTAACAGTGTTGTTCCTTAGCCTGTTGTTCCCTTCAAAATACTGTTGGTTCCTTAAAAATAAATCCACCAAGTAAGCCTATTGTTCCCAAAGAAGTTTTTTTCTAAGGCCCCATTTTCCAAAGATCCCCTTTTTTTCCCCTTCTCATTTTATCCTTATTCCCCTCAAAAAACCATTTAAAACCACTTTAACCCTTTCTCATTTGGTTTTGAAAAATCATTTTACTTCATCCGGAACACTAAAAATCCATAAAAAATACATAAAACCCTCGTATTCCGCTTCTTTACTAAAAAACAGGCTTTAACCCCTTTTGGCTTAGTCCCCAGCTGTTTCTCCTTCATATGACGGAGCCCTGTGACCTGATGCTAGCGCCTATCGCATCACAACTTTATATCGCATCGCACTTTTATATCGCATCGACATTATCATAGTTCTTCATCCCCTCACCCCTGTTCCCCACGCCAATGCGATTAGCTCCTCTTTCTTGGCCCCTGGTCACAAATCCCTCCACGGGACCATGCCCCTATGCCTTTTTCTTAAGCCCCCATCGCATCGGCGTTATTTCTTTTTCCGTTACATCGCTCCCCCTTCCCCCACCGATGCGATAAGCCCCTCTTCCCTTGGCCCCAGTTCTGTGTTCTCCCGTAGGACCGTGCCTTTTTCCTAATCTATACCACCCACCCATTACCTTTTGGTTTATCCATCCACCCTCCACACCGATCCCCCCCATTGATTTATTAAAAACTGATGGTTCTCGTTCAATCCCAGCACCCAACCCCTTTGGACCCACCATCCACTACCTAGCCGCTCATCCAATCATTCGCCGACACCTGGCTTCCACTAATTTCTCCCCACCATGCACTTCTCTCCACCGTGCTCCCCCGTAGCCATTAGATCTTCTACCCCAGATCCAATGGTCTACATTACATATCGTGTGAATTCACCGTACGAAGTTTAACAATAAAAAATCACGCGATACTGTCGATTTTACAAAGGCCACGCATCCCTTTTTAATTGGATCACGTTTTATTCAACATCAACCGCTTACCACTCAATCATCGAGTGAAAACCATTCACGGTTTTCGCGAAACCACTTTTCCCATATTTGCGCCAAATACATTTTTAAACCTGTTTTTTTGCAGGTTTTCTCCATAAATCCCTTCTGCACATTTATTTTCTCCTCATCGCTCTTTCCACTTCCACCTGACCTTTGTAAACAGCTTTTCTGAATACACGGAGGGTTTATAACATGTTTTGTGGTTTTTGCAAGTTCCATGGCAGTTTTAAGGGCCAAAAACCCTCACACAGTCCATAAAGGGACTGGGGCCAAAATATGATGACCTTCACTGTCTAAACAGAGGCAAAATCACGAAGAAAGGGGCTGTCAGGTTTCATTTTATGGTTTGGTCAGTGCTTTATGAGCACTGTTTACACCATAAAACCTTTCAAACGCTCTAAAAAGCCACCCGCACATGACAACACAAAGAAAATTCAGTAAAGTAAGAATAAAGGCCAAATAAACAAAGATTAAAGGTTGAAAGGATGAAGGATAAATTCAGATATCGGAGATTAGAGGACTTAACTCTGTGGTTTAAGAGTTTAAAGCAGTATATAAAGGGGAAAAAGACAATATAATGCATAAAAAAGGCTTAAGGAAAAATCAAAAGCCTTAACACAGAGAATTAAATCCTAATGAGGGTTTTAAAGGCTATAAGGGATTAATGAATAAAACAGTTATTGAAAAGAAAAAGAGATAAAGGAAAAAAAATAGAATATCAAGGTATAAAGAGACAGACAGAAGATTTAAAGGATTAATTAGCAGATCAAGGCTAAAAGGGTCTTAAAACATAGTTTTAAGATGAATTCAAGGAAAAGAAAGCTTAAAAGATAACCTCAGATACATCAAAGGAGCAATTACTCACTTGATAAATTGAAAGTGACACCTTTCACTTACTTTATACCTCAAAAGACAAATTAGCAGTTTTTACACAAAAAGATATTTTATAAACTTTCAGACAGTTATTGTAAAGACATAAAAAGGCCTCAAAGTCAATCTTTTCAGCTGTTTCACCCTCAGGAAGTAAATATAGATTTAATACATATATAAGTAGTTCATAAACATTCCTACCTTATTCCTTGCATGGTTTTTAAGGATAGGAGTGCATTTACTCTATCATTAATAACATTTTGAACCCTAGATAGTTCCACCTCCTCATTTTCAGCATAAATACTGCATTTGAACTCATTGTATGTGGGCATTTGATAACTCTTTGAAGTAATACACAGTTCTGCTAAGATTGAAGAGAAATTGATGTACTGGAAGCTTAGCTGTTGGTGAAGTATTCTAAATCTATTTATGTTTTTCTTATTTTCATTCTGTTTTCACCATTTCTTGCTTACAATAGAGTAAAAGTTTTAGGCTAAGAAATGTCTCCTAGAAGCACCTTAGACATGTTTACTCTTCACTATCTTTATGTTTTCAACTACTGAATGTTTGATTGAGTAGTTTAACTTCTTTTAAACCCTTAATCTTGTTTATTTCGAGAATAGTTCAATATAGTTTCCCTCAAGATGATTTATAGTTTTCCATGTTTCTTGTTGACACTTTAAAAAACTGTTTCTGAAGTCTCCTTTCAAAGTACCATTGTCCAAAGTTTTCCAAAGAGGTCTGTTTTGATCATACCCTTTGTACTTACTCAAATAATTGTTTTGAAGGCATTTATAATTCAATTCCTATATGTTTAGGAGTTCCCTCTTATATGAATGCAGTTATTTGTGAATCTTAAATGTTTTCTTATCCTGAAAGTGAAATCTTTGATGAAATAGAGCATTCCTCGACTCTTAGGTTTCATTTTGAAAGTTTTTCTTGAAATTTTTATTTGCTGAAATGTAATTTCTAGAATTAATGGTTAGCCCTGTCTATAAAATACCCCTTCACTAGATAATGTTTTAAGTCTCTTTCTTGAGAAGTACATATAATTGAGGATTCTTAATTGCCCTTAGTTCTGATTTTCATTCTAAACCCTTAATGTTCATTTCATTTCACCTGAAAGACTTTGTTAATCCAACAGCTAAGTTAGATTTTCCCTTTGATACCCCTGATTCATTTGTAAAATTATTACCATTTCCACTTGACTTCATTGCCCAATGACTTAAATATTTCCTTTTTCTATCTATGATGCCTAGATCATCATGTCCCATTAAACAATAAAACAAACTCAAGCTTAATAACTAGCCTAAAATCAACCCGTTACAAGCAAACAAGTCATATCTTTGCAAAAACAAATGAGAGATCCCTCTCTGAGACTAGGAGGGCTAGATCCTAGAGCTCTAAAGACTAGTTTATGTGTTTCCTTGTCATTTAGTATCCCAATATTCTAAATCATAGGATCCCAAAATTCTGGTGATCACGGTGGGACTTTTAAGTAAAGGTCCCTAAACAAGACACTCAGTATTCATTTAAGTAAAACATCGCTTCTTAAAGCACTACCAGCATAATGGTAATCATGATAGGATCTGTCTGAATCAATGGCAATTTAAGTAACCCTTAGGATTCTAAGAGACCCTTATCAAACCTTGAAGAAATCAGCTAGTAAGCCATAGAGTAGAATTTTCTTGTTTCACCACCTTAGCTAAGTGTTGAATCAGGTACAGGACACTCTCATAACCAGAGAACCACATAAAACTCAGAAAAATCCAAAAAGAATTTCATATTGGTTTTCAAATAAACCATTGGTGGTGGACCATAAAACATTTTACATTCAGAAAAGCTAAAAAATTTCACCTAGCAACTCCACTAGCCCTAGTAGGCCTTTTCCTCCTCTAGATCTCTATATTTTCTTAAATATTGTGTTAACCAGCCTTGAGAAAGTTTAGAAGCCTAGTTATCCTATTATAGAAATCACTATGAGAAGAGAAATTTTGAAAAGCAGTCTTAAGAACCTCTTCCTCTCTAAATTTTAAAAACTAAAATCTAGCTTCAGATAGGATTAACACCAAATCCCATCCAGATCCTAATCCCACTACCATAGTTGACAATCCAGAGAGGATTTTGTGGAAAAAATCTAGACCTGGAAAACCAACTATTGATAGGTCCATTCCAAGAACAAGATCTGTCCCTAAAAATCTTACGGTCTTGAAAAATCCTCACTTTCACTTACCTCACACAAAGAATCTATTCATAAATAAATATCATAGTGATTTAAATCAAGCTGATTTTGAAACCTCAGATTTACAATAGAGATTTAGCAGAGAAGCTTCACCTTCTACTCCACCTGATTATCAACTTCTCCATCATTTCAGCTCCTTCCATAAAAAATCTTCTCATCATCAGTTTGTTGACCCAAGTGTTTCTTCCAATCTTATCCACACATCCACTGTTCAAAACACTTCATTTCAACTCTCTTTCCCTCTTGTAAATCCCCCATTATTTCCAATCATGGCAGCATGGTATGCTCCACTAGTGTTACCACAACCTATGGTTCCTTTTCCAAATTATTATCAGTCCAAAATTCCCCATTTCACTGCAAATAAACCTACTTCTACCCAACAGCATGTGGATAAAATTAATGATGCTTTTGATTACATGGAAATAGAAGAAGAGACCATTAAGATGAGAAATTTTGCTCAATTTTTTGGGGGAGAAGTCAAGAAATGGTTTAAAAACTTAGCTCCTCACAGCATAAATGATCTCCCTTCTTTATATCAAACATTCACAAACAAATGGGAAATTAGAAAAAACCCTCTCCAAATCCTTTCAGACTATACTAATCTCAAAAGGAATACTAGGGAAAGTGTCCATGATTACTGCACTAGATTCAACAGTGTGTATAATCCATTTCCCCCAGACATGAAACCTCCACTAGGCTTAGCCTTGGCTAAATTACCAGGAGGTTTTGATCCTGAAATGGCCTACCAGCTAAGGGAAAGAGACCCCTCAACTTTAGAAGATATGTAGAGGGGAGCCATGAGTGTAGAGGCAAATCGGATTGAGAAAAGAGCTAGATTGAGAGCAGAAAAAAGAGTTACATACAAGGATGATACAATGGCTTCAACCTCATCATCAGATAATAAAATTGATAACTTAATAAAGGTAATGGAGAGGATGCTTGAAAAGATAAATTTGAATGATAGAATGCCTCCTAGAGAAAACCAAAATAGAAATAGAAACCAAAATCTTAGAAGAGACCCTAATCAAGATAGGCAAAGAGACAATCACCAAAAAATAAGGCCTCCTTTTCAACAAAACTATGTTGATCAAGAAGAATAAAGGGAAGTTGAAATGTTGGAAGAAAATCATGTAAACTTAATAGGATCTCACAGTGAGACAAAAAAATTTCTCACTGAAGAAGAACAAGGATTCTTCTCTTTAGAACAAACTAAATACAATAATGAGGATTCTGAAGATTACAAATTGGGGTTTGAAAATGCTATCATGGAGGTACACAAACAATAAAATATTATAAGCAAAGGTAGCCTAGAGAGTTCCAATGACAAAAACACCAGTACTGTTGTTGAGTCTCAAATCTGCATCTTTCTTATACACCTTTCTAGACCTTTTTCATTCACCTGGACCTTCTAAGTCATCAATATCATTGCATATTAATTGTAAAAGAGAATCTACAATGGTTTTTAACTATGTTTTGCGTGTGCTGTTTGATTTAGATTTTTTCTCATTTAGCTGCAGAATCTTGTCACTTTCCGCAGCTGCTGCAACTTTCCGCAGGCATTTTGTTAAAGTCTATGTTGCAGGTATCTTCAGGAAAATCGAGCCACATGGGAAAGTTGGAAATGACATGGACATGGATCGTGTCCTATTGGCTTAGTCGAATTCACCTAAGAAGGCTGTGTTCAAAGGTGGCCAAGTGTTGGTCAACCGAAGAGTCCCATGGTGACAAAACTCTGTTTCTCATCACGTGGAGATTTGCGTGGCCATTTCTAGATCACGGGAGGCACATAAACACCTGTAAACAGCTCCATAAGCCGAATCCAACAACCACTCTCCATAGATTTAATCCTCATGGCGGCCATAACGCTAGATCTCTGGATGTGATAGTTCACGTGTCTTCTATCAGCGCAGAATTTAGGGAATTAGTTATATCTCCCTCTGTTATAAATAATGCGTTCTCATACACATAATAGTTAGATCTTCTTTAGCTCTGTAATGTAATTGTGTCGCCATTGTGTTGTGACATTGTTTCTCTGTTATGACCGCATTTTAATATATGAGAAGACTTTGTTCAAAAGTGTAATTCGTATTTGAAAGTTGTTGCCCGAGGTCTGTGCAGAGGGCCCCTGCACACGCTGAGGTTTTGTGTATTAATGTATAGTTTCATGCTTCATTTCTTTATGTTCATTGTGCTATAGTCATTCACATGTATATAGATTACATCTTTCATGGTATTTACATTTCATCTTTGTCCATAATTTTTCATGTTTTATATTTTACTTCTGTCCATAATCTTTTATGTATTATGTTGTTGTTAACTGATCAATGTTCTTGTTTCAGATTACAATAGACAGCCTGGGCATTTGCACATCTTTTATAATGACTAATGACATGGAATCAATATTGTCCTTCTGCTGATTTTTTTTCTTAGTTTTTGTTTAATTCCAGCACTGTTTTGTTTATTTCAGTCTTGCACATTTTCTTTAGTAGTTAGATTAGATACTAAACTGTTCATGTCATTTTCAGTTACCTCCAAAAGCCATAGAGAGACTAATGGTGAGGGATTTAAATATGAATGTTTAGTTTGATATTAGTTTACTTTTCTGCAAGTTAGATATTAAACTGTTCATGTCATTTTCAGTTACTTACGAAAGCCATAGCGAGACTAATGGTGAGGGATTGAAGTATGAGTGTATAGTTTGATAATAGTTTACTTTTCTGCAAGATAGATATTAAATTGCTCATGTCATTATCAGTTACCTCCGAAAGCCATAGCGAGACTAATGGTGAGGGATTGAAGTATGAGTGTGTAATTTGATATTAGTTTATTTTTCTGCAAATTAGATATCAGATTGCTCAAGTTTTTTATGATTACCTCCGAAAGCCATAGTGAGACTAATGGTGAGGGGTCAGAATATGAGTTGATGTAATTTGATTTTAGTTTTACTTTACTTGCAATATTTTCTTTGAGTAACAGTTTCTTTTGTGTTTAGACAGCAGCAAGGGTAATGGTTTTCATGATCAATAGTTCACTGTTTGTTTAACTAGAATAGTAGCACATTTTCATTTCCTTTTAGGAACTAATTTTTTTTCATTGTATGTTTCAAAATCCTTTTGAAGTTTGAAGTTTGGTAAATCATTATAAGGGACATAATTTCCTTGAACAATCATAACCATACTTGCCTTTTAGAATTTTCATTAGGAAACCAACCAAGATAAAAAGAAAAAAACCAAAAACGACAAAAAAAGTAAGAGATAGGTTATCTTGCACATATAGTGCGCCACACTTCGTCAGCTTACGAATCCCAGATTGAAAAATTAATGTAGCAATTTAGGACACACTAAATTGACCAAACATTTTGGCGCCGTTGCCTGGAAAGTGTAACTAGGTAGCCAATTTCTTTAAAAAAAAAACAATAAAAAGAAGGGAAAACTTGATAACTTCTTGAAGTATGCTCTCCTCTTGCACCTAGTGTGATCTGGAGGATCAGAAAAGAGAGTTATTGGTTCAATAATTTCTTAAGTATGCTCTCTTCTTGCACCTAGTGTGACCTGGAAGATCAGAAAGAGAATTATTAGCCCAACTTAAAAATAAAATAAAAAATGACATGCATAGAGCAAGAGATTCTAGGGGAAGGTTTATAGCTAGAGCCAAGAGTTCGATTTTCACAACTCCATCTTCTTCAAGGCATAGAAAAGATTCACCACCATCTACCCCTAGCCTTAAGATTCTTGGAATTCAAGGAACATCTGAATTAGAGGATTCTCCTATACCACCTACTAAATCTCATTTAGAAAAGGATCCTTTCTTTACTTCTACAGGAGAGTATATTGTAATCAAAGAAGTAGAATCACCTAAAGAAGAAAAGGAAGAGACTCCCTCTCATCCTCCCTTGATAGAAGAACCAGAGGACCTTGAGGACCCTAAAGAAACTATCATGGAAAAGGAAATAATAGATGGATTTGGAGGTAGAGGTAGAGGTAGAGGAGGAGGAAACAATGGAGACAACAATGGTGAAGGTAATAATGGAAGAAATAGGGAAGGAGACAACTTGTTTGGATTCCCTATAGTTGATGCGTAAACTCATACAACAATGAAAAAAATCTCACCATCTACCCTCCCCAAATTCTATGGATTGCGAAGTGAGGATCCTGAAACATTTCTGTTTGAGTTTGAAGTCGTGTGCCGAACCTATGACTATATGGAAGACTCTCAAAAACTCAAACTATTTCCTTCAACATTGAAGGGAGCTACTTTGAAATGGTTCATGGGATTAACCACCCAATCTATTAGGACTTGGAATGATATGAAACAAAAATTTTTGGATAGATACTTGGACTATTGTATGCCCACCAATCACAAGGATGAGGTATTCAAAATGATGCAAAAAGAAGATGAAAATTTGGAAGATTTGCTTGAAAGATTTCAATACAACTTAAAAAGAGCAAAGATGAGCAACTTAGATGATGAAACTTTGAAAGCCCTCATATTAAAAGCCATTAGAGATGAATGGATAGATATTTTAAAAATGATGGGGAAAGGAGACATTTCTCAACTTCCACTTTGTGACATAACAGAACTATGTGTCCATCTCTCAAGAGGAAAATCTAAAACAGGAAAAGGGCCTAGGGATCCTTCTCTTATCAGGGCTAACAAATCTGCAACTGGATCAGTAAGTAGGTCATAGATTGGCAATATGCTTGATGAATTAAAAACTGATATCTTAGGGAGCCTTAGTGAACAACTAGACACCCTTAAGATCCAAAGCAAGCAGAAAGCAAAAACAGATGTTCTAGCCATCTTTTGTCCAAAATTTAGGAAGAAACATGCTTTAAGGGAATGTCCCTTGGATGCAAAATTTGTAGAAACATGTATAATTTGCTCAGAGAATCATGAGATCAAGGATTGTCCTTCAATCCCTGGACTCAAAGCTGTCTTTCAAGAAGACCCAAATTCAGTAGAATCTCTCTGTTTTGTTGCAAGAAGACCTTGGCAGGGACAACAAACTCAAGGGTTTAACAACCCTATGAATCTTCAAACCCCACCAAATTGGAATCCTTGGCAACAACCTTGGCCCCAACATAAAAATCCATATCAACCATGGGTACAAGGGATGCAAAATCCTTATGGGAGATTTGCTCAATTTTATCAATATCCTCCATCTTTTCAAAACCAACAAGCTCCACAACTTCCAAACTCAAATCCACAACTTTCATTTCCATTTCCAGGACAACCTTCTCAGCAAAATTCAAATCCTCAACTCATGCTTCCATACCAACAAAAGAAAAATCAACTTCCAGCTCAGCCATTGCCAAATCCTAACAATAAAAATCCTCAGAATACTTACATGATAGAAGGACAATAATTTCCTACCTATATGATTGTTCCTCTCAATGATGTACAACTCAGATCTGGTAGAGTTTTAGAAAAACCTTCTATAGATGTCCAAGAGCAAGATACCTCTGAGGAGGACTCTCTTAAAACCAATAAGGGTTTTGAGGAAACATCTCTTCAAAACTTGAACATTCAAAAAGAGAAAGAAAAGTTAACCCCCACAACTCCTATAGTTGAGCAACCTGTATCTTCATCTACACCGCCTTTTCCTGAAAGATTACAAATTGACAAGGGGGTGGAAAAACAAATATTGTTGCCTAACTATGATTTTCTAGATGAATTAAAGAACGTTTGTATCAAGATTCCCTTGCTACAAGCCATTCGAGAGATTCCTATTCTAGCAAAAACAATAAAGGAGTTGAGTTTCAAAAGACCAGGAAGGAAACTAAAAGATACAAGAAGAATCCACCTGGTAGGAAAAATTGCAGATATCATGATGGGAAAAACTACCATGCAGAAGTATGTAGATCCAGGAAGTCCAATTTTCAAGACACATATAAATGGGATAGAAATTCCAAACACATTGATTGACTTAGGGGCTGCTATCAACATTATGAGTAGACAGACTATGGACCAGCTAAAACTTCCTAACCTTCTTTTTACACCTACTTTACTGCAACTTGTAGATTGATCAATTATTAAACCAGATGGTGTATTAGAAGACATTTCAGTTTCCTTAGATTCTTGGGAATATCCAGTAGATTTTATGATTTTGACTCCCAAGAGTAATCTAGGAGGGCACCCACTTATCTTAGGAAGACCTTGGCTAGCCACAGTTGATGCTTTCATTAGTTGTAGATCTGGGGATATGTACATTTCTAATGGTAATTCGACAAAGAAATTAAATTTGTATCCTCCAGCAAAAGCAATCACAGAAGTAGGAGACAATGAATGGGTTGATGATGAGGATATTATACAACCTGTTCTTACCATTTCTGAAATCAGTGAGGATAGTCAAATTCTGAACACATTAGAAAATTTTGAGACATCTTCAGAATATTACCCCACACAATTTCAGTTGGAATCTGACATAGAATATTTATCATCAAGAAAAATGTCTCTTTACTCTATGGAAGAGTTTGGTAGTTATACCATTGAGATTTTTCCAGGAAAAACATTGAATATCAACAAACATTTGGAAAAGTCACAACAGGAAAAACTAACCAAAATCTTGCAAAAACATTCTACTACATTTGCATGGGAGTATACTGACATGAAAGGTATTGATCCTAAGACTTGCATTCATCATATCTATGTTGAGGAAAATAGTAGACCAATCAGACAACCTCAAAGAAGGATGAATCCAAATCTTAGGGAGATAGTGAAAGAAGAGCTCCAAAAATTACTCAATGTAAACTTCATTTATCCAATTTCAGATAGCCGATGGGTTTCTCCTTTGGTTATAGTACTTAAAAAGAATGGTAAATGGAGGGTATGCATTGATTACAGGGAATTGAACAAAGCAACTTTGAAGGATCACTTTCCTTTGCCTTTTATTGATCAGGTATTAGATACATTAGTAGGTAAAAAGTACTTTTCATTTTTGGATGGTTTTAGTGGCTATAATCAAATTCAGGTAGCACCTGAAGATCAAGATAAGACCACATTTACTTGTCCATGGGGAACTTTTGCCTACCGAGTGCTTCCTTTTGAGTTATGTAATGCACCCGCAACATTCCAAAGAGCAGTACTAGGGATTTTTTCTGATCTAATCCATGATTGTGTAGAGGTTTATATGGATGATTTTACAGTTTATGGTAATTCATTTGAAGAGGCATTAGAAAATTTGGAAAAAATTCTTATAAGATGTAAAGAAACAAACCTTTCATTAAGCCATGAAAAATGCTTTATGATGTTTTCTGAAGGGATTGTTTTAGGACATCATATTTTAGGAGATGGGATTAAGGTTGATAGATCAAAAGTTGAAGTTATCTCCAAGTTGCCTATTCCAAATTGTCAAAGAGATGTTAGAAGTTTTCTAGGATTTACTGGTTACTATAGAAGATTTATAGAAAACTTCACTAAAATAGCATCTCCACTCTTCAAGTTGCTTACAAAAGACTGTGAATTTAAATGGGATCCTGATTGTCAATCCGCATTTGAAACTTTGAAAACAAGAATATCTGAAGCACCTATCTTGAGAGGACCAAATTGGAAACTTCCTTTCCATATTTCTACAGATGCTTCAGATACAGCTCTAGGAGTTGTGTTGGGTCAAAAAGATTTAGTCCCTTATGCCATTTACTATACCAGTAAAAATTTGACTCCCACTGAGTTGAACTATACTGTAACTGAAAAAGAGTTTTTAGCTGTTGTTCATGCAATCAATAAGTTTAGACATTATATAACAGGCTATGAAACTTTTATTCATACTGATCATTCTGCGATTAGATATCTAATGAAAAAACCTATTACTAATGGAAGAGTGACAAGATGGCTCCTACTTTTGCAGGAATTCAATATTACTGTGTTGGATAGACCAGGGAAACAAAATACAGTAGCTGATTTCTTGTCTAGGATTCAGAATACTAAAGAAGATTCTCATGTAGAGGATAAGTTTCCTGATGAATACTTGTTTGCAGTAACTATTAAGACTCCTTGGTATGCAAATATTGCTAACTATTTGGTTACAGAGAAACTGCCTTCACATTTATTTCCAAGTGAAAAACAAAAAATTATTCAGGAGAGTTCAAAATATTCATGGATTTCTAACGAATTGTTTAAAACAGGGCCAGATCTTGTGATCAGAAGATGTGTCAGGGAAGATGAAATGCCTGATATTCTTAAGGCATGTCATGATGAACCATGCGGTGGACACTTTGCAGACAAAAGGACGGCCTACAAAATCCTCTCTTTAGGATATTATTGGCCTTCCCTCTTCAAAGATGCAAAACAATATGTCAAAAGGTGTGACAGCTGCCAAAGAGTAGGGAAACCTACCCTTTCAAATGAAATGTCATTGCAAACACAGGTACTCATCGAACCCTTTGAAAAATGGGCTTTAGATTTCATAGGACCTATTAATCCACCATCTAAGCAAAAGAAGTATATATTGGTTTGTACTAATTATGTTACTAAATGGGTAGAAGCCAAAGCATTAGTGTCTGCTACTGAAAATTCAGTTGTTAATTTTCTTTATGAGGATATTTTTACTCACTTTGGTGTTCCAAGAGAAATTGTGACAGATCAGGGAAGCCAATTCACATCCAACTTGGTGGAGAAGCTGATGGAAGAATACAAAATCAAGCATAGAAGATCTACTCCTTACCATCCGCAAGCAAATGGTCAAGTGGAGTCTACAAACAAATTTCTCGAAAGTATCATCACCAAAACTGTTCATCTACATAGAAGAGATTGGGTAGAAAGGCTTTCTAAAGCCTTGTGGGCCTACAGAACTACATGGAGAAATACAATAGGACATTCTCCCTATGAACTTGTTTATGGGAAAGAATTCCTGCTTCCCATTGAGTTCCAAGTCAAGACCTTCAAGATAGTAGTTCAGTTGGGGATGGATTTATCAGAAGCTCAAAAGCATAGAATGGAGCAGTTGAATGAGATAGATGAGATCAGACAAGAGGCAATTCTAAGAACTGATCTAGTTCAATATCAGAGAGCTAAATGGCATGAAAAATACATCAAAGATAAGAAGTTTCAAAAGGATATTGGGCATTGTTATTTGATTCCAAGTTTAAAGATTTTAAAGGAAAATTTCAGACTCATTGGCTTGGGCCATATGAGATTGACAAGATCTTTAGCAATGGAGCAGTAAGAATCAAGACCATTGATGAATTTCAAACTCCTCTTATTGTGAATGGCCACAGATTAAAAGTCTATCATAAGCCACTCTCAAAAGAGGAATTTGTCAAAATGTTTCAAGAAAATTCTACAATCAGGCTGGTACAGAAGAATTCTTCTTCTCCACCAGCCTAGCCTTTGTTCTTTTCTGTTCATAAAGAGAAAAAAAAAAAAGAGAATTTTTTTTGTATAAGCCTGAAAACCAATCATTGATTGGCAGTCTTATACAGAAAATGTAGGGTGAAAATCAGGAACACCTGACACCCTATATTTTCCAAAAAAAAATCTCTCTTTCATTTCACAAATCTTGTGACCATTCACTCCATTCCATTCCACTTCATTTCACTCCACTTCATTTCATCTATTTCATTTCATTTCACCAATAAAATTTTCTTTCATGACCATTTTCATTCAGTCAGTTATCATCCGTCTATTTCCATTCACCCAAATAATAGCTGTGTCCGTTTTCGCAGTTGACACCTGTTTCCACAGCTGATACCAATTTCCGCAGCCGGAAGCAGATTCTACAGGTACCACTCTGTTTTTCAAAAGAATGTACAGTCATATGTATTTTCACAATCATGAAATCAAATGCAGGTATGAAGACATATTATGAAGACATGGGGCATTCAAGACATCAATGAGAAGCAACTAATTGAAGACCAAGGAAAAATGGCAAGAATTCCAAGATATGAGTAAAATTTATTTCAAATGGAATTTAAGCACATTTTTACATAGTTATAAACCATAGCTCCATTATATGCAATGATTGTGTTCACAAACTCCGTAACCATTCAACGATCTCTATATGATCCTCCCACAACCCTTGCATTCATTTTCAAACGGTCCCATAATCAAGCCTCCGATCTTCACTCATACTCTGATACTCCACCTATGATGATGAAACGTGGTTGATTTGACTACAGCTTCTTTCAGCCGCATAAAATCCGTAGCCGTTTCATAAACATGCTTACATTTACTCTGCAGCCACCCAATTTTAAATACTGCTGAATGCGTTATACTCATCCTACTGTTCTATTGATCTCACAGCCGCATTTCCACCGTGCTCACGTAACCCTTCTCTGTTTTGCTTCACCCCATTTGTTCTCTATTACGCTATAGTATGTATACCAATTCTCTGATATCTGCCTACAATCATCGTGCTCATTTCCACTCATCAAGTTTTAAAGAGCAGAAAGAAGGATGGCTCAGTTGTTGAGAATAGAACTAGAAGGACCTAAATTCATGGAAGGATACCCACAAGTCAGGGATATATTGAAAAAGGAAAAGTGGCTTCGGTTCATACAAAAGTTTAGAGGCTACCATAAAGAGGTGAAAAAAGCTTTTGCAAGGTCTTTCAATGGCCTGGAGGTAGAGATTGGGGACCTAAAATTTACGGTGAATGAGGCATCCATAGCAGCTGCCACAGAACTTCCTCAAGAAGGTGAACGCTGGTTCAAGAACAAGAATATTAGTGATGAAGCCTGGAGAGTAATCCTACGTAACCCAGGTATGGATGTAACTATTTTTAAAAGGGGAATTCATGTTCATGCTTTGAAAGAGGAGTGGGCTACTTTTCTGCTAGTTATTCAAAAAATTATCACCTGTGAGGGTCGTTTTGGGTCAATGTATATGTATCATACCCGATTGCTGATGAATTTTCTAGACAACCAGACCCTCAATCTGCCATATTTTTTATTAAATAGCTTGAAGAAGATGTATGTGACCGTTCAGAAGAATTTAGGGGACGTAGAACCACATTTATATCAGCATGGTCTTGTGAAAATTTTGATTGAAAAATAGTTAAAAGAGAAAAAGGACACATGGGAACAATTTTTGATTAGAAATTTCTTTGAAGAACCCCAAGAAATTCCTGAAGACAGTACATCAAGAAGGAGTAGGAGAAAGAGAACAAATGATGAAACTCAAAGTACTCCTACTACTACGGTTGAAAGAACTAGTAGAGAAGAGAGACTGTCAAAAAGAAGGAAGGAAGAAACCAAGGGTAAAAAGCCAATAAAATCAAAAGAGATAAAAAGCATTGAGGCTATGCATCAAACTCCTTCTTCAGAAGAAGATCATCAAGTGTTATCTGAGAGACTAGTTCACCTTCAGGAATAGTCATCTATGGCCAAAAAGAGAGGGAAAGGAAAACAAAAGCAAAAAGACAGTAGTCCACAGCGTGTAATAAGAAGTTCCAGACTTAAAGGGAAGTTGAGGAAAACACAAACGAAAGGACCCCATTTTATTGATTTGGGAGAAGAAACATCTGAAAAAACTCCATATGGCCATAGTCCATCTCATTCTCAGTCAGACATTGAACATAGTTCATTTCATTCTCAGTCAGATATTGAACATAGCTCATCTCATTCTCAGCCAGACGTTGACATGAGCCCTTTTCAGCCAGATTTTGAAGCCAATTCTCCTCCACGGCATTTCGGGGATAGCCCAATAAAAACGACACCTAAGATAGACCCAAAGCAGCAAATGATTATATAGAATCTTTAGAAAGAGCAGCCATGGGTCCCAGCACTTCATCCACTCAGCCTCACACAACAAAAGAAGATCTAGTCCAATCATTGAAACAATAATTCTTTGAGTTGGAGATTTTAAATAAACACATTAAAAATGAAAATGAGGCATTAAAGGAACAAAGCAAATTGGACAAGATCATTCATGACAATACCATGCTACATCTGGGACTATGGCAGAAAAAGAACAGGAAATTGAAGAAGAAATGCCAAAAGTTAAGTAGAGCATTGGTTAATATCAAATTCAGATTCTTGATGAAGAAGCCCAAGATGTTAGCAGCACCAAGGAAGAGGAGGAGAGGACTGGATGTACTAGATGAAGTGTCAAGGCATATGAATTGAAGAAGGATTATCCAAATTTTGGTTGCATGAGGACATGCAACACCTTCACAGTGGGGGTATGTTGAGTCTCAAATCTGCATCTTTCTTATACACCTTTCTAGACCTTTTTCATTCACCTGAACCTTCTAAGTCATCAATATCATTGCATATTAATTGTAAAAGAGCATCTAAAATGGTTTTTAACTATGTTTTGTGTGTGTTGTTTGATTTAGATTTTTGCTCATTTAGCTGCGGAATCTTGTCACTTTCCGCAGTTGCTGCAACTTTCCGCAACCATTTTTTTAAAGTCTATGTTGCAGGTATCTTCGGGCAAATCGAGCCACATGGGAAAGTTACAAATGACATAGACAAGGATCGTGTCCTATTGGCTCAGTCAAATTCACCTAAGAAGGTTGTGGTCAAAGGTGGCCAAGTGTTGGTCAACCGAAGAGTCCCATGGTGACAGAACTCTGTTTCTCATCACGTGGAGATTTGCATGGCCGTTTCTAGATCACGGGAGACACATCAAAACCTATAAACGGCTCCATAAGCCGAATCCAACAGCCACTCTCCATAGATTTAATCCTCACGGCGGCCATAACACTAGATCTCTAGACGTGATGGTTCACGTGTCTTCTATGAGTGCAGACTTTAGGGAATTAGTTATATCTCCCTCTATTATAAATAATGCATTCTCATACGCATAATAGTTAGATATTATTTAGCTCTGTAATGTAATTGCGTCACCATTGTGCTATGACATTGTTTCTCTGTTATGACCGCATTTTAATATATGAGAAGACTTTGTTCAAAAGCGTAATTCGTATTTGAAAGCTATTGCCCGAGGTCTGTGTAGAGGGCCCCTGCACACGCTGAGGTTTTGTGTATTACTGTATAGTTTCATGCTTCATTTCTTTATGTTCATTGTGCTATAGTCATTCACATGTATATAGATTACATCTTTCATGGTATTTACATTTCATCTTTGTTCATAATTTTTCATGTTTTATATTTTAGTTCTGTCCATAATCTTCTATGTATTATGTTGTTGTTAACTGATCAGTGTTCTTGTTTCAGATTACAATAGACAGCTCGGGCATTTGCACATCTTTTATAATGACTAATGACATGGAATCAATATTGTCCTTCTGCTGATTTCTTTTTCTTAGCTTTTGTTTAATTCTAGCACTATTTTGTTTATTTCAGTCTTGCACATTTGATTTAGTAGTTAGATTAGATATTAAACTGTTCATGTCATTTTCAGTTACCTCCAAAAGCCATAGCGAGACTAATGGCGAGGGATTGAAGTATGAATGTGTAGTTTGATATTAGTTTACTTTTCTGCAAGTTAGATATTAAACTGTTCATGTCATTTTCAGTTACTTTCGAAATCCATAGCGAGACTAATGGTGAGGGATTGAAGTATGAGTGTATAGTTTGATATTATTTTACTTTTCTGCAAGATAGATATTAAATTTCTCATGTCATTATCAGTTACTTCCAAGCACAAAGCGAGACTAATGGTGAGGGATTGAAGTATGAGTGTGTAATTTGATATTAGTTTACTTTCTGCAAATTAAATATCAGTTGCTCAAGTTGTTTATGATTACTTCCGAAAATCATAGCTGGACTAATGATGAAGGGTCAGAAGATAAATTGATGTAATCTGATTTAGATTTATTTTGTTGCAATTTCGAATTTCCTTAAGCATAGTTTCTTTTGTGCTTAGACAGTAAGGGTAATGGTTTTCATGATCAATAGTTCACTGTTTGTTTAACTAGAATAGTAGCACATTTTCATTTCCTTTTAGGAACTAATTTTTTTTCATTGTATGTTTCAAAATCCTTTTGAAGTTTGAAGTTTGGTAAATCATTATAAGGGACATCATTGCCTTTAACAATCATAACCATACTTTCCTTTTAGAATTTTCATTAGGAAACCAACCAAGATAAAAAGAAAAAAACCAAAAATGACAAAAAAAGTAAGAGATAGGTTATCTTGCACATATAGTGCGCCACACTTCGTCAGCTTACAAATCCTGGATTGACAAATTAATGTAGCAATTTAGGACACACTAAATTGACCAAACAACTGCTATTAACAAAACCTCAGAAAATCAGCCTAAGAAAATAGCAAGTAACACCAACACTTTAGCCAAGAAAGCTGATCAAAAGAAAGACAAAAACATTCAGTAAAGTGTTGAACAAAGATTCCCTAGTACTTCTGCTAGTGGCCTTAACAAATCTGTCCCAAATAGTAGTCCAAATAAAGTTCAACAAATCAAAATTGCTGAGAAAGTTGTAAATGACAAAAGAGATGTAAATATGTCAAAAAAATAGTTCCTTTCAGCCTTGAAGGGTAAATTTCCAAGACTAAAATCACCATACCCTTAGCTGAGCTAGTAACTTAGGATGTATATAAAAAAAAGTTTTGAAAGATTTGAATATGGGCAGTGACACTGATACTTTAAGTTTGGCAAATGATAAACTAGAATTATTGTTTGGTCCTGAAGTTGAAGGGAAATACCAAGAAGGGGATTTCCCTCCCTTCTATGTCAGCTTGAATATACATGATAAAATCTTGCCCAATGTCATGTTAGACTCGGGTGCTTCTCACAATCTTATGCCCAAAGTAGTAATGGAAATCCTAGGCTTATAAATTACTAAACCATACAAAGAGTTGTATTCTTTTGATTCAAGCATGGTCAAATGCTTAGGATTAATTAAATATTTTTGTGTTAACTTGTCTCAAATTCCTGCTAAGATTCTAGTAATGTACATAGTGGTAGTTGATATTCCCCCTAAGTATGTCATGCTTCTATCTAGATCACGGGGAGACAAAATTCAGGGGAGCCTTCAAATGGACATGTCTTATGCCACCATCCCAGTGTATAAAAAAATTAGAAGATTATATAGGGAATCCCACATGAAATGCATGGTGAGAAATATAGATAGACCAAAAAATTCTCCTATATACTCCATCCATTCAAATTTGGATTCCTGTATCTTATATAATGAAGATGAAATCAGCGAACAAGAAAAGGAAGACAAAGGAGAATTTAGTCTACCAGAACCGTCAAATCTGCCATCAACTCAAGAAAAGAACAGTCCAAATTTTAGTAGCCTTGAACAGTAGAAAGAAAATGAAAATGAGATTGAAATACCTTTGAAAATAAACTTTGATGGCTCTTGTAGAAAACTAAGTGCAGGGGCTGGTGTATGGATACATAACACAAACAAAGGATTTTCCTATAAACTGGATTTTCCATGCACAAATAATATTGCTGAATATGAAGCCCTCCTTATTGGCCTACACTTACTCAAAGATTTAAGAGCCAAAATAATATCAGTGCAAGGGGATTTTGAGCTAATTATTAGACAGATTAAAGGGGAGTATTCAACCAGAAACCCAAAACTCAGAGAATATAGAAATGTTTCCCTTGATCTCCTAAAAAAATTTGAAAATTATGAACTCATTTTCATCCCAAGAGCTCAAAATCATCTAGAAAATGAACTTTCCTTTGCTGCCAGTAATTTCCAAAAACCACAAGAAAATGAACAGTTCGATATAAAGGTAAAAAAAAGACCTGCAATACCTGACAATGAGGATTATTTGCAAGTGTTCGAGGGAGACAAACACATAAATGATTTCTTGCAATCAAACAATGATTTTTCCATAATAGCACCTACTTCAAGCAATGAGGAAAATTGTTTTAATGAAGAACAAATCCTTGAAATAGAGTTGTATTTTTCTGCTAATGTAAACCATTTTGAACATCCTTTTAGAGCAGAAATAGTTGACAGTACAGACCAGAAAGACCTGGAAGTTTTACAATGTAAAAATGATACAATTCCAAGAGGTCTTATACCATTAGAACAAATTTTTTATTTCAATGATGTAGCCAAAAAAACAAGGATGGAGCCTATAGAAACAAACATAGAATAACATAACATAGGCAGCCTAGTAGAACCCAAAATGATAAAGCTATCCAGCACTCTCCTAGCCCATATCAAACAACAATAAATAAAACTTTTCAAAAAATTTAAAGATGTGTTTGCACGGGGATACGAGGATTTAAAATCATATGATACCAGCATCATTCAACAAAAAATTCCTCTTAAGGAAAATCATAAACCTTTCAAAAAAAAACTCAGAAGGATAAACCCTATTTTATTGCCTTTAGTTGAGAAATAAATTAAGAAAATGTATGAGGCTGGGATCAAAGTTCCCATCAGGTATTCAGAACGGGTTTCCAACTTAGTATATGTTAGGAAAAATAATGGGGAAATTAGGCTCTGCATTGATTTCAGGAATCTAAATAGAGCCTCCCTTAAAGATAACCATCCCTTGCCAAAAATGGATCATATACTTCAAAGGGTGGTTGGGGCTAAAATAATTTCACTGTTGGATGATTTCTCAAGTTACAATAAGGTTTTAGTACTCCCAAGTGACCAACATAAAACTGATTTTACTACACCTTAGGGTACATTCATATATGTCAAAATGTCATTTGGTTTAATGAATGCAAGGGCCACCTTCCAAAGGGCCATGGACATAGCCTTCTTAGAAGACATAGGATATTTCATAATAATTTATCTTGATGACATTACTGTTTTCTTTAAAACTGATGAAGAACACTTGATTCATTTCAGAAATTTTTTTGAGAAATGTAGGAGATATGGCTTATATTTGAATCCCAAAAAGACACTCTTTGGTCACCAAGAAGGAAAAATTCTTGGCCACATTATTTCTGAAGAGGGAATCAAGGTAGAACCTAAAAGGATTGATGGCATATTGAATATCAACAATCCTAGAAACCTTAAGGAATTACAATCTTTCATTGGGAAGATAAAATTTTTATGGAGATTCATTCCCAACCTTGCTAAGCTATTAAGAAATATCACAAACATGCTTAAGAAAGAGGTAGGTGTTAAATGGACAATACATGCTAAACAATCATTTGAAGTAGTGAAACAAGCTTTAACTCAAACACCAGTTCTTATTAGTCCTGATTTCACCAAGGGTTTTTATATCTTTTCTTTCGTATCTGAACATACAATAGCTGCAGTATTACTACAAAATAATGACATGGGGCATGAAAAACCAATATCCTCTTTTAGTAGGGCTTTAAGAGATGTTACACTCAAGTATAAAATCATGGATAAATAAGCCTTAGCTTTGGTAAAAGCATTGAAAGACTTTAGAGTCTATTGATCAGCAATTGTCATTGATGTCAACCCAAGCAGCACCAGGGGCTAACCCAATGTTGCATGGGAATTTTACCTAACAAATTAATATATTCTAGGTCAATAATTATTTTGATAGTTTCTACTTTTCGATATGTTTCCATTGATATATGGCACACCATGTAATTCTTCACGGTTTGAGAGATATTCATGTTTGAAGTTTGTACCCCGAGTTAGTGGGCTAAAACGCCATGGGGTTGGGGCATGGTTCATTGAAAAGTCATAATTAATATTTTTTAAGTTCCTAAAATCCCTCCCACATTTACTTGTTGAAGCCCCTCTCAATTTAAGCATTTATATATGTGATCTTCATTTCCTCTTTATGCAAGGGATTTCGCTATCTGAAATAGGTCATCGTGGAATTTTCGCTCTAAAGTTTTTTCTACGAAGGTTCAGAAGCTGAAATTTTTATGAGGCAAAGCAAAAATCCTGGGGAAGCATCTGTAAAAATTTCAGATCAAGATGGACAACATATTTGGAGATATGATCTGTGGAAGTCAGGGTTTTTGCAGGCTCCTGAAATTCATCTCAAAGAAGTGACCTTGGTAAAATTGTCATAACTCTCTCTCTGAGTATCAGATTGGAATTTTGTAAAAATTGGAAGATATTTCATAGTTTTATTTTTCTCTCTATCAATTTTAGAGCCAGATGAAGAAACAGTGACACATGGAAAGCCATACAAGTTCGCTCTACTGAAACAATCCATAATTAGGGCATTGTGAGAAATTGGGTATAAATATCTCTTGAAGAATCTAAATTGGGTCAGACCTATGGCATTAGAAATATGAATCAGAGGAATGCTATAGGACCAAAAATTAGATATTGAGGATAAAAAATAACAGAGATACACCAGATTCAATATCGATCTCCTAGAAGGCAAGAAAAAGCTAGATCATGTGTTGTCAAGGGTTGCAAAGGACCAGACTTTTTGTGGTAGAAAAGCAAAGAAATGTGTAGTCAAGGGTAGCATGACAAGAGAAATAACCAAGGTGCATAATAGCAGCAAGAATTTCATCATATGAAGTCTTCAAGTGGGCAGCACTGCATAAAATCATTGTAAAGGTATCTTTGTACTAAGTCATTGTAAATACATTATTGTAAAAATTGTACTAGTGTCTATCTGCCAAGGGCTGAAGAGGCAGTGCTAGGAGGTCTAGGATCATCATTAGGTGGTTGTGTCAAAGTTGGGGTTATGGTCTAATATATCTTCTTCTTCTACATCATTCTATATCATTGTAAAGTGGACCATTTTCCCTAGTACGGGAGTCTGTTCTTCTTTTATTCTTCTATAGGGTGGTAGGGTGGTGCTAGGGTGAGTTGTAGCTCATTGGGTGTTGGGGAATCTGTTCAGTTGACTACTGAATAATCTTGGGCATTGGATCATCCATCCAGTGGGAGCTGGAGAACAATGCTTTTCTAGATTCTAGGAAGTTGGAGCTTTATTTTCAATTGGAGTTGAATATTAAAGAATTATTAGAAAAACATTAGGTGGTTTTTGTCCCGGAGTGGGTTTCCAGGTTAAAACTTGTGTGCATTTGTGTTCCTCTTATTTGCTGCTATCATTGGACAAACACTGATAATAATTGAAGATTAACTGATTCTCTAATTGAAAGGAATATTGATTCATCCCCCCCCCCCCTCAGTATTTCCAACAATTCGTATCAGAGCTTGGTTCCTTCAATAGCAATTTAACAGCTGGAAGGAGGTCATGGAGAATACCAAGAATGGTGTACCTCTATTAATTGAAAATAATTATGCACTTTGGAAAGGAATAATGGAGGTCTATCTCTTGGCGCAAGGTTACGAAGTATGGGACACTGTTCAAAATGGATTTACATCAACTACAGATGAACAAGGTAAGAAGAATTTGGTAAATGATGCAAAACCAAAGAATATTATTATCAGTGGACTTATTGAATCTGCTTATCATAAGGTGTTGGGTTGTAAAAATGCCAAAAATGTATGGGACAAGATTGAGAATATATATGTAGGTGCCTCAAATTTCAAAGAAGCAAAGCTTCAAATCTATAGAGAAAAATTTGAGCAACTTAGAATGAAATAAGATTGCAACATTTCTGCATACTTCCAATACATTGATGAAATAACCAATACTATGGAAGGATTGGGAGAGCCAGTTGATGAGAAGACTATTATACGGAAGATTCTTGGAACGTTACCAGGGAGATTCAACTCAAAGGTATCGGTCTTAGAATACAGTGAAAATCTGGAAAAACTCAGCAAAGAGGAATTACATGGATTTCTTATAGCATATGAAATGAGAGTTGATGAAGAAGAGGGTACTTCGCATCTAGAAACTGCGTTCATTGCATCTAAGAAAACCAATAGGGAGAAACAACCTTCAATTGAAAAGACATGCACCTACATGTGTGAAGAAAAAGGAGATAATGAAGAAGGTCTTTCAGATGAATAATATGCTTTCTTCACAAGAAAACTAAAAATTGGTAAGGGACAATTCAAAGGTAAACTTCCATTGATATTTTTCAGCTGTAATGAGGTTGGGAATTTTGCAGAAAAATGTCCAAACAGAAGTAATGGCAACTCAAAAGGAAAGAAAGACTTTAAGAAATTCAACAAGCAAGGATCCAAAAGGAAATTTCTCTCTAAAGAAGATAGCTCATCATCCGATGAAGACAATGATAGTGAAGAAGAAGCCAATGAGAGAGTATTGTTTATGGCCAAGCACAATAAACAAGAGGTATCAAACAACAAAGAAGAAGGATGGACCATAGAAGAATTTTATGAGGAAGCAATCAAGCTTAAAAAATATCTCAAGGCGGAGAAGATTAGTTCCAAAAATATTGAAGAACAAGTTCAAGGTCTCAAAATTGAATTTGAAGAACACAAATGCATTGAATAGCCACTTCAAATGAAGTGGGAAGAAATCAACCAAGAAAGGGAAGAATTAGAAGCCAAAGTAGTCTCACTACGTGAGGAAGTGAAGAAAGGAAAAAATATCCAAAACTATGCCGATAGCTCAAGGGCATTTGAAGAACTCATCAACAATCAATGATCTTACAACGAAAAAATTTACATCGGTTACAAAGAAGAAGAAGTAGGACCTTCTACAACAAAATATAATCAACCTATGACATCTGACATGCATGTAGATTTCATTGGACAAGATTCGCAAGAACAGCGTTGGAAGACAATTCCTTAATGAAAATTTCCATCCAGGTGCCAACACATTTTTTATGGCTACTGTTATTCATGTGGAAAATTTGGTCATAAAGCTGTAGAATGTCACACATACCCTAGGAACAAATACAATTCCAGGAGATCTGTCAAATATGAACCTCCTAGGGCTCGGCGAAACATCAATAGATTTGAACATTTAAGAAATAATATTGAATGTTACGATTGTCGAAACTTTGGACACATAGCTAAAGACTGCAGAATTGAAAATCCTCCAGAAGAATCTTCGAAGCCACAGAATGAATGAACATGGAAGAAGAAGAAGAATGATAATTATGCTCTTGCTTTGAAGGCTCAAAAGAACAAAGATGTGCGGTATGTTGATAGCGGTTTCTCAACACATATGACTGGAGATAGAAATAAATTTGTATCTCTGAAAGAGAAGAAGGATGGAACCATGTCCTTTGGAAATGATGGATCTTCAAATGTTATAGGATTAGGTACTATCACTCTCGGAAGCAAAGATGCTCTAGCCAAGAATGTTCTATTGGTTGAAAACATGAATCAGAATCTTCTCAATGTTGGAAAAATGTGTGATCAAGGACACACAATACTATTCAACTCCATGAAATGTGAAATCAAGAAAGGCGTGTATGGTAAAATTGTGGCTACATCAATTCGAGCTCCAAACGACATATATGTTATGGATGAAGCAACTAAAGCATGTCTAATAGATAAAGAGGATGATACAATAATTGGTAGCAATGATGATCAACTAAGTAAGAAGTTTGCTACAAAGGTGCAAAGTGATTTCGAGATGTCTTTACTTGGTGAGCTGACATACTTCTTAGGGCTTCAAATATTTCAGCAAGAGAAAGGAATATTTATATGTCAAGCCAAGTACATCAAGGAAATGCTCAAGAAATTTAAAATGGAATATTGCAAACCCATCCTTACTCCAATGGTAACAGGTTGCATATTGAGCATAGACGACACATCTAAGGATGTGGATCAAAGGTTGTACAGATCTATGATTAGTTGTTTGTTATATGTAACAGCCTCCCGACCAGATGTTATGCAAGCAGTTGGACTAGTAGCAAGATTCCAAGTAGCACCAAAAGAATCACATACAAAATATTCACCAGCATTGGAATATCTTCTCCAGAAGCTTGGGATTCTCCCAAGTTATCATTAGATTTTCCTTTTTTAGAATATAAAGGGGGAGTGGGAGTAGATTACAGGTCTGCAGGATGGTTGTGTGTCAGAGGGAGTAGAAGTGTGTACATGTCCGCAGGATGGTTGTGTTTTAGGGGGAGTTACCCTTTGCCATTTATGTCAAAGGGGGAGAGAATGTTGGAGGAAGATGTGTCATGATCGCAAGGGGAGTACTTGTGTTGCCATCAATGCTAAAGGGGGAGATTTTTTATCAGTGGTTGTCATTGATGTCAACCTAAGCAACACCAGGGGATAACCCAATATTGGATGGGAATTTTGACCAACCAAATTAATATATTTTGGGTCAATAATGCTTTTTTTTGTTTCTACTTGTTGATATGTTTCCATTGATATATGGCACGCCATGTAATTCTTCACAGTTTGAGATATATTCATGTTTGAAGTTTGTACCCCTAGTTAGTGGGCTAAAACCCCATGGGGTTGGGGTATGGGTTATTTAAAATTCATAATTAATATTTTTTAAGCTCCTAAAATCCCTCCCACACTCACTTGTTGAATCCCCTCTCAACTTAAGCATTTATATAAATTGTGATCTTCATTTCCTCCTTATACAAGGGATTTCACTATCTGAAACAGGTCATCGTGGAATTTTCTCTCTAACATTTTTTCTACGAAGGTTCAAAAGCTGAAATTTTTATGAGGCGAAGCAGAAATCATGAGGAAGCTGTTGTAAAAATTTTAGATCGAGGTGCACAACATATTTGGAGATATGATCTGCGGAAGTTAGGGTTTTTACAAGCTCCTGAAATTCATCTCAAAGAAGTGACCTTGGTAAAATCGTCATAACTCTCTCTCTCAGAGTATCAGATTGGAATTATATGAAAGGTGGAAAATAGTGAAAAGTATTTAGTTTTCACTCTATCAATTTCAAATCCAAATGAATCAATAGTGACACGTGGCATGCCATACAAGTGCGCTCTGCTGAAACAGTCCATAATTAGGGCATTGTGAGAAATTGGGAATAACTCTCTCTTGAAGAATCCAAATTGGGTTAGAATTGTGGCATTGGAAAGACGACTCAGAGGACTACCATAGGACCAAAAATCAGATATTGAGGATCTGAAATAACAGAGATACACTAGATTCAATATCGAGCTCCTAGAAGGCAAGAAAAAGCTAGATCATGTGTTGTCAAGGGTTGCAAAGGACTAGACTTTCTATGGCAGAAAAGAAAAGTAAGGTGTAGCAGAGGGTAGCATGACAAGAGTAGCAACCAAGGTGCATAACAGCAGTAAGAAGTTCATCATATGAAATCTTCAAGTGGGCAGCACTGCATATAATGATTGTAAAGGTATCTTTGTACTAAGTCATTGTAAATACATTATTGTAAAAATTGTACTAGTGTCTATCTGCCAAGGGTTGAAGAGGTAGTGTTGGGAGGTCTAGGATCATCATTAGGTGATTGTGTCAAAGTCGGGGTTATGGTCTAGTATATCTTCTTATTCTACATCATTCTGTATCATTGTAAAGTGGACCATTTTCCCTAGTACGGGAGTCCATTCTTCTTTTATTCTTCTATATGGTAGTAGGGTGGTGCTAGGGTGAGTTGTAGCTCATTGGGTGTTGGGGCATCCGTTCAGTTGACTACTAAAGAATCTCAGGTGTTGGAGCATCCATCCAGTGGGAGCTGGAGAAGAATGCTTTTCTAGATTCTAGGAAGTTGGAGCTTTATTTTCAATTGGAGTTGAATATTAAAGAATTATTAGAAAAAAATTAGGTTGTTTTTGTCCCGGAGTGGGTTTCCACCTTAAAAAATGTGTGAATTTGTGTTCCCCTTGTTTGTTACTATCATTGTACAAACACTGATAATAATTGAATATTAAATAATGCTCTAATTGAAAGGAATACTGATTCACCCCCCCCTCAGTATTTCCAATAGAGTCTAAATTTTTCATTCCCACATCATTGATTTTGTCCCACATACTGTTATCAATGATATTCTAAGTCAAGACCCTGATGGTAAAAGGGGAAAATGGATTGTTATTATTCTAGAATATGACTTTGAAATCAGGCCTACCAAACTAGTCAAAGGGAAGGAATTAGCAAAACTCATGGCTGAGTCAAACTTCCAAGCACTTGATATGAACATGGTTGATGTCTTAGAAAAAATAGAGGAATTCACAGCCCCATTCATTGAAGAAACATTTGTGAATCACCTTGGTATGATGACATCATATATGTGTTGCTTTATCTGAAACTAAAGCTAGATTTTTGAAACAGAAGGCTTTGAATTATTGCATATTACATGGGGTTTTATATTGGAAGAATGTTGTTGGAATATTGTTTAAATGTTTGCTTGAGAGTGATGCAAGAAAAATAATGCATGAGCTGCATGAACGAGAATGTGGTGGACATTTGTACTGGAAGACTACAGCAAATAAAATCCTCAGATCTAGTTACTATTGGCCCACCGTTTTCCCAGATACTCAGAAACTTGTAATGTCTTTCTATAAGTGTCAATTTTTTTATGGCAAAAGAAAATTCCTACCTTTACCCCTACATCCCATCAGTGTTGAGGCTCCTTTTAAACAATGGGGCTTGGACTTCATTGGGGAAATTCACCCATCTTCTTCAGCCCAGCATAAGTGGATCCTCACTGCCACTGATTATTTTACCAAGTGGATAGAATCCATACCCTCTAGGAATGCTACTGACTCTATCATTATCAAGTTCCTTGAAACCAACATACTATCCAGATTTGGTTGCGCAAGAAAAATTGTCACAGACAATGTTGCTGCCTTCAAATCCAAGAAAATTGTTGACTTTTGCTATAAATATCATATCACCGTGGGTCATTCCACTACCTACTATCCTCAAGGAAATGGATTAGTTGAATCCTCCAACAAAAGTGTTGTTAATATTATCAAAAAAATATTGGAGCAGAATCATAAATCATGGCATAGTAAGCTTGTTCGTGCTTTATGGGCTGATATATTAACCACCAAAAATTCAATAAATATGTCCCCCTATCAGTTGGTTTATGGCATGGATGCAATCTTCCCAACCTCACTAGGAGTTCCATTTGTGAAGCTCCTCCAAGAAGTACAATCTGAGGAAAATGATATGCAAAGAAGGATAAATCAGACCATTCATTTACAACATACCAGAGAGGAAGTGTACAATATAACACAAACAATCCAAGAGAGTATCAAGAAATTATTTGACAAGAGGACTAAACAAAATGATTTCCAAGTTGGAAATATAGTTTTAAAGTGGGATTCTAGAAGAGAAGAAAAGGGAAAACATGGCAAATTTGAAAATTTGTGGAAAGTGCCCTACATTATTCATTCTATCAGCGGTCATAATGCATTCTTTCTGCAAGAGTTGAATGGAGAAGATTTATTTGGAGGTCCTGTCAATGGTAAGATGCTTAAGCACTATTTCTGCCGAGAGTCCTAAAAATTCAGGGCTTTTATTTTTCACTGTATATAACATTTTTTTTAAATTTGAAAAAAAGAAAAAGAAAAACACAAAAAATGAAAAAAGAAAAGAGGGTAGATTCAAAAGAGGTACAGCCCCATGCCCAAAAGATAATTTTCTTAAAGTGAGCAAATCTAAGTGCCACTGTTGGTTTGAAAATGATATATTGTTCAGTCATCTAGCCTAATCATGGCTGAACATACTTTAAATTTATGTTGATAAGTTAGTAGAAGTACAGATTGATAAGATTTTTTCAGACTTGGCTTATCAATAGAATAGATTAGGATAGAAAGGAAATGGTTCTAACAAGCTCAAAATCTAAACCAAGGAAGAATAGGAAAAGAATAAGCTCTAAATAGATCAAAACTAGAGCTGGAAAAAGACTAGAAGGATGTTTATAATTTTCAGATCTTAAGTATTCACCATTTTGTTTTATTTTTCTGCAAATAAAGTCTATGTGCAGCTTATACATACAACCATAGACACAATAGCAAATCATACAGTCTAATCCTAATTTGACTATGTTTAAATTTCCTATTTTAGAAATAGAGAATAAAAATCTGTCAAACAGCTTAATCTTGACAGATAGTAGCTTAGCTAGAAAAATAAAGAGTTCAATAGTTTAATCTGGACTCTTGGAAGAAATAAGTATAGGATTAGATAGTTTATTTCTGTTTTCAAAAAATAAGATGTCAAAGAGTTTGCTAGTTCAAATGCACTCAAAGGAAGAAGAAAAAATGCTAAGAACAAGTAAGGTTTGGTAGGTAGAGATGTTGATTTGAAGAAATTATATGTTGCTGATTGATAAAGGTTGTCCTTTTAAGAGAAATATCAGCAAGAAAAGAAGAAATCTTCCCAATGGATAAGATACTGGTCTACTAAAATCCAAAGATCTATAAACTGAGGTTTTGGACACCTAAAAGGATAGTTGTCCTCCCCAAATGGAGCCACTGTTAGTCATCCGTAATTTTGATTTTATCCAAAGATGACTAAATTTGACAAACCCATATTTCTAGAAAAAAAATTCAAAAACATTATGAGTTCTA
Organism: Pinus albicaulis; assembly: GCA_034641835.2. Classification (NCBI taxonomy): domain Eukaryota; kingdom Viridiplantae; phylum Streptophyta; class Pinopsida; order Pinales; family Pinaceae; genus Pinus; species Pinus albicaulis. The sequence goes on from MU968492.1 coordinate 944,958, forward strand.
TAAATCTCACTGCCTTCATCTTTCTAAGTCTTTCAGTTCACCAAAATCTTCATTTATTTTTCCTAAAAATGTTATCATGTTGTTCCTTAAAAAATTTGTTCCTTAGCAATGTTGTTCCCTGGCATTGATGTTCCCTAAACTGATGTTCCTTAGAATTGTTGTTCCCTATTGATGTTCCCTAACAGTTTTGTTCCTTAGCCTGTTGTGCCCTTCAAAATATTGTTGTTTCATTAAAAATAAATCCACCAAGTAAGCCTATTGTTCCCAAAGAAGTTGTTTTCTAAGGCCCCATTTTCCACAGATCCCCCTCTTTTTTCCCTTCTCATTTTATCCTTATTCCCCTCAAAAAACCCTTTAAAACCATTTAACCCTTTCTTATTTGGTTTTAAAAAATCCTCTTCATCTGAAACACCAAAATCCATAAAAAACACATGAAACCCTCTTATTCCACTTTTTTATTAACAAACAGGCTTTAGCCCCTTTCGGCTTAGCCCCCATCTCTTTCTCCTTCATATGTCCGAGCCCGTGACCTGATGTTAGTGCCTATCGCATCGCAACTTTATCTCGCATCGCAATTTTATATCGCATCATCAGTGTCATAGTTCTTCATCCCCTCACCCCTATTCCCCACGACGATGCGATTAGCTCCTCTCTCTTGGCCCTTGGTTACATATCCCTCCACGGGACCATGCCCCTGTGCCTTTTTCTTAAACCCCCTTTGCATCAGTGTTATTTCTTTTTCCGTTACATCACTCCCCCTTCCCCCGCCGATGCGATAAGCCCCTCTTCCCTTGGCCCCGGTTCTGTGTTCTCCAATAAGACCACACCTTTTTCTTCATCTCTAGCCACCGCCCCTTACCTTTTGATTTATCCATCCACCCTCCGCACTGATCCCCACCATTGATTTATTAAAAACCGATGGTTCTCGTTCAATCCCAGCACCCAACCCCTCTGGACCCACCATCCACTACCCAGCCACTCATCCAATCATTCACCGACACCTAGATTCCACTAATTTCTCCCCACTGTGCACTTCTCTCCACTGTGCTCCCCCATAGCCATTGGATCTTCTCCCCCAGATCCAACGGTCTACATTACATATCGTGTGAATTCACCATCCAAGGTTTAACAATAAAAAATTGTGTGATACCGCCATTTTTACAAATGCCACACATTCCTTTTTAATTAGATCACGTTTGATTCAACATAAATCACTTACCACTCAATCATCGTGTGAAAACCACGAAACCACTTTTCCCATATTCGTGCCAAATACAGTTTTAAACTTGGTTTTTTGCAGGTTTTCTCCATAAATCCCTTCTGCGCATTCATTTTCTCCTCACTGATCTTTCTGCTTCCGCCCGACCTCTGTAAATAGCTTGTCCGAATACACGTAGGGTTTATAACATGTTTTGTCATTTTTTGCAGGTTCCATGGCAGTTTTAAGGGCCGAAAACCCTCCCACACTCCATAAAGGGATGGGAGACAGAAGATGATGACCTTCACGGTCTAAAGAGAGGAAAAATCATGAAGAAAATAACTGTCAGGTTTCATTTTATGGTTTGGTCAGTACTTTATGAGCACTGTTTACACCATCAAACCCTTCAAACACACTAAAAAGCCACCTGCACATGACAACACAAAGAAAATTCAGTGAAGTAAGAATAGAGGCCAAAGAAACAGAGATTAAAGGTTGCGAGGATGAAGGCTAAAGTCAGAGATTGGAGATTAGAGGACTTAACTCTACGATTTAACAGTTTAAAGAATTATATAAAGGGAGAAAATACAATATAATGCATAAAAAAGGCTTAAGGTGAAATCAAAATCCTTAACATGGAGAATTAAAACCTAATCAAGGTTTTAAAGGGTATAAGGGATTAATAAATAAAACAGTTACTGAAAAGAAAAATAGATAAAGGCAAGAAAACATAATATCAAGGTATAAAAAGATAGAAAGAAGATTTAAAGGATTAATTAGCAGATCAATGCTAAAAGGGTCTTAAAACACAGTTTTAAGATGAAGTCAAGGAAAAGAAAGCTTAAAAGACAGCCTCATATACATCAAAGGAGCATTTATTCACTTAATAAATCAAAAGTGAGACATTTCACTTAATTTATACCTCAAAAGAAAAATTAGCAGTTATTACACAAAAATATATTTTATAAACTATCAGACAGTTATTGTAAAGACAAAAAAATGCCTCAAAGTCAATCTTTTCAGCTGTTTCATCCTCAGGAAGTAAAGATAGATTTAATACACAGATAAGTAGTTGAGAAACATTCCCACCTTATGCATTGCATGGTTTTTATGGATAGGAGTGCATTTACTATGTCATTAATAAAATTTTGAACCCTATATAGTTCCACCTCCTCATTTGTAGCATAAATACTACATTTGAACTCATTGCATGCGGGCATTTGATAACTCTTTAAAGTAATACATAGTTCTATTGAGATTGAAGAGAAATTGATGTATTGGAACCTGTGGATGTTTTGAATTGTTTTTTGATGGAGAAGGCTCTGTCATTGGATCACTGAGCTTGGCTGCTGGTGAAGTATTCTGAATCTCTTTATTTTTTTCCTGTTTTCCATTCTGTTTTCACCATTTCTTGCTTATAGTAGAGTAAAATTTTTAGGCTAACAAATGTCTTTTGGAAGCACCTTAGACCCGTTTACTCTTCACTACCTTTATGTTTTCATATGTTGAATGTTTGATTGAGTAGTTTAACTTCTTTTCAACCCTTAAGCTTGTTTATTTCAAGAATATTTCAATACAGTTTCCCTCAAGATGATTTATGGTTTTCCCTGCTTCTTGTTGACACTTTAAAAAATTGTTTCTGAAGTATCCTTTCAAAGTACCATTGTCCAAAGTTTTCCAAAGAGGTATGTTTTGATCATACCCTTTATACTTGTTCAAATAATTTTTTTGAAGGCCTTTATAATTGCAGTCCTAGATGTTTATGAGTTCCCTCTTCTATGAATGAAGTTATTTGTGAATATTAAATGTTTTCTTATCCTGAAAGTGAAATATTTGACGAAATAGAACATTCCTCCACTCTTAGATTTCATTTTGAAAGTTTTTCTTGAAATTTTGATTTGCTGAAATGTAATTTCTAGAATTCATGGTTAGCCCTGTCTATAAAAAACCCCTTCACCAGATAATGTTTTAAGTCCCTTTGTTGAGAAGTACATATAATTAAGGATTCTTAATTTCCCTTAGTTCTTCTTTTCATTCAAAACCCTTAATGTTCATTTCATTTCACCTGAAAGACTTTTTTGATCCAATAGCTAAGTTAGATTTTCCCTATGATACCCTTGATTCATCTGTAAACTTGTTACCATTTCCACTTGACTCCATTGCCCAATGACTTAGATATTTCCCTTTTCTATCTATGATGCCTATATCATCATGTCCCATCAAACAATCAAACAAATTCAAGCTTAATAACTAGCCTAAAATCAACCCTTTACAAGAAAACAAGTCATATCTTTGCAAAAAAATTGAGAGATCCCACTCTGAGACTAGGAGGGCTAGATCCTAGAGCTCTAAATACTGGTTTATGTGTTGCCTTGTCATTTAGTATGCCGATTTTCTAAATCACAGGATCTCAAAAAATTTAGCCTTAACCTAACCCTAACCTTAACCTTAACCTTACCCTTAACCTTGACCAAACCTTATCTTAAGTATAACCTTAACCTTACCCTTAACCTTAACCTTAACCTGACTAAACCCCTAACCTTAACCTAACCTTAACCCCTTAACCTTAACCTCCCCATAACCATAACCTTAACCTTAACCTTAACATTAACATTACTGTTAACCTTAACCTTAACCTAACCTTAACCTTAAAATTAACGTAACGTAACCTATAACCTTAACAATAACCTTAACATTAAATTAACCTAACCTAACCTTAAGGTTATAGTTAAGGTAAAGGTTAGGGTTACGGTTAGGTTAATGTTAAGATAAGGTTAAGGGTAAGGTCAAGGTTAAGGTTATGGTTATGGTTATGGGAAGGTTAAGGTTAAGGTTAAGGTTAGATTAAGGGTAAATTTAATGTTAAGGTTAAGGTTTCATCAAGGTTAGGGTTAGGTTATAGTTAAGTTGAAGGTAAGGTTATGGTCAGGTTAAGGTTAAGGTTAAGGTTAGGGTTAGGTTATAGTTAAGGTTAAGGTTAGGTTAAGGTTAAGATTAAGGTAAAGGTTAAGAATAAGGTTAATGTTATGGGAAGGTTAAGGTTAAGGTTATGGTTAAGGGTAAGGTTAGGGTTAGGTTATAGTTAAGGTCAAGGTTATGGTTAAGGTTAGGTTATGGTTTAGGTTAAGGTTAAGGTTAAGGTTAAACTTAGGGTTATGTTATAGTTAAAGTTAAGGTTAGGTTAAATTAAGGTTAAGGTTAAGGTTAGGTTGAGGGTTCTGTCAAGGTCAAGTTCAAGGTTAAGCTAAGGGTAAGGTTAAGTTTATGTGTAAAGTTAAGGTTAAGGTTAGGGTAACCTTAAGCTTAACCTTAACTTTACCCTTAACCTTAACTTTGCCCTTAACCTAACCTTAACCTTAACCTTAACCTTACCCTAACCTTACCCTAGCCATAACCTTAACTTTACCCTTAACCGTAACCTTAACATTAACCTTACCCTTACCTAACCTTAACCTTAACCTAACCTTAACCTTAACTTTACCCTTAACTTTGACCTTAATCTTAACCTAAACTTAACCTTAACCCTAACCTAACCTTAACCTTAATATAACCTTAACCTTAACTTTACCCTTAACCTTGACCTTAATCTTAATCTAACCTTAACCTTAACCTTAACCCTAACCTTAACCTTAACTTGAAAATGGTCTCTAATTGAGAAATTGCAATGTGTTTTTGTGTGATAAGACCTCATGCATTTCCTTCAAGAATAGTTATTGGCGCTGCCTCAGATACATGATATAAAATAAAATATATATATATATATACATGATTAACCTAACCTTAACCTTACCCTTAACCTTGACCTAAAACTTACCCTAACCTTAACCTTAACCTTACCCTTAACCTTACCCCCATAACCTTAACCTCGACCTCGACCTTGACCTTGACCTTGACCTTAACCTTAACCTTAAGGGTAATGTAACCCTAACATTAACCTTAATATTACCCTTAACCTTAACACTAACCTTAACCTTAACCCTAACCTTAACCTTAACCTTACCCCCTTATCTTTAAACTTGACCTAACCCTAACCTTAGCCTTAACCTTAATCGCCTTATCCTTAAACCTTGACCTAACCCTAACCCCAACCTTAACCTTAACCTTAACCCTAACCTTAACCTTAACCTTAGGTTAAGGTAATGTTAATGTTAAGTTTAGGTTAAGGTTAATGTTAAGGTCAGGTAAGGGTAACCTAACCCTAACCTTAACCGTAACCTTACCCTTAAGCTTACCCTAAACCTTAACCTTAACACTAACCTTAACTTTAACCTTAACCCTAACCTTTACCTTAACCTTACCCCCGTAACCTTGACCTTGACCTTGACCTTGACCTTAACCTTAAGCGTAACCTAACCCTAACCTTAACCTTACCCTAACCTTAACCTTGACATTAACCTTACCCTTAAGTTAAACCTAACCATAACCTTAAACTTACCTTATCTTGAACTTAACCTTAGCCCTAACTTAACCTTGACCTTGACCTTAAACTTAACCTTAACCTTAACGTTAACCCTCACCTTCACCCTAACTTTAACCTTAACATTAACCTTAACCTTAACCAAAACCTTAGTGTTACCTTAAGGAAAGGTTAAGGTTAATGTTAATGTTAAGGTCAAGGTCAAGGTTAAGGTTAACTCTGACCTTAACCTTGACCTTAACCTTAACTTTAACTAAACCTCATTCTTAACCATACCTTAAGATTAGGATAGGATAGGGCTAAGGTTAAGGTTAGGTTAAGATTAAGGTTAAGCTCAAAGTTAAGGTAAGGTTAAGGTTAAGGTTAAGGATATGCTTAGTTAGGTTAAGGTTAAGGTTAAGGTTAAGGTTGAGGTTAAGGTATGGTTAAGGTTAATGGTAAGGTTAAGGTTAAGGGTTTGGTTAAGGTTAATGTTAAGGTTAAGGTTAAACTTAAGGTTAAGGATAAGGGTAAAGGTAAGGTTAAGGTTAAGGTTGACACTGAGGTTAGGGTTAGGTTATTGTTAAGGTAAGGTTAATGTTAAGGTTAGGTTAAGGTTAAGGTTATGGTCAAGGTTAAGGTTATGGTTAAGGTTAAGGTTGTGTTAACGTTAAGGTAAATGGTTTAGTTAAGGTTAAGGTTGTGTTAAGGTTAACCTAACCTTAATATTAACCTTAACCTTATCCTTAACCTAAATATAACCTTACCCTTAACCTAACTTAACCTTGACCCTAACGTTGACCTTAACCTTTACCTTTACCTTCACCTTAACCTTAACTTGACTAAACTAGTAACCCTTAAAATTAACCTTACCCTTACCCTTAACCTTAACCTTGACTTTACCCTTAACCTAACCTTAACCCTAACTATAACCTAACCCTAACCTTGACATAAACTTTACCCTTAACCTTGACCTTAACCTTGACCTTGACCTTAACCTAACCTTAACCTTAACCTTATCTTACCCGTAACCTAACCTTAACTATAACTCGACCCTCACCTTAACCTAACCTAAACCTTAACCTTATCCTTAACCCTAACCTTAACCTTAACTTTACCCTTAACCTTAACTTTAACTTTAACTTAACCTAACCTTAACCTTGACCTTATCCTAGCCTAACCTTAACCTTATCATAACACTAACCTTGACCAAACCCTTAACCGTAACTATAACATAACCCTAACCTTGACCTTAACTTTACCCTTAACCTTAACTTTACCCTTAACCTTGACCTTAACGTTAACCTAAACTTAACGTTAAATTTAGCCTTAACCTAACCTTAACCTTGACCAAACCCTTAAAATTAACCTTAACCTTAACCTTTACCTGACCTTAACCTTAACCTAACCTTAACCTTAACTATAGCCTAACCCTAACCTTTACCAAACCTTAACCTTAACCTCACCTCAAGCTTAACCATAACCTAACCTTAACCTTGAACTTAACTATAACATAACCATAACCTTGACCAAAACCTTAACCTTAACCTTAATCTTAACCTTTCCCTAACCTTAACCTTAACCTTAACTTTAACCTTAACCATAACCTTAACCTGAACCTAGCCTTAACCTTACCCTTACCCTTAACCTAACCTTAACCTTGAATTTATCCTTAATGTAACCTTAACCCTTACTTTACCCTTAACCTTAACTATAACCTAACTTTAACCTTAACCATAACCTTAACCTAAACTTAACGTTAACCTTAACCTAACCCTAACCTTGACTAAACCTTAACCTAAACTTAACCTAACCTTAACCCTAACCTTAACCTTGACCTTAACCTAACATTAAAGGTTTGGGAAGGATTAAGGTCAAGGTTAAGGTTAAGATTAGGTTAAGGGTAAGGTTAAGTTCAAGGTTAAGGGTAAGGATATGGGTTTGGTAATAGTTAAGGTCAAGGTTAAGGGTAAGGTTAATGTTAAGGGTTTGGTTAAGGTTAAGATTACGTTAAGGGTAAATTCAAGGTTAAGGTTAGGTTAAGGGTAAATTTAAGGTTAGGGTTAGGTTACGGTTAAGGTTAAGGGTAAGTTTAAGGTAAGGGTAAGGTTTACCTTAACCTTAAACTTAAATTTAACATCACCAAACCTTAACCTTAACGTTAACTTTACCCTTAATCTAACCTTAACCTTGGCTTGAACTTAACCTAACCTTAACCCCTTAACCTTAACATTAACTTTACCTAAGGTTAGGGGAAGGTTAGGTTAAGGTTAACCTTCACATTAACTATAACTTAACGCTAACATTGACCAAACCCTTAACCTTAACCTTAAATTTAACCTAACCTAAAAAAAAACCCTTAACATTAACCTTCACCTTAACCTATCCTTAACCTCACTAAACCCTTAAGGTTAGGTTAAGGGTAAAGTTAAGGTCAAGGTCAAGGTTAGGTACAGGTTAAGGGTAAAGTTAAGGTTAAGGTTAATGTTAGGGGTAAGGTTAAGGTCAAGGTTAAGGTTACGTTAAGGGTAAAGTCAAGTTTAAGGTTACGTTAAGGGTTTGGTCAAGGTCAAGGTTAGGTTATAATTAAGGTCAAGGTTAAGGTTAGGTTAAGGTTAAGCTTAGGGTTAGGTTATAGTTACTGTAAAGGTTAGGTTAAGGTTAAGGTCAAGGTCAAGGTTAAGGTTAAGATTAGTTTAAGGGTAACTTTAAGGTAAGGTTAAGGTTAAAGTTAATGGTTAGGTTAAGGTTAAGGTTAAGGGTTAGGTTAAGTTTAAGGTTACATTAAGGGTTAAGTTAAGGTTAAGGTTAGGTTAAGGTTAAGGTAAAGGTTAGGATAAGGGTAAACTTAAGGTTAGGGTTAGGTTAAGGTTAAGGTTATGGTTATGGTTAGGCTAAGGTTAAGGTTAAAGTTAGGTTAAAGTTAAAATTAGGTTAAGGTTAAGATTAGTTTAAGGTTAAGGTTAAGGTTAAGGTTAATGTTGAGGGTAAAGTTAAGGTTAAGGTTAGGTTAAGGTTAAGGTTAAGGTTAGGTTAAGGGTAACTTCAAGGTTAAGGTTAAGGTTAAGGTTATGGTTAGGTTAAGGTTAAGTTAAGGTTATGATTAGGTTAAGGTTAAGATTCTGTTAAGCTTAAGCTTAAGCTTAAGCATAGTGATAAGGGTTTGGTCAAGGTTAGGGTTAGGTTAAGGTTAACGTTAATGGTTTGGTCAAGGTTAGGGTTAGGTTATAGTTAAGTTCAAGGTTAATTTTAAGGGTAAGGTTATAGTTAGGTTAAGGTTAAGGGTTTGGTGAAGGTTAGGGTTAGATTATAGTTAAGGTTAAGGTTAGGTTAAGTTAAGGTTAAGTTCAAGGTTAATGGTAAGGTTAAGGTTAATATTAAAGGTTTGGTTAAGGTTAAGGGTAAGGTTAAGGTAAAGGTAAAGGTAAGGTTAAGGATAAGGTCAAGGTTAGGTTAAAGTTGAGGTCAAGGTTAAGGTTAGGTTATAGTGAAGGTTAAGGTTAAGGCTAAGGTTAAGGGTGAAGGTTAAGGATAAGACCCTTAACCTTAACCTTCCCCTAACCCAAACCTTAACCTTCAACCTAAACCTTAACCTTCACCCTTAACCTTAACCTTCCCCTAACCCAAACCTTAACCTTAACCTAATCCTTAACCCTAACCTTAACCTAATCTTAACCTTGACTTTACCCTTAACCTTAACCTGACTAAACCTGTAACCTTAACCTTAACCATAACCTAACCTTAACCTTGACCTTAACTATAGTCTAAACCTAACCTTAACCAAACCCTTAGCCTTAAACTTAACCTTAACCATTACCTTCACCTTAACCTTCCCATAACCATCACCTTAACCTTAACCTTGAGCTTACCAAGGTTAGGTTAGGTTATAGTTAAGGTCAAGGTTAGGTTAAGGTTAAGGTAAGGTTAAGGGTGAAGGTTAAGGTTAAGGTTAAGGTTAATGTTATGGGAAGGTTAAGGTTAAGGTTAATGTTAAGGTTAAGGTTAAGGATAATATTAATGGGGTAAGGTTAAGGTTAAGATTAAGGATAAGGTGAAGGTTAAGGTTAAGGTTAAGGTTAGGTTAAGGTTAAGGTTAAGGTTAAGTTAACCTTAACTTAACCTTAACCTATCCTTAACCTTGACTTTACCTTTAACATAACCTTAACCTTAACTTTACCCTTAACCTTAACCTAACCCTAAAATTGATCAAACCCTTAACCTTAACCTTAACATGACTAAACTCGTAACCCTAACCTTAACCTTACCCTTAACCTTCACCTTAACCTTAATTTTAACTTTAACTATAACCTAACCCTAACCATGACCAAACCCTTAACCTTAACCTTCTGCTAACCTTAACACTATTCTTAACCCTAACCTTAACCTTACCCTTAACCTAACCTTAACCTTAACTATACCCTTAACCTAATCTTAACCTTAACCAAACCTTAACCTTACCCTTAACCTTGACCTTAAACTTAGATTAACCTAACCTTAACCTTAACCTTAACTATATCATAACCCTAACCTTGACCAAACCCTTAACCTTAACCTTAGCCTAAATATAACCTTACCCTTAACCTTGACCTTAACTATAACCTAACCCTAACCTTGACCAAACCCTTAACATTAACCTTAAAATAACCCTAACCTTGACCAAACCCTTAACATTATCCTTAACGTTAACCTTAACCTTAACCTAACTGTAACCTTAACCTAAGCTTAACCTTAATTTTACCTTAACCTTGACTTTACCCTTACCCTTTACCTAATCTTAACCTTGACTTTACCCTTACCATAATCTTAACCTTAACTTTACCCTAAGCTAACCCTAACCATTAACAAACCCTTAAACTTAACCTTAACCTGACTAAAATCGTAACCTTAACCTTAACCTTAACCTTAACCTTACCTTAACCTTCATCTTAACCTTAACTTTACCCTTAACCTAACCTTAACCTTGACCTTGACCTTAGCCTTAGCCTTACCCTTAACCTTAAATTTACCCTTAAGCTAACCATACCCTTAACCTTAACCTTATCTTAACCTTAACTATAACCTAACCCTAACCTTGACCAAACCTTAACCTTAAATTTACCATTAATCTAACATTAACCTTAACCTTAACCTTGGTTAGGGTTAGGATTAGGTTAAGGTTAAGGTTATGATAAGGGTTTCGTCAAGGTAAAGGTTAAGGTTAGGTTATGGATGAAGTTAAGGTTAAGGTTAGGATAAGGTTACGGTAAGGTTAAGGTTAAGGTTCGATTAAGGTTAAGGTTAAGGTTAAGGTTAGGGGAAGGTTAAGGTCAAAGCTACGTTAATGTAAGGTTAAGGTTACGAGTTTAGTCAGGTTAAGGTTAAGGATAAGGTTAAGGTTAAGGTTAGGGGAAGGTTAAGGTTAAAGTTAGGTTAATGTAAGGTTCGGGTTACAAGTTTAGTCAAGTTAAGGTTAAGGTTCGAGTAAGGTTAAGGTTAAGATAAGGTTAAGGTTAAGGTTAAGGTTAGGTTAAGGGTAAAGTTAAGGTTATGGTTAGGTTAAGGTTAAGGTTATGGTTAGGTTAAGGGTAAATTTAAAGTTAGGGTTAGTTTAAGGTTAAGATTAAGGTTATGATTAGGCTAAGTTTAAGGTTAAGGTTAGGTTAAGGTCATGGTTAGGTTAAGGTTAAGATTAGGTTAAGGTTCAGTTTAAGGTTTGGTCAAGGTTAAGGTCAAGGTTAAGGTTAGGTTAAGGGTAAAGTCAAGGTTAAGGTTAGGTTAACGTTAAGATTAGGTTAAGGGTAAAGATAAGGTTAAGGTTAGGTTAAATTTAAGGTCAAGGTTAAGGGTAAAGTTAAGGTCAAGGTTAGGGTTAGGTTATAGTTAAGGTTAAGGGTTTGATCAAGGTTAGGATTAGGCTAAGGTTAAGGTTAAGGTTAGGTTAGGATAAGTTCAAGTTTAAGGTTAGGTTAAGGTTAAGGTTATAGGTTTAGTTAGTTAAGGTTAAGGTTACGGTTAAGGTTAAAGTCAATGTTAAGGTTAAGATTAAGGTTAAGGTTAAGGTTAGGTTAAGTTAAAGTTAAAGTTAAGGTTAAGGTTAGGTTAAGGGTAAAGTTAAGGTTAAGGTTAGGGTTAAGGTTTGGGTTAAGGTTAGGGGAATGTTAAGGTTAGTTTAAGGTTAAGGCTAAGGTTAATTTTAAGTTAAGGTGAGGGTTAGGTTATAGTTAAGGTTAAGGTAAGGTTAAGGATACGATAAGGTTAAGGTTAAGTCAAGGTCAAGGTCAAGGTCAAGGTTAAGGTCAAGGTTAAAGGTAAAGTTAAGGTAAAGGTTAGGGTTAGGTTATATGTAAGGTTATGTTTAGGTTAAGTGTAAAGTCAACGTTAAGGTTAAGGTGAAGGTTAAGGGTAAGGTTAAGGTTAAGGGTTATGGGTTTAGTGAGATTAAGGTTAAGGTGAAGGTTAAGGGTAAAATTAAGGTTAAGGTTAGTGGTTTGGTTAAGATTAGGTTAAGGTTAAGGTTAAGGTCAAGGGTTTGGTCAAGGGTAGGGTGTTGGGTAAGGTTAGGATTAAGGTTAGGGGAAGGTTAAGGTTAAATTTAGGCTAAGGAAAGGTTTAGGTTAAGGTTAAGGTTTCGGGTTTAGTCAGGTTAAGGTTATGGTTGAGGGTTTGATACAGTTTGGGGTTAGCTTATAGTTAAGGTTAATGTTAGGTTAAGGGTAAAGTTAAGGTTAAAGGTTTGGTCAAGGTTAGGCTAGGTTATAGTTAAGGTTAAGGTTAACGTTAAGTTTAGCGTAAAGGTTGAGGTTAAGGTTAAATTTAAGAATTTGGTCAAGGTTAGGGTTATGCTTAAGGTTAAGGGCATAAGTTAAGGTTAAGTGTTAAGGTTAAGGTTAGGGTTAAGGTTAGGGGAAATTTAATGTTAAGGGTTTGGTCAAGGTCAGTTTTGGGTTATAGTAAATGTTAAGGTTAAGGTTAAGGTTACAGGTTTATTCAGGTTAAGGTTAAGGTTAAGGGTTTGGTCAAGGTTCAGGGTAAGGGTTTGGTCAAGGTTAAGGCTAAGGTTAAGCTTCAGGTTATTCGTAAGGTTAAGGTTAAGATTAAGGGTTTCGTCAAGGTTATGGTTAAAGTTAAAGTTAGGGTTAAAGGTAAGGTCAAGGTTAAAGTTATGGGTCTTAACCTTAACCTTAACTATAACCTAACCTTAACCTTAACTATAACCTAACCCTAACCTTGACCAAAACCTTAACCTTAACCTTAAGCTTAATCTTAACATAACCTTAACCTTAACCTTAACCTTCCCATAACCATAACCTTAACCTTATCCTTAACCTAACCTTAACTATAACCTAACCCTAACCTTACCCGATCCATAACCTTAATTATAACCTAACCCTAACCTTAACCTTACCCTTAACCTAACCTTAACCTTGACCTTGACCTTGAACTTAAGGTTAAGATTAAATTAAGGGTAAAGTCAAGGTTAAGGTTAAGGTTATGCGAAGGTTAAGGTTAAGATAAGGTTAAGGTTAAGGTTAAGGTAAGGTTAGGCTAAGGTTAAGGTTAGGTTAAGGGTTTGGTCAAGGTCAAGGTTAAGGTTAGGTTAAGGGTAAGGTTAAGGTTATGGGTAAAGTTAAGGTTAAGGTTGGGGTAAGGTTAGGGTAAAGTTAAGTTTAAGGTTAGGTTAAGGTTAGGGGAAGGTTAAGGTTAGGGGAAGGTTAAGGTTAAATTTAGGTTAAGGTAAAAGTTATGGGAAGGTTAGGTTAAGGTTAAGTTCAAGGTTAAGTTAACCTTGACTTTACCCTTAACCTAACCTTAACCTTGACTATAACCTAACCTTAACTTGGACCTTAACTTTACCCTTAACCTTTAACTTAACCTTAACTATAACATAACGCTAACCTTACCCTAACCATAATCGTAACCTTAACTTAAATTAACCTTAACCTTGACCTTGACCTTAACCTTAACCTTAACCTTACCCGTAACCTCAACCTTAACTTTACCCTTAACCTAACCTTAGCTTAACATTACCGTTAACCTTATCTTAACCTTAACCTTAACCTTACCCTTAACCTTCACCTTAACCTTAACTTTACCCTTAACCTTGACTTTACCCTTAACATTAACCTTAACCTTAACATTCCCATAACCTTAACCTTAACCTTAACTATAACCCAACCTTAACCTTGACCTTAACTATAACCTAATCCTCACCTTGACCAAACCCTTAACATTAACCTTAACATTGACCTTAACCTTAACCTTAACCTTACCCTTAAACTTTACCTTAATTATAACCTAACCCTAACCTTAACCTAACCTTAACCTTGACGAAACCCTTAAAGTAACCATAGCCTTGACTTTACCCTTAATGTAACCTTAACCTTGACCTTGACCTTACCCTTAACATAAACCTTAACCTTAACCTTAACCTGACTAAACACGTAACCTTAACCTTACCCTTAACCTTAAACTTAACATTGACCTTAACTATAACCTAACCCTAACCTTAACCAAACCTTAACTTTAACCTTACCCTTAACATAACCTTAACCTTGACTTTACCCTTAACGTTAACCTTACCCTTACCCTAATCTTAACCTTACCGTAACCTTAACCTTATGTTAGGTTATAGTAACGTTAACGTCAAGGTTAAGGTTTGTTCTAGGTTAGGGTTAGGTTATATTTAAACTTAAGGTTATAGTGAAGGCTAAGGTTTAGACCCATAAACTGAACTAGGGTTAAGGGGGTAAGGTGGTAACCTTACCCTTACCCTTACCCTTAACCTTAACCTAACCTTAATCTTAAGGTTAAGGTTAGGGTTAGGTTATAGTTTAGGTCAAGTTAAATGTTAGGTTAAGGTTAAGGTTAAGTTTAAGGTTAAGGTTAAGTTAAGGTTAATGTTAAGGGTTTGGTTAAGGTTAAGGTTAGGGTTAAGTTTAAGGTTAATATTAGGTTATGTTAAGGTTAATATAAGGTTAAGGGTATGGATGAGGTTAAGGTTACGTTAAGGGTAAAATGAAGGTTAAGGTTAAGTTAAGTTTAAGATAAGGTTAAGGTTAAGGTTATGTTAAGGGTGAACTTAAGGTTTGGGTTAGGTTATGGTTAAGGTTAAGGTTAAGGTTAGGTTAAGGTTAAGGTCAAGGTTAATTTTAAGGTTAAGGTTATAGTTAGGTTAAGGATTAGTTTAAGGTTAGGTTAAGGTTAAGATAAGGTTAAGGTTAAGGTTAAGGTAAGGTTAAGGGTAAAGTCAAGGTTAAGGTAAAGTTAAGGTTAAGGTTACGTTAAGGTTAAGGTTATGGTTAGGGTGAGGTTAGTTTAAAGGTTCAGGTTAATGTTAAGGTTAAGGGTTAAGGTTATCGTTAATGGTTTGGTTGAGGTTAGGGTTAGGTCACTAACCATAACCTTAACCTTAACCTAACCTTAACCTTATCTTAACCTTAACTATAACCTAACCCTAACCTTGACCAAACCTTAACAAAACCTTAACCTTAACTTTAACTTTACCCATAAAATTAAATCTAACCTTAACCTTAACCATACCCTTAACCTTAACCTTAACCTAAACTTGACCTTAACCTTGACCTTGACCTTAACGTAACCTTAACCTTAACCTTAACCTTAACCTTACCTTAAACTTAACCTTAACCTTGAACTTCTCAAACCCTTAACCTTAACCTTAACCTTATCTTGACCTAATCCATAACCTTAACCTTAACCTAACCTTAACCTTATCTTTACCTAACCTTAACCTTAACTTTAAACTTACCCTTACCTTAACCTTAAGGGTAAAGTTAAGGTTGAGGTTAAGGTTTGGGTTTAGTCAAGTTAAGGTTAAGGATAAGGTTAAGGTTTTGGTTAAGGTTAGGGTTAGGGTTAGTTTATAGCTAAATTTAAGGTTAGGTTAAGGGTAAAGGCAAGGTTAAGGTTAAAGTGAAAGTTAAGTGTAAGGTTAAGGTTAAGGTTAAGGTTAGGTTAGGTTAAGGTAAGGTTAAGGTTATGGTTATGGTTATGGGAAGGTCTGGTAAAGGTTAAGGTTATGGGAAGGTTAATGTTAAATTTAGGTTATGGTAAGGTTAAGGTTAAAGTTAAGGTCAAGTTTAAGGTTAAGGTTAGGTCAAGGTTAAGGTTAATATTAAGGGTAAAGTTAAGAACCTTAACCTAATCTTAACCTTAAACTGACCTTAACTTTACCCTTAACCTTACCTTTAACCTTGACCTTAACCTAACCTTAACCTTAACCTTATCTTAATCTTAACCTCACCTTAACCTTCACCTTAACATAACCTTAACCTTAACTTTATCTTAACTTTAACCTAACCTTAACATTAACCTTAACCTAGCTATAACCTTACCTTTAACCTTAACTTTAACCTTATCCTTATCTTAACCTCAGCCTAATCTTAAGCTTAAGCTTAACCTTAACCTTAACTTTACCCTTATCCTAATCTTAACCTTAACCTTAACCTTAACCTTACCCTTATCCTAATCTTAACTTTAACCTAACATTAACCTTGACCTTACCTTAACCTAACCTTAACCTTAACCTTAACCTTGACTTTACCCTTAACCTAATCTTAACCTTAACCTTAACCTAACTAAACTCATAACCTTAACCTTAACCTAACCTTAGCCTTGACCTTAACTATAAGCTAACTGTAACCTTACCCATAAATTTAACCTTAAGGTTAGGGTTAAGGTTAAGGTTAAGGTTAATATTAGGCTAAGGTTAATATAAGGATAAGGTTAAGGTTAAGGTTAGGTTAAGGTTAAGGTTATGGGTAAGTATTTGGTCAAGGTTAAGATTAGGTTGTAGTTAAGGTCAAGGTTAAGGTTATGGGAAGGTTAAGTTTAAGGTTCAGGTTCAGGTTTGGTAAAGGTTAAGGTTAGGTTAAGGTTATGGTTAGGTTAAGGTTAAGGTTGAGATTAATATTAAGGGTTTGGTCATGGTTACGGTTAGGTTAAGGTTAATGTTAAGGGTTTTCTCAAGGTTAGGGTTAGGTTATAGTTATGGTCAAGGTTAAGGTTAAGGGTAAGGTTATAGTTAGGTTAATGTTAAGGTTAAGGTTAGGTTAAGGTTAAGATAAGGTTAAGGTTAAGGTTAGGTTATAATTAAGCTTAAGCTTAAGGTTAGGTTAAGTTAAGGTTAAGGTCAAGTTTAAGGTTATGGTTAAGGTTAGGCTAAGGTTAAGACTAGGTTAAGGGTAAAGATAAGGTTAACATTAGGTTAAGGGTAAAGTTAAGGCTAAGGTTGGGGTGAAGGTTAGGGGAAGGTTAAGGTTAAATTTAAGGTTAAGGTTAAGGGTTTGTTCAAGTTTAGGGTTAGGTTATAGTTAAGGGTAAGTTTAAGGTTACGAGTTTAGTCAGTTTAGGGTTAAGGTTAAGGTTAAGGTCAAAGTTAAAGCTACGTTAAGGGTAAAGTCAAGGTTAAGTTTAAGGATAAGGTTAAGGTTATGGTTAAGGTTAAGGGTATAGGTTAAGGTTAAGGTTAAGTAAAGGTTAAGGTTAAGGTTAATGGTTATGTTATGGTCAAGGTTAAGGTTAGGGTTAATTTTAAGGTTAGGTTAAGGTTAAGGTCAAGGTTAAGGTTAAGGTTAAATTTAAGGTTAAGGTTAGGTTAAGGTCAAGGTTAAGATTAAGGTTAATGTCAAGGTCAAGGTTAACCTTAACTTTACACTTAATCTTACCTTGACCTTGACCTTAACATTAACTTTAAAATTACTAAAACCGTACCCTTAATCTTATCTTAACCTTACCTTAACCATAACCTTAACCTTGACCTTAACTATAACCTAACCCTAACATTGACCAAACCCATAAACGTAACCTTAACCCTCCCAAACCCTTAACCTTAACCTTAACCTTAACCTTAACCTAATCTTAACCTTAACATAGCCTTAACCATAACCTTAGGCTCACACTTAACATTCACCTTCACCTTAACCTTAACTTTAACTTTAACCTGACCAAACCTTAACCTTAACCTTAATTTTACCCTTAACATTACCTTAACCTTAACCTTAACCTTAACTATAACCTAACCATAACCTTAACCTTAGTGATAACCTTATCTTTACCTTTAACCTTAACCTTAACCTAACCTTAACCTTAACCTGAACTTAACTATAACCTAACCCTAACCTTGACCAAACCCTTACCCTTAAACTTAACTTAACCTTAACCTTAACCTTAACCTAACTTAACCTTAACATTGACCTTGACCTTAACCTTAACCTTACCATTAACCTTCACCTTAACGTAAAATTAACCTTCACCTTAACCTTAACCTTAACCTTAACCTTCCCCTAACCTTAACCCTAACCTTAACCTTAACTTTACCCTTTACCTAACGTTAAACTTAACTTTAAACTTAACTTAACCTAACCTTAAACTTAACCTAACCGTAACCTTAAACTTACCTTAACCTAACCTAGCCTTAACCTTGACCTTTAACCTTAACCATAACCTTCTCTTTACCTTTAACCTTAACTTCACCCTAGCCATAACCTTAACTTTTCCCTTAACCTAATCTTAACCTTAACCTTGACCTTAACTATAACCTAACCCTAACCTTAACCTTAACTATACCCTAACCCTAAAATTGACCAAACCCTTAACCTTAACCTTACCCATTTAACCTAACCCTGACCTTGACCAAACCCTTAACCTTAACCTTAACCTAACATAAACCTTAACTTTAACTCTACCCTAACCTTAACCTTAACCTTAACCTTAACTATAACCTAACCTTAACCTTGACCTTAACTATAACCTAACCCTAACGTTGAACAAACCCTTAACCATAAATTCAACCTTAAAATTAACCTTACCCCCTTAACCTAACCCTAACCTTCACCAAACCCTTAACCTTAATTTTAACCTTAACATAACCTTAACCTTAACTTTAACTTTACCCTAACCTTAGCCTTAATCTTAACTATAACCGAACCCTAACCTTGACCAAACTCTTAACCTTAAGGGTAACTTGACTAAACCCATAATCTTAACCTTAACTTTAATCTTAACTATAACCTAACCCTAATGTTGATCAAATCCTTAACCTTAACCTTAACCTTACCCCCTTAACCTAACCCTAACCTTGACCAAAACCTTAACCTTGACTTTAACCTTAACCTTAACTATAACGTAACCCTAACCTTGACCTTAACCTTAACCTAACCTTAACCTTGAACTTAACTATAACCTAATACTAACCTTGAATTTAACCTTAACTTAAACTTAACCGTAACCTAAACCTTCCATAACCATAACCTTAACCTTGACTTTACCCTTAACCTAACCTTAACCTTAAATTAACCTAACTTTAACTTTAACATTAACTTTACCCTAACCTTAAGGGACAACCTAACCTTAACCTTGACCAAAACCTTAACGTTAATGTTAACCTTAACCTTAACTGGAACCTTTACCCTAACCTTAACCTTAACCTTGACCTTGACTTTACCCTTAACCTTAACCTTGACCTTGACCTTAACCTAACCTTAACCTTATATTACCCTTAACCTAACCTTAAACTTTACTATAACCTAATCCTAACCTTGACCAAACCCTTAACATTAACCTTAACCCTACTAAACTCATAAACTTAACCTTAACCTTACCTTAAACTAAGTTTAACCTTATCCTTCCCTTAACTTTAACCTTACCCTTAACCTTAACCTTAACCTGACTAAACCTATAACCTTAACCTTAAACTTACCCTTAACCTTCACCTTAACCTTAAAATTACCGTTAACCTTGAACTTACCACTTAAACTTCACCTTAACCTTAACCTTAACCTTACTAAACCCGTAACCTTAACCTTAACTTTACCCTTAACCTTGACCTTACCCTTAACTTTCAGCTTAACCTTTACATTAACCTTGACCAAACCCTTAACCTTAACCTTAAACTGACCTTGACATTGACCTTAAGGTTAGCTTAAGGTTAACCTTGACCTTGACCTTAACCTTAACCTTAACCTTTACCTAACCTTGAACTTAACTATAACCTAACATTAACATTAACCTAACCTTAAATTTAACCATAACCGTAACTTTATCCTTAACCTAACTGTAACCTTAACCTTAACCATAACCTTACCCTTACCTTAACCATAACCTTAACCTTAACCTTACCCTAACGTTACCCTATCCATAACCTTAAATTTACCCTTAACGTGACCTTAACCTTGACGTTAGGGTTAGGGTTAGGTTAATAGTAAAATTAAGGTTAAGGTTAGGTTAAGGTTAAGGGTAAGGTTAAGGTTAAGGTCAAGGTTAGGGGAAGGTTAAGGTTGAGGGTTTAGTTAAGGTTAAGGTTAGGTTAAGGTTAAGGTTAAGGTTAAGGTTACGGGTTTAGTCAAGTTAAGGTTAAGGCTTACCCCTTTAACTTTAACCTTAACCTAACTATAACCTTAACTTAACCTTGACATTGACCTTAACCTTAACTTTAAATTTATCCTAACCTTAAGGGTTTAGTCAGGTTAGGGTTAGTCAGGTTAAGATTAATGTTAAGGGTATGCTCAAGGTGAGGGTTAAGTTATATTTAAGGTTAGGTTAAGGTTAAGGTTAAGGTTAAGTTTAAGTTAAGGTAATATTAAGGGTTTGGTCAAGGTTAGGGTTAGGTTACAATTAAATATAAGGTTAAGGTCAAGGTTAAGGGTAAGGTTTAGGTTAAAGTTAAGGGTTTTGTCAAGGTTAGGGTTAGGTTATAGTGAAGGTTAAGGTTAAGTTAAGGGTAAATTCAAGGTTAAAGTTAGGTTAAGGGTAAATTTAATGTTAAGGTTAATGTTTTTTCAAGGATAGGGTTAGGCTATAGTTAAGGTTAAGAGAAGGTTAAGGTTGAGTTAAGATTAAGGTTAGGTTAAAGGTAAAGTTAAGGTTAAGGTTAGGGTAAGGTTAAGGTTAATATTAGGTTAATGTTAAGGTTAATGGTAAGGTTAAGGTTAAGTTTAAGATCAAGGTTAAGGATAAGTAAAGGCTGAGGTTAAGGTTAATGTTAAGGGTTTGGTCAAGATTAGGGTTAGGTTATAGTTAAGGTCAAGGTTAAGGTTAAGGGTAATTTTATTGTTAGGTTAACGTTAAGGTTAAGGTTAGGTTAAGGTTAAGATCAGACTAAGGTTAAGGTTAAGGTTAAGGTTAAGGTTAAGGTTAGGTTAAGGGTAAATTCAAGTTTAAGGTTAAGGTTAGGGTTACGGGTCTTAACCTTAACCTTAACCTTAACCTGAATCTTTACCCTAGCGCTAACCTCAACCTTGACCTGAACCTTAACCTTATATTAACCTTAAACATCACTATAACCTAACCTTAACCTTGACCTTAACTATAACCTAACCCTAAACTTGACCAAACTCTTAACATTAACCTTAACCTTAACCTTACTCTAACCTTAACCCTTATCTTACCCTTAACCAAACCTTAACCTTGACCTTAACTTTACCTTGAACTTAACCTTAACCTTAACCTTAATCTAACCTTAACCTTAACCTAACTTAACCTTAACCTTGAACTTAACCTTAAATTTAACTATAACCTAACCCTAACCTTAACCAAACCCTAGGGTTAGGTTAAGGGTAAGGTTAGGTTAAGGGTAAAGTTAAGGTTAAGGTTATGGTTATGGGAAGCTTAAGGTTAAGGTTAACGTTAAGTTAAGATTAAGGTTAAGGTTTGGTCAAGGTTAGGGTTAGGTTATAGTTAGGGTCAAGGTTAAGGTTTGGTCAAGGTTAGGGTTAGGTTATAGTTAGGGTCAAGGTTAAGGTTAGGTTAAGGGTAAAGTCAAGGTTAAGGTTATGTTAAGTTTAATATTAGGTTAAGGGTAAAGTTAAGGTCAAGGTTAAAGGTTTGGTCAAGGTTAGGGTTAGGTGTTACAGGTGTAGTTAGGTTAAGGTTAAGGTTAAGGGTTTGGTCAAGGTTATTTTTAGGTTATAGTTAAGGTAAAGGTTAAGGTTAGGTTATAGTTAACCTTAACCTTAACTTTAACTTTAACCTAACCTTAAGGGTGTAGTCAGGTTAAGGGTTTGGTCACAGGAGGTTAAGGTTACATTAAGGGTAAAGTCAAGGTTAAGGTTAAGGTTAAGGGTAAGGTTAGGATTAAGGTTAGGGTAAGGTGAATATTAGGTTGAGGGTAAAGGTAGGGTTAAGGTTAGAGTTAAGGTTAAGGTTAATGTCAGTGTTACCTTATAGTTAATGTCAAGCTTAAGGTTAAGCATATGGTTATAGTTAGGTAAGGGTAAGGTTAAGGTTAAGATTAAGGTTAAGGGTAAAGTTAAGGTTAAGGTTATGGTTATGGGAAGGTTGAGGTTAAGGTTAAGGTTAAGGTTAAGTTAAAGTTAAGGTTAAGGTTTGGTGTAGGTTAGGGTTAGGTTATAGTTAAGGTCAACGATAAGGTTAGGTTAAGCTTAAGCTTAAGGATAAGGTTAAAGGTAAGGAGAAGGTTAAGGTTTTGGTTAAGTTAAGGTTAAGGTTTTGTTAATGTTAGGGTTAGGTTATAGTTAAGGTTAGGTTATAGTGAAGGTTAAGGTTAAGACTTGTAACCTTAAACTTGACCTTACCCTTAACATTAACCTTGAATTTAGCTTTAACCTAACTTAACATTAACCCTGACCTTAACCTAACCTTAACCTTAACCTTATCCTTAACCTTCACCCTTAACCTTAACCTAACCTTAAACTTAACCTTAACTTTAACCTTATCTTAACCTTAACCTAACCTTATCATTAACCTAAACGTAATATTAAACTTAACCATAACATTAACATTAACGTTAACCTTAAACTTAACCTAACCTTAACCTTAACCTAACTAAACCTGTAACCTTAACCTTAACTTTATCCTAACCTTAACCTTAACTATAACCTAACCCTAACCTTGACCAAACCCTTAACCTTAACCTTCCCCTAACCTTAACCTTAAATATAACCTAACCCTAACCTTGACCAATCCCTTAACCTTAACCTTAACTTGACCTTAAATATAACCTAACCCTAACCTTGACCAAACCTTTACCCTTAACCTAACCTTAACCTTCCCATAACGTTAAACCTAACCTTACCCTAACCATAACCTTAACTTTACCCTTCACCTAATCTTAACCTTAACCTAACCTTAACCTTAACCTTGACATTAACCTTAACTTTAACTATAACCTAACCCTAACCTTGACCAAACCTTAACCTTAACCTTAAATTAACCTAGCCTTAACCTTAACCTTAACCTTACTAAACTTGTAACTTGAACCTTAACCTAACCCTAACCTTAACTTTACTGTTAACCTAACCTTAACCTTAACCTTATCTTACCCTTAATCTTAACTTATCCTTAACCTTTACCTTAACCCTACACTTTACCAAACCCTTAACATTAACCTTAATCTTAACCTAACCTTAACCTTAACTAAACCCTTAACCTTAACCTTAACCTAACCTTAACCTAACCTAAAATTAACCTTAACCTTAACCTTAACCTTCCCAAACCCTTAACCTTAACCTTAACCTTAACCTAACCTTAACCTTAACTTTACACTTAACCTTAACCTAACCCTAACCTTGACCAAACCCTTAACCTTAACCTTAACCTGACTAAACCCTTGACTTTACCCTTAGCCTTATTATTACCCTTAACTTTAACCTTAACCTGACTAAACCCGTAACCTTAACTATAAGCTAACCCTAACCTTCACCAAACCCTTAAAATTAACCTTAACCTTAACCATAACCTTAACCATAACCTTCACTATAACCTAACCTTAACCTTGACCTTAACTATAACCTAACCCTGACCTTCACCAAACCCATAACCTTAATCTTAACTTTCACTATAACCTAACTTTAACCTTAACCTTATCTTATCATTAACCTAACCTTAACCTTCACTATAGCCTAATCCTAGGCTTAACCTTAACCATAACCTTATCTTTACCCTTAACCTTAACCTTAACCTTAGCCTTAACCATAACTTTAGCCTTAACCTTAACCTTACCTTAACCTAACCTAATCTTCACCTTACCCTAAACTAACCATTAACCTAACCCTAACCTAACCCTTAACCTTACCCTTAACCATAATCTTAACCTTAGGTTAAGGTCAAGGTAAAGGTTACGTTAAGGGTAAAGTCAATGTTAATGTTAAGTTAAGGTTAAGATTAGGTTAAGGGTAAATTTAAGGTTAAGGTTAAATATTTGGTCAATTTTAACGGTTAGGTTAAGGATAAGGTTAGGTTAAGGGTAAAGTCAAGGTTAAGGTAAAGTTAAGGTTAAGGTTAGGTTAAGGTTAAGGTTAGGTTAGGTTAACCTTACCCTTACCTTATCCTTACCCTTAACCTTAACCTTAAACTTAACCTTGACGTTACCCTTAAGTTAAGGTTAGGTTAACCTAAGGGTAATGTTAAGGTTAAGGTTAAGGTTAATTTAAGGTTAATGTTAAGGTTAATATTAGGTTAAGGGTAAATTTAAGGTTAGTTTAAGGTTAAGGTTATGGTTAGGTTAAAGGCTAAGGGTAATGTTAAGGGTAAAGTTAAGGTTAAGGCTATGGATAAGGTCAAGGTTAAGGTTACGTTAAGGGTAAAGTCAAGGTTAAGGTTAAGGTTAGGTTAAGCGTAAATTCAAGGTTAAGGTTAAGGTGAAGGGTAAGGTTAAGACTAAATTTAAGGTTAAGGTTATTGTTATGGTTAGGGTAAAGTTAAGGTTAGGTTAAGTTAAGGTTAATGTCAAGGTTAGGTTGTAGTGAAGGTCAAGGTTAAGGTTAGGTTATGGTGAAGGTTAAGGTTAAGGTTAAGGGTGAAGGTTAAGGTTAAGACCTGTATCCTTAACCTTCACCTTTAAAATTAAACAAACCTTAACCTTAACCTTAACCTTACTAAACTTGTAACTTTAACC
The DNA here is from genome assembly GCA_034641835.2 of Pinus albicaulis. Classification (NCBI taxonomy): domain Eukaryota; kingdom Viridiplantae; phylum Streptophyta; class Pinopsida; order Pinales; family Pinaceae; genus Pinus; species Pinus albicaulis. The sequence goes on from MU968492.1 coordinate 969,402, forward strand.
TTAACCTTAACCTTGACTTTACCCTTAACCTAACCTTAACCTTAACTTTAACCTAACCCTAACCTTGACCTTAACTTTACCCTTAACCTTAACCTTAACCTTAAACTTAACCTTGACCTTAACTATAACCTAACACTAACCTTAACCTTAACTTTAAGTTTACCCTTAACCTTAACCTTAACTATAACCTTAACATTAACCTTAACCTTAACTTAACCTAACCTTAACCTTAACCTTCCCCTTGACCTTGACTTTACCCTAACTTAACCTTAACCTTACCATAACCTAACCCTAACCTTAAGGTTAGGTTAACCTTGAACAAACCCTTAACCTTAACCTTAACATAACTATTACACATCATTTTTTCACCATCCCTGCAATCCCTCGTCTCGCATATTGGAGGATCATTCCTGTGACCTGTGAGTAGTGTCATACTCTCCAAACACCTTCTTTGCATCCTTCTGCACAAGGAAATCATTTCTCATGTTGGAAATTTCCTCAAGAAAGCACACAAAGCCTATATTTTGGCCTTGGTGCGGGTATCCAGTTCACCCCTCTGAAAATGTGGTAAATTTTCACTAGAGCCTGCGCCACCTGGTGCTTTGTCTCAGTGTAGGTCCCGCACTGGCTATTTTATGAATGTTTAAAAAAAAATAGAGGTGGAAGTTTCCTTCTAACCACCTCAGGGATGAGTCACAGGAAGTGTTTAAGTTGATCAGCCATGTATCTCCCTCTTTAGGTAGTGGGTTTTCACCTCCCATGGAACACTCCTTGAAGATAGGTCTCCCTTCCATAATTATAGGGATCTGAACCTCTCCCTCTCCCTCCATATAAACAGGCCTTCTCCCTTTATGAAAGCTAGCTGAATAGATAGGCAAGGAGCTGAACTTGGAGAAGAGGTAATATAATTGAGTAATTGTTATTGAGAAGGTAGAACCAATGATAATTCCATAGAGAGAGTCCTGTATGAATTCCCAACGAGCCTTTGTGAGACACGCTCCACTTGAACCCTACTGGAGGAGATCGCAACGTCGAAGCTTGGTTGTACTCTTCCTTCCATTTATTAATATACTCGATTATGGTGTTGGTTCCATATTTGTGTTATGTTGCTTATGTAATGCAATTTATTTAGTCCTCTTCGACTGACTAATAGTTACGAATGTGAATTATTATGTTGTATATTGTCATTGTTTCTTGTGTGTGTGCAGGTATCCAAGCATGAAAGCGAGCAGATCATGATCTGTCAAACCAAGAGCTAGAGGTAGACACTCTTTCCAATGAAAACAACAGTGTAGGACCTCTGGTAAGTCATCTATCGAATCTCCATCCATTCGTTAACTAGGAATCAATGTTATAGGTTATTTCATTTGTGGCTAGACCCACTCTAGGGCTAGTGGGATTGCCTCTGTCCGCAGAGGGGATTTACCTCACCAAAAAAATGGTGACTCTGATGGGGAATCAATGCAAGTTTGTCTTTCACCCATTAGGTATTCTTTGGTATTTTCTTTCTTGTTTTAACTTTTCTGATCATTCTTCTAAGTCTAAGAGCCTTGTTCAGCCCTAGAGGATCAGATCTAACCTCTGTCTTTCAGTTTTTTCCCTTTTTTCTGAGTGAATTGGCTTGGCACATTTTATGTTCAGACAGATGCGCCAATTGGTGCATGTTGCTTGTGTTTCGCCCGTGCCATTATCTGTTTGGTGCTAATTACAGCCAAACAGTCGCGCCAATCCCTGTAGGTGTTAGGGTTTGCTTTGTTTTGGAGGATTTTTGTCAGTGCTTGTGCTTTTGGGTTATTTAGGTATGCCTTGAGTGATTTGGAATGGTTTTTGATTGTGATTGGCTTCTTTCCTTCAGTTCTTTTTCCGTTTCCTATTAGCATCATAGCCTTATGGTCTTTTAGTGCTTTGGTATGCTAAGCCTCCTATAGGAGTCTGAGTGTTTTTTTTTGTAGTCAACTTGCTTCTTGGTTTGGTTGCGTTCAGCTCCCTTGATCCATTTTGAGTGATTGCATTGGTTGAATGATTCTTGACTCTTTTGTTCAATTTTGCTTCTTGTCACTCCAGGCATAGATCACCTTGATTGTATGGGTTTGTTTGGGAATCTTTCTTTGATTTGAGAGATTTCAACATTGGTTTGAGTGTTATTATGTTTGTCCTAGGTTGATTGAAATTGTTTCGCTTCAGCTCTCGCATTGATGTTCTCGAACTAGTGTTTTGGTTTATTTTTCATGTCATTTAGTGCACTGTTTGCTCTATTACATTGAAAAATCAAAAAATATTGTTTGCATTCTTGTTTGCATTGTGAAATTTAAAGTCTTTCACATATCTAGCATTGGAAAATTCTAGGAAATATTGTTCATTTTCATTAGTTTGCATCTAATACTGTAGTGGATGTTTTCTCATTCTCTCATTATTTGCTATCACTTGAAAACTCCTAACTTTCTCGTAGATAGCTTTTCATCAAACGAAATGGTATTTTTTTGCATGTAGTTTGCATTTAGGGATTTTTGAGATCCAACATTTGGTAGGACCTTGGAATTGAAATGTAAATACAAGATCAACTTAAAATTTACTCAATTAACATAAGGCAACATTGAAACCTAATGAAAAATCTAGTGGTCTAAGTTAGAGAAGTGTTTCGGCGTCTTTAAACTTAGCAGCTGTCACTCACCATCTGGCTTCAGACAGCACTAGTTCGGACTTGTGCTCCCCATACCATCGAGTATATAAAGGGAGACCCCTATAGGTTGCAATCCTTTTATCCGTAGGAAGCCGAGTCTGCCACCTTGTAACCGTGATACACCAAACACAACATTAGGGGAGACTACCTGCACGTATGTCAAGTCCTTGGTCATTCTTCTTTCATTTTATCACCAAGGTGTATATGGAAGTTCATGGAAACCTGGTACACCCTTCTACCTAGACTACTTGAGCAGTCATTTTCGATCTTTACTAACTCCATCAATTTGAAAAGATCATTGAGAACTTGTCATTTCATGCTCGCTTAAAACTGAAAGTGACTACAGTCATCTTTTGCTTGCTTCTTGACTCTTAAAACATGAAATAACGAAATTTTGGTTTCAATGTGGTAAAATAAACTACCTATGATTACATACCCATTAAAGTTTGCTCACTTGGCTTGCCTTTGTTTTCCTTGGTTTTTATCCAAGAGTCTTCATTTTCGATCTCTTTTCCTTTTCTAGTGTGCTATGGTCACAGTGGCAGAACCATCGGTTTCGTCTAGTGGTAGTACTTTCTCAAATGATTCATCTGAAACTTCTCAAACCTCCAGGTCTCTAAAACTTTAGCAGCCTATTATCCCATCAGAGTACCCCTTTGGAGAAGCAGTTGAGTTCACTTGGCCTCTTCCAAATGCTTGGTTTGGGTTTGGGGTCGAGGAATATTTCCCCCCTCTTACATCGGGATCACCATTTTTGGCTGCTATCATACCTCCTAGTCCCCGTAGTATTTTACAAGATCTCACGGTGGATTCAGACATGGACTTGTCTGGTCCTATTGGTAGTGAGGGGATTCATATTTCTGATGAAGAATACTAGATTTTCCCAAAAAAAAATCCCTCAAGAGTCTGATCAATCTTAACTATCAGTGTCGCTTCCAATCGGATATAGATCTTTGGGTCAAATTATGGCCGGTATTTCCTCCATGGAAACATCAACTTCGTCAAGGGGGCCAGTCCTTCCATCATTAGGGATGTTGCCAACGACATATGTATTGTTGACACATTTTTTTACGTCTGTCCCAACTAGACCTACTATCTGCATGGCTACATCGGTACTGGTTGTCACTGCTCAGTCTTTAGGAGTTTCTCCTTTGGTAGAGACTTCGATTGCCATGGCAATCCCTAACGGCCTTTCTTTCGAGGAGTATTGGTTGGCTATTCAGCAACGGAGCTCCCAGACTTATCAGTCCCCTCAAGATTTTGGTGAGCCTTATCTTTCTCATTATGACATGGTCGGTAACCCAATTTATTCACTTCCCTTTCATTATGATGAGTAAGGCAACCTTATCTATTTTCCTACTCCTGAAGCTTATCAGTTCCTTTCTGGTTTTAGACCTAACTTGCCTGTGAAACCTTCTAACCAACAGGGACAACCCTTTCATGGACAACCTTCGGTTCAGTAAGGCTATGATTATGACCCACAAGGACAACCCTTTCAGGGACAACCTTCAGTTTGGCAAGGGTTTGCATACGACCCACAAGGGAAACCTTTTTAGGGACAACCTTCGGTCTAGCAAGGATTATTTTACGACCCGCAAGGGAAGCCGTACAATCCTCAAGGTCAAACTTTACAAGACTAGCCTGTGATCCAACCTAGGCAACCTCAAGGACCTATTAGGAAATCGATATATCAACCAGGGCCTTCATACGGTCATGCGGGGTAGATTTATCCATCTCAAGGGCAACCTTTTATGCAACCACAAAAGCCATATCTTCCAATTGGTCCAAATGTTGCACAGCCAAGGCCATCTTATGGTCCTGCTCCAGGTCAACCTAGTTATCAGGTACAACCTGGTCCACCAAAAACAAAGCCATCTTATGGTCCTGTTCCAGGTCAACCTAGTCATCAGGCATAGCCTGGCCCATCGTAGCCATCAAAGCAACCTGCTCTGTAGGGGCAACCTGGTGGCCCTCATCAGTCAGGTCAACCTGCTCAGTAGTGAAAACCTACACAGATAGTTCACCCTGGTCAGCCACCGCTATACTCTACACCGTAGTCGGGTCAACCAGTGTTCCCGATTTATCCATCTTAGAAGGGCCCCACTTATCAACAGCCCATTCGACCCCAAGGCGGTAATTATCCTTGAGGTCAATATCGACCGGTTTACAATGCCCCTCAAGGTTCTGCTTCTTACCCTCAACCATCAGGCTATACTTACATTCCACAAAAAAATATTTATGTTGCTCAATCAGGACCCTCATATACTCAAAATTAGTATCTTGGTCCTCAAACTCTGTATCCTGGTCCTCAGTCGCCATATCAGTCGAACTATACGGCTTATACCCCTTATGGTTAAAATCCCTCGGGAAAAAACCAATGGGGGTAGAGTTACCCTCAGCCAGGATGGAATGTGGGTATTGGTCCTTATCAAGGACCTGCCATGCCTTTCAACCCTCAATTACCCTTTCTTGCCATGTTGGAATTATCGAATGTGTCAAAATTAATGAATGATCCAATCCTTCATAACCTGTATTGGCCTCCGGTTCTAACAAAGGTTCCTGGTGATTTCCCCAAGTTTGAGGGCAAGGATGGAGAAGACCCCCAAGCACATGTCATGACATACCATTTACGACATTCTTTGAATTCTTGGGTGGATGACTCTATTAGACTCTATCTTTTTCAGCGAACTCTCACTGGAGCTGCTGCTAAGTGGTACATCGAGATGTCACGCGGTATCTTTCAAGATTTTGACTCTCTTGCTATGGATTTCCTTACTCATTTCCAGTTACTAGTTCTTTATGAAGTTGGGACGCATCTCCTAACATCCTTGAAATAGGACTGGGCTACCTATATCTCGGACCACATTCATGAATGGAGACATCATCGTTGTCTGATAAAATTCAAAATTCCTGATCAAATTCTTACCCATTGGTTTACCACCTCATTTTTCAAACAAATTTCAAAATATATAGCCATGGGAGCATGTGTTACCGAGGAATAGGCCATTGCTCATGCCTAGTACCTTGATTTAGTGTACTCCTAATCAGGCATTTTATATGATATCTTGACTGATACCCCATGACCCGGGACTTCTAAAGCGCCGACCACCCCATCCATTGACGACGTTATTGGTTCTATTTCTCAGACTTCACACAAGTCTTCCAACAGTGGGAAGAAAAAATAAAATTCTTCCAATGATTCTGCTTCTCAACCTACCCTAGATTCTGGAAAAACCTCGGAGGTCAACACCGTTCAAGCCAATCTTGTCGACAAGACATCCAAGGGGAAAAATAAGGGTAAAGACAAGGCCAAAGCCAATGCCCCAAAACCAGAGTCATATAAACCTTGTGCTGATGATCGTTCATAGCACAAGCCAAAGTATACCTGTCTGATTTGTGATGAGGAACACAACACTAAGGATTTTCCTAGATGTGTTAAAGTTATTAAATTTCTAAAAGGTGCTAAGGGAACTCTGGCTGTCCTAAAAGAAAATTTTCCATCTCAGCAAACACATATGGTCAATCAAACCACACCATCTGCACTGTTTGGCTCTCAAGTGTTCATGGTAAACGATTATGCACCCATTTCCATTGCTACTCAGTTGAAAGATTATACTGGATCATGTCAGGCATTTGGGAAAGAGATCACTGATGGTTTTCCTCCCGCGCATGCCTCTGGTCCTCTTGAGATTGAAAGGCCTAGTGCTGAACTTGTTGTACGACCACATTCTAAAGGCATTCTCCATAAATCTTCTTATAATCCTAATGCCCGTTGTTGTGGTGGATTCGACACTCATGTGTACGAAATCACATGCATTTAGAGAATGTGGTCTTTTCTCTAAACCATAAGTAACAGGCAGTATCTGGGTGGAGCTCATAAGTATAAGACTTAAAATGAAGTAATACACTTAAGTATGCTCTGTTGAAAAAGTAAAACTAAAAACATAAAAAGAAGCCAAATAGAGAGTTCAAAACAATAACAAGGTAAACAACGGCTCGATGGCCTTCTTCTCATTGAATGCTTGGAATGAATAGAAATCTTACCCATTTGACGAAGGGCCTATGCAGAGGCTCTAGGACCCAACGCAAGGATGTTTTTCCTTCAAGTTCTGCCTTTTGACACAATTCAACTCTCTCTCTATGCTGCAATAGATTGAAATTGTTGGGTGGCCAAAAATTGAGTCCTCTTCTTCAGCTCCTGCTCCTTGGTTCACACAAACAGCTGGTGGTGTTTGGACAACTTTGGCCAGCATAACCTTGTGCTCACAAATTTTTCATCTCTTTGAGGGTTTATATAGTTGAGCTTTCAAACCACCTTCCCTCCCTTGGTACATGGTGGATAGTGACCCAAAGGAGGGGAAATATTCCATTGTGGGCTAAAATATGCTTTTGTGTGCTCACACAAGGCCTAAGGAGGCGCTGGTGATGTCCTTAGGTAGCTTTCACATAAGGAGAAACTTTCATTTGTCTGCTTGTGGTCCCGAAAAGGGAATTTTTTCCATTTCCAGGAATGCGCACTTATCGGGCTCATGTGCATGTAGAAGGCACACTTATGAAAGGAAATAGTGCGCACTCTGGCATTTATGACTAGCTTAATATTGAATTGCTCCAAACCTTAGAGATTCTTAATATTTTTGATTCCATAATGTATCTCTGTCCTATAAATCCTTGGGCTCAACATTACATGATATCATTTTCTGCTGTACGATTTTCCAGTGTTAACAGATGCCCCCTAATGTGTGAGATCTAGGAAGAACTATATAGCCAAAATACATTATAGTTTCTTTTCTGTATCATAAATAGCGAGAGAGAGAGAGAGAGAGAGAGAGAGAGGCTTGTGTGTATAAGGACAACATCTTGCACGGGTTCTGACATAACCACTGCCTAGGGGACCCCCTGCAAGTAGACAAAATATACAACATATTTGCAAAATTCCAATGAGGCAGGCATATCCCATGCTCTTGATGCTATGGATAGATACATGTGCTGTCTGTGTCACTATCATGGTAGTGATGTTGGTGGTTTTTGACGACGAATTCTAACGCCCTCAAGGGCATTTTTTATTTGACGATAGGTGGAATGTGGTACCCATATGCGTAATCTTGGTATGGCAGATCACTATGCAATGTACGCATATGTACTGGCTGGGACCTTCCCGTGTAAGTATTGTTGTCAAAGACGCTTATAATGGCATCGGTCTTCAACAAAATTTGATCAAAGTGCAACAGTTGTAAGGTACGATACCATCGTGACATGAAAGCTTTTATTGTAGTTGAATGCCAAGAGGATCGATGACATCTATGGACAATGATGTCTCCCATAGTTCCACCCGAGGATACCCCTTTATATGGGGAGGGGCTATCCAAGGTACCACTCCCTTTCTAGAAAAGAGGTGTTGATGTCGACAAAAGGGAAGTCTTAACTGAACCATAATGGGTTTAACATAGGCATGTTGGTGAGCAATAGCTAAAAATAGATGATGGGGATTCAGTGGCCCGAGGTCAAAGTATATCTGAGTAGCTTGGCAGCAATCATAGGTATTTTCTGAAGGGAAAAAATCCCTGGAGTCGGTAGGACTTCCAGTGCAGGTATGAACTAGCCATGGTTGTCATAATGGTGCATGCATGGAGGGTATGAAATACTTCGACCAAGGGAGATGGCAGACTATTGCAATGGGAGAAAAAAGGTGCAATATGAGGGTGAAGAGGTGAAGGGCATTGTTTGTGCTTTTTTTTTTAAAGAATAAAATAATGGGGTTTGGTTTGTACAAAACACAGAGATGGGTACCCCAAAACTTGAAAGAGGGTCGCTCACTTGATGGTGTGAGGATGATGTTTTGTTGAGGGTAGGGGTCCTATTGGCTGGTCTCATGTGTGGGGTTGATGAAGTAGAATATGTCACAGATGGATTAATGCTGATGGAGGTATGGTGAGCCAAATGTGGTGCGCGGAGGCATGCTTTCATTATGCTTGTACAACCCAGTCATTCAGGAAGGGGGTTGAGTTGGAATGGTGAAATTGACCTTATGCATGATATATGGATGGGCATGAGGTGCTTCTCGGACTAAAATGGTATGGCCATGGCATCACTTTGTGGAGTGATGTATGGTATACTTGAGCCGAAGATCTCCATGGAGGGGAGGCTCTACCAACCATCGAGGATGTTTATCATATGCAGGGTGAGGTGATGATAAACGTGGTTGGGTGTGAGGACCCTAGATTTTATTTCTGATGGATAAATGATGGCAGGATATGAAAAGTTTCTGGGACTCTATCATGCTGAGGGTAGAATGATACCTGCTCCAGAACTTTCGATGGTGATTGTTGTGAATGGTTTGCAGGTTCTTCCTGCAAAAACAACTACCTCAAGTGAAAGCATCTGCTTTTCATTCAATATTATTTGAAAATCATGAATTTTGGAAAGGAAGATGGGAGGGTACATACCTGCCGGTGCTTCAAAAAATATTTCTTTGGAAAGCGAACGTGGGGTATTGCTTTCGTTTGTCATGGTATACTAATGATGGTGCAACTTACGGTTTTCAAAATGGACATTATGATCTCCTGTAATGGATCTCTGAAGTTCTGAAAAAGGGCTATAAATAAGGGATTATGGCCCTAATCCTATTCATTTGTACTTTCTGAGTTTGGGAGATCAGAGGTGGTAGCAGAGCCTTTCTTGTCATTACAGTCATCCTTTGTACCGGGGATTAGCGATATTATGCTGAGGTAACTCTCATGACATCCTGCACTTCAATTTTTTCAGTTTGGTGACACCGGGGGCCGTAGAAGTTGTGTTTGTATGGCCTCAAAGGGGATTTTTGTTGTAGATTGCACAGGCGATCTAGGGAAATATGCACCCCCCTTACACATATTTCTCAGGTACAGTCACATGAGAGCACGCTTTCTCTACCTCTTTTCACGCAAGGGCGTGCCTGTAAATGAAATAGGCATGCAAGGGTGCGCCTGTCTAAGAGACAGGTGCGCAAGGGTAGTGTTTTTGAAAAAACTTTGGTTTTTTGCTATCCTTGATTATTTTTCTCCTTTGTACTGATGGGTAACTATTGCTTGGCAGGTTAGTGTGGAGAGAGTGAGATTGGCCCGAGATCTGGACTACTCTGGCTGCTAATGCCGGGGCGCGCCGTTAGTTGGCTGCATGGGGCCTCATGAAATTTGCTGAGAATGAGTGCCTTTGGTCACATGACCGATTGCTACATCATATTATATGGCATTGGTGTCAGAGGCACAACATGTTTTTCCCGAGGGGGAAAAACTTGATTATTTGTCTAAAGATGGATATTTATTTTGTGACCGGATTACTGCCTTAGGGAGAGGCACTGAGGTACTCGCTTCCTGCTGGGCGGGTGAACATGGACAGGTTCTGGCAGTGTCATTGCGGTGGTGCGCCTCTAACTAAGGAGTGCATCAATAACGCCTCAATGATAGATTTTTCCGAGCAGTGTGCTCTGGTCATTATTGTGTGACTGGCGGGGTCGTTTGCGCCTCATCGGGCATTGGGCCCATAGGTGGCGGTTTTATGCAACTTGAGGAACGAGCATTTCTTCAATTTTCCTTGTTTTTGTTTTGATGGTATGGTGTCACAATTGAACAAGGTCCAGTGTGGATCCAAATAATTTGCGTACGCCGACATTTTGTGCAGCATCATGTATGACAGGGTCATGCTGTTGAGTCCCGTAATGCCTGTGCCTATCGGGGGGCTAAGGGAGCCATGTATGAGGAGGTGGGCTCTAGTGATGCCACGCGGAGGTGGTGACAGAGTGGGTCATTATTGGAATGACACAATGGAGGCCTGGTTTGAGGCCAATCCACAATTTTATTTCCATACCCTTATGCAGGGATGCACTTTCAGGGCGATCCAGATATGGGTCTCACTTTTGGTTATGTTTGGGGTCCCGCAAGTGTGTGTTATGTTTCTGCATTTACTCGAGTTTTTTGTGTTCTTGAGTGTTTTTTATTGATACTGACATTTTTTTGGTTACTCGTGAAGACTTTGGTGAGGTGAGACGTCCAGTGGCCCGGCTAGAAGGTCATAAACCTCTACCATGACTAACTGATGGTTGGGGAGGTGGTGTCGTCGGTGGACCAGGCGGGGATGGTGGTGGCCCTTCTGGTGAGGGAAGCAACATAGGTGTTGCTGATATAGCAGCAAAGAGAGTTCATGCAAATGTGGCTGAGGCGTGCGTTGCAGCACTTACAGCTCAAGTCGAGGCTCTAGAAGACTTCTGGGGTCAAGTGGACCGTTTGACCCATGGGATGCCTACTCGAGGTCGCATGGATGACTTCGAGGAGATATTGCTAGAGATAGTGATGGCTCATGATAGGGACTACCAGCTAACTCTCCAACGGGTAGCTATCGCAGTGGTGACAACATCTCCTGTGGTGGCACCAGCAGCGGTGCCGGGCCCAGGTGCTCCTCTTGAGGGGGCACCCCCTAGAGTAGATTTTCTACACAGGGAATTGATGACCTTAGTATTTTTGGGTTGGCCAATGGGCTAGCAATACTATTTTTGTACTCTGTTACACATATTTTTGATATATATATATATATGAGAGATCTTTTTTGCGGCTCTACATGGTGTGATGTTTATTTCGGTTTGTGCATCTGTGTTATACTAATGGATATACATGTTTTTGGTTTTATGTATGGTGGTTTACTCGTGATGCATTCCAGTCTAGGATATTGTTAGCTATGCGATCAGTTGTTTTGTTTTGATTCCTTGATACATGTGAGAATGTAATATAATCAAATTGTCTGCTTAATATTTTGGAACGTAAATATTTTCTAAAAATGTTTGAAACCCTTGTTTCAAATTTTTGTTTTAACTACGAGACTACTAGAAGGAATAAAGGTAGACATGCATATGGCGAATGCCCTGGTGGAAGGCCTCACACATAAGTCTAACAACGAAATCATATTCTGCCTCATTTTTGGTTGTTGAACCGATGCACATGCCGTTTGAACATAGTGGTGATCAGTGAGGGTGATAGATGACCCAGGCGGCTGCAGCTAATTTTTGACACCATTGTGATCCTCCATCAGCAAATCTGAAATAGGGTTCAAATTGGTGATCCATGGTGATATTTTGAGCGCGTTTAGGTTTTTTGGGTCAAAAATATTTTGGTGGTGGATTGTGCGTACTCTAACTCTAGGGGATAAGGGTTGGTGGGGCCCTTATGGGTAGAACTTCTCGAGGTAAAGGCCATTGACAAGGTTAGTGAGGTAGGTCCCATCCCGTTCCATCAATATATATGCCCCCTGACGGAGGCAAGGTTTGATTAGATAGGGCTCTCTCCATAGGGTTTTGAACTTTCCTGGCCCTAAGGCTTCTTTTGTGACATCATAGTGAATGACTAGCTCTCCTTCGAGAAATGAGCGAGGGGTGATGTGGCAGTCAAATGATGCTTTTACCCTTTTATTAGGGGCCTAATTATGTTGTAGCGATTGGAATCTATTTTCTTCAACTAGATCTAGTTGTACTAGGCATTGTTCTAGAGGTTGGGTGTCATATAGGAGTTCGATGGCTGCATGCAAGTTTGGGAAGTCACGGAAATTGATACAAGGGCGCAGGGTGCCCTGGTTTTTTGTCACAGGAATACATTCGAATTCCTGTGATCAGGAGGTTGTTGAAATCCTATTTTGGGCATGCGATGACACAAGTCGTATGTGATGAGTTGTGTCGCTGGCATGCGGCGGTGGAAGGATCTCCACAATGGAGTCCTGAGTGAGCCAATAGTTGGCCTTCCCACTAGGATAGTCAATTCTTGGTAGATGGAAGTTGATTTTATCATAGAGATGTTTGAACGTTTGCAGCAACGAACATCCCTCTGGTATGTGATTATGACTGGTGCAGACGGTACAGGGTATTGTTGGGAAAAATACTGAGAGGGGGGGGGGGGGGGGGTATTTAGGAATTACTCAAAACTTTTTAATTTTTCTTACTTCAAAACACATACGTGACTTTCCTGAAGCCAACTCGCGTATACACGCAGATATACTTAATAAAACATGCATATGTCCAGCAATCTTATTATGTAGATATTTCTTCACTTATATCACTCCATCATTCATTCATTAGATGTTCAATAAATAGTAAGCATGTGCAGTAATAACAAAATAAACCATCACACATAAGCAACACACATGAACACCAGGATTTTAGGTGGAAACCCAAGTCGGGAGAAAACCACCGTTTTCGTTGTCTCAGCCTTCAATATTTTATTATAGAGAAAACATATTACAACCATGTACTGTCGCAGACTCATACCAGCACGCAGGCACCGACCTGCAGAAGGCTAAAACCTTCTATCGTATACCAGCCTCTCTTGGAAGGGAGCTACAACCCCCTGCTCTCGTATACCAGCCTCTCCTGGAAGGGAGCTACAAGCCCCTGCTCTCGTTTACCAGCCTCACCTAGAAGGGAGCTACAACCCCCTGCTCTCATTTACCAGCCTCACCTGGAAGGGAGCTACAACCCTCTGATTGAAGACTTCAAACTTCAGCACCTTTGTGGACCACGTTTCATCAATTTTCATACTGGATTCAACCCACATAATTAAGCTCAAGGAACATTCATCAAACCAACAACTTTCTCTATATCAGCATAATCAATATTCAAACAACCCAGATCATCATTGACAGATAGCAGTAAAACAACAGAACTGATCAGACATTTCTTTCCACACACTTCAGCAAACCCTAGATTACATGCACACTTTTTCTTCACTAATCTTGTGTATATACGCGCTTTCAAAAATACCAACCCGCATATACATCTGCACACATTTCAGAGTTGACTTCAATTCACATACGCGCTTTCGCTGAATACAAGCTGCGTATATACACGCTTTCTCCTCGACTAACCTGCGTATATATCTTCAGACATTTTAGGGATGTGTAGCTCTCCAGAACAGATAAAAAGCTCAGATCTTCATTCTTTAATTCAGTACAGATTTGCCAGATCATAGATCTAATCATTCCATAAACAGATCCAGAAGATACATATACATTTCAGATCTAGAGATCCCTCTTCATCATTTTCTTCATAGGTGCATCATAGATTCAGATCTATCATCAAACTGTTACCCTTTCCATTCAGATATACTTCAGAGTGAAGTGTTCATTCAAACCCAGACTCATGCACACACATTGCACAATGAATTTCTTCTCTTTAAATAGATCTAGCCTTTGACAATACCATGAGCCAAAACCACACAACTTCCGATGGTATTCCTGGACGGGATCACATAGACAATCCAGTGCTCAATACAATGGGTCAATACCATGGTAGTAACCCCTAGTTTTATTAATTTAGAGTGCAATTAAGCATATGCGACTTGGCATGTACTTTTCCGCATACATATGCACCTTCGCCTCAACAAACTCGCGTATGCCTTGTGACATACCTTGTTTAACATTATTCTGGCACTTTCTGAATTTCTTTCTCTGGTACTTCTGAGCTACTTGTAGAACATCATATTTACATCACTAATAAACTCATCAAGCATCAAGAACAACTTCATTAAGTAGGTTTCCATCATCTTCATCAAGTGGGTTTCCATCAAGGACAACACTCTGTATCATATTGCCAACAATCTCCCCCTTTAGACTTGATGGCAACCACGATGGTGTTTGATCACAACAGATAGATACATTAAGCATAATGATTTTCTCCCTCTATTCAAACATCATGTCACTCTCACCCTTTGACATCAAGGGCAAAGGGCAGATCAAAACCAATACAAGGTCTTCCTCCTCATGTAGAAAGAATAGCATTTTAGATCTGATGTGCATTGAAGTTACCATGCTCCCCCTGAGTTCATGCTGAATGTTCAAACATATTTTTCAATGAAGTACATGACTCTATGACCTTCCTATCACCAAGGACTCATACTTTACATCAAAGATCCAACCAAGTGGATTTACATATGAGACTTAAATACCCAACCAAGTGGGTTTACACAATTTGACTCAACTACCCAACCAAGAGGGTTTACACATTTTGACTCAAGTACCCAACCAAGTGGGTTTACATATTTTGAGCAAGTCCTTTACATGACTGAATATTACAATTTACATCATAGGTCACAGCCTTTTTCATCAAATTACACATATGAATTTTTTATAACCAATATAAAAAAGACCTCAAGAGAGATCAAAATTCAGAATCATCATAATGCCAACAATGCATTACATTTAGCAAGGCTAATGCTCCCCTAAAAATGTCCATCCAAGCATCCTTTCCATATGACCAAGGCTCCTCCTTATCTTATGCAATCTGAAACTCTTTCAATAGTAAGTTATTAGCAACAATCTCTGCATGATCTGTCCTTATCTCTGAATCATAAGACTTCCATCTCATCCATGTGTGAAAACAAAGAATACCCTTGAGCAAAAAGCAAACAGGGCTCATCCATAATCTCATCATAAGAAACCATGTATCATGTCACCATCATTTAGAAATGAGAAATAAGCAGATATAGTGCCAATAATACAGTCATTAGCAATCAGACTGATGCTCCCCCTGCACCTGTGTTCCTGATCTTTAGCTGTCATACTATTTTTCTTGTCATAATTTCATACGCGTTTGTCTCCACTGGAACTCGCATGTATACGTGACTTTAGTTCATCAAACCCGCATATGGAAAGTGAAACATTGAAAATTTCACATTCCTTCATCTCCCCCTGAATTTGTACCACATGTACCTGTCTTCTTCACATCAGATGCTCAGTCAGAAATAAACATAACCAGAATAATCAAACCAACCATGAGAATCATCATACATTGCTCCCCCTGTGATGATACATTACTAATCTATATAATGTATCTCACATCATTTCTGCATTCATTATGAGAAGTAAGCTTTAGAAGCAGATGATTGCAGTAGGGTCAATATTCCCTACATTTCTGACCAGTCCTCTTTCTTTTTCCAGCCTTGCTTGAACTTTCTTATTGTGTGCTGGAAATTGTCCAATTTCTCAGATCTGTTCATCCTGCATTATTTTTCTACATGTCCATACTTGTTACAAGTATAGCATCTTATGTGACCAGAAAAGTAAGCATAAGGATCATAATGTGTTGTTCTATTCTTCCTTCTATTGCAATCAGCTGCTTTATGACCATACTTGTTGCATGAAAAACAATATCCCTTGAAGAAACCAGAGTACCTTTCTGTGTAGAATCTGTTTGTTTGTGACTGAAACAATATGCTTCTACAATTGCCTACAACATGCCCATAATTATGACATTTAAAGCATTCAACATTATTGAATGATTTCCTTTGAGTGTTCATGATTGTCGGTTTAATTCTTGTTTCTTTCAACTCTTCAGGTTTTTAATTGACATCCTTTGAATATTTAGCACTTCCTTGTGAACTAGATTATCCTTTAACAGTTTCATGAAAACCAAGACCAAGTTTAATAGCAGGAGACGTTTTATTACTAAGAATATTGTCCAAAATCTTAGTACTATCTTGAAACCTCAAGAGTTTATCCTTTTCTTCTAATTTACCTTTGAGAATGTTTACCTCAACCTCCAATTTTTGGCATTGCTTCTTCATGCTTTCTTCGACCCTTTTTCCTTCTTCTACTTGATCATTTAATTTTAAAATTTATTCCTTGAACCCATTTTCTTGTGCTTCAAAAGTTTGTAAAATTTCTTCACTCTCTTTATATGATGTTGTTTTTAGAGAGATGATTTCTTCTTTAAGTTCTTCATTCTTCTTATTTGACGCTTCAAGATCTTATTTCAGGGAGATGAGTTCTTCATTCTTCTTATTTGATGCTTCGAGATCTTCTTTGAGAGAGATGATTTTTGCTTCAAGTTCTTCATTCTTCTTATTTGATTTTTCCAGATCTGCTTTTAGAGAGATGATTTCTGCTTCAAGTCCTTTACTTGGATTGGATACATTATCGTACATCATTTTCATTCTAGAGACCAAATCTTGGTAGGCAGATTCCTTCTCATTAAATATTCTTTGTTGATCTTTGATAACTTCTTCTAGGTCCAGAGAATTATTTTCACTATCTTCACTATTTCTTGCACAAAGAAGAATATCACAAGAATAACAATCACTACCTGTTTCATCTTCTTCATTTTTTGCTGCACATGTTTTCTGAGATATCTCCTTTCCTTGAGTAGCCTTCTTCTTTTGCTTCTTTCCCATTGTGACGGATCTCCTTCAAGCGATCAAGCTTCTGCAGAAGGACCTGCTCTGATACCAATTGTTGGGGAAAATACTGAGAGGGGGGGGGTGTGAATCAGTATTTAGGACTTGTTATCACTCAGGTTTTCCTTGAAGTTGTGGAAAAGGAAAGTATACCCGAGGTAACCACAAACCAACCTTCAGATACATAATCTAGCCAATCTGTATCCAAAGAGGGCTCTCTCTTTAAAATTTAGCTTTATTCTTAGAAATTTTTAGGCTAGTTATAAGTCCAAGAAATTTGGTTTGGATTTGAATGGTGGAATCCACCAACTAAGGGCAAAATTGAATATTTTCAGGCCATTGGGATATGGAGTCAAAGGATGGCTTTACTGGATTACTATTCTACACACAAGATGGCTTTGTAGGGCAAGATAGCCAAACAGAGAACAATTTTTAGATTTTAAAGTGGATGGAATGGGTTTGAAGGGATGAAAGACAGTTAAGAATATTTTAGCATGTTCAAAAGAAAGAAATGAAATGATTACAAATAAAGAGCATTGAATATTTCCTTAATATAGTAATCAAAATGTTTAAATTAGCGAAGCAAGAGCAATTGAGAATTCGTTGCTTATAACCAATTTAGAGGAAAACATTAAGAATAATCACAACTGAAATTAGAGTACAATTAAGTAAATTTTGATTTATTCTTTTATGTCAATTATTCAGAAATGGACACAATGATATTATAAACAGATATAGAACTTAAGACATAGGATAGAAAGACTTATTGAACTGCAATCTGACACATGAATCCTGCAAAAAGTCTTGAGCTTCAAATTTTCATCCAGCAAGCCACAAATAAATTTCTCCAAAACACCTTTTATTCCAAAAACATCAATGTCACAGCATAGTAGTAGAATCCACCCTCAATACTTTATTCGAGGGTTTATTTATACAAAAAATGATTTAAAATATCTCACACTAACCTAGGAAATAATCTAGGGTGACTAATGAATAAGTTACAATAAAAGAGGAGACAGATGGTCTCGTAGATAGGACAAAAAGTAACTGCTGGTGTGCTGTTTCCTCCCTTTGTGGATGTGCTGGAGGCAGGTCCTACAATAGGGCTCGATGCTGTCCTTTTGAGTAATTCTTTTTTACTTCTTTTCTTGTCTGATACTCTTTATTTCTACTGATACACTTTCAACTGCCAAACTGACACTCTTTAACCTTTAATCATCTATTTATCCTTTACACAATAGTAAAAGGCAAAATTTTCTATCTGAAGATGAATTTTACAAAATTTCCAACAGGTCTTCCCACCATTTGTCTTCTGATATTACGGTTCTTTTGAGTTTTCTTAATGTTTCATCGGCCTCTGTGTATTTGAAAAAATTGGGCCGATTTGGGAACAAATACCTTATTTCATGCTCAAGATGAAACAAATTCTTTAACCTGTCGTAGAGATTCTTCCCTGTAGGCAATGTTGATTCTGATGAGCTGGTAGAGGAACATGTGACGTTGTGAGCATGTATGTCCAATTTGTTGACATAAGTTTCCAATTCCATTATTTTTTCTTCTGAAATCATCGGACTGGGCAACCCACTGGCTAATAAAACATTAAACCTTTCTTTAAATGCACTGATCTCTTGCTGAATATCTGAGCATTTTCTTTCTAGATTTTGCATAAGAGTTCTCTTGGTAAAAACTATTTTTATTTCTAAAATAGTACCTGTCCTGTCCTCAATTCCAAGCTCTGCAAGCTGCTACTTGGTCTGGGTGTTCAAAAACTGTATAAGTTGATTCGCTTGCTCAGGTCTGTGCCTTAATTCTTCTCTTGTTTTGTCAATCTCTTCCGGAGCTACTTTGATGAAGTCATTTTGTTCAAAGATTATTTGAACAAAGGACCAAATACTCTTTATTGAATCAATAATATTATTCCAAAGCATTTCATTTATTTCTCTTAAAGGCTTTTCTAATGAGAGATCTTTTTCTAAAGCCTTAATCAATTTTTCTAGCCTTTTGATTTCCCTTTTATTATCAGCAACAGTCTTTTTCGACATATCATATTTTTGTTCCAAGTTCACCAGCTGTAATTTTGTACATTGAATTTCTGTGACTGATTTTTAAACTTTCCATTTGTCTTGCTAATTCATCAGAACTTAAATTGGAAGTATTTACCTGTGATGGATCTGTTTGTTGATCTGCTGCTGTTGTACCTGTAGTTGTAGTAGCCTCTGTGGTGGATGTCTGCATGATAGCTTCCTTTTCTTTTAATGCCTGCTCCAGTTCTTTCTCGGTCTCACTTAGTTGCTCAGTCATTTTCAGGAGCAATTCCATCATTTCTTCTTGTGAATTTTCCTTCAAAACTTCTTGAGTTTGGGGATGCCTTGAGGCTGGCAATTTCAATTGCTTTCTCAGTGCAGCAATATCATCATCCTTCTTTTTAATCAGTGCCTCAATGCGTTTTACATCTTTGGGATTATGACCCAAACTGATGATTATTTCTTCTAGAGATTTTATTCTGTTATCCTTTGCCCGAGAAGAAGCTTTCTCAATTTGCAACTGGGTATTTGTATTATTTAAAGAATCTTGCAATCTATGGACTGCCATTGCTTTATCAGTAAGGGTAGAATATATCATTTCCCCAGTTTGTTTATGTAATTCTATTTGTTCTAATGGATGAATGTCTTCTGCTAGGACCCCAAAATTGGTCCTAATGTAATCAGATGTTGTCTTGGGTTTTGGCACTTTGAATTTGAAATGGATCATCATCATTTTCCCTTGCTGAAAGTCAAAAGCTGACATTAATCTTTCTTGATTGTGTGGATCCATTCTAAGATACTAATCATATACCCGCATCCTCAATGGGTCATTCTTGGCTTTTATATTAATGAAAGTCTTCTTTATATCACCTGCATCTGTCTTTGGCTGTTTAAAGTAATATACTTCAGTGCTCAACTGTTTTTGTAATTCATTTCCGTTATGACCTGTGCGTGTTTCACTAACTGAACCAGTTAGTTGACTATCCTCTCTTTCATCATCAATGATTTCATCTATAGATTCCACTTCTGGGAGTGGATTCAGTTTCTGCCTTTTAGCTTGATGTTGTTGTGAGGATTCTTTGAGAGGAGTGGGATCTGCAACCTGTCTTTTCTTGCCTATTTCCATATTAGATGGAGTCTGCAATTCTGAAACTTCAGGGTGATTAAATTGAGTAGGAGAAACCTGTGTTTGATCTGGTGCCTTGGAAGTTTGAGGCTTTTCTGTCATAATGAAATTTTCAATGACTTGTACTTCAAGTTCTTTCCCTTTGCCTTTAGACTCAATTTCAATTGATGGGCTGATTTCCTGTAATCCCTGTTGAAGATTTCCTGCTGAAGAAGTGCCAATATGAGGTATCTGCACTTGCCCAAAATATTCTAGGTCAAACTTTTTCTCAAGATCTTTCATAATTTTGTTCATATTGTCTTCTTCACTATCTTTCTCAACTAGTGTTCCTTCCATCCACTCATCTTGATTACCATATTGTTTTATTTCTGGAATTTTGTGGTGAAAGTAGGGTACTGATTTGTTCTTCATTCTTTTTTCACAGATAAAACTGAATGGATCATAAGGAATCCAACAGAAACTCTTTTGTAACTTGAAATGGTTTTGCAATATATTTTATGCTTCTTGTTCAGCATCCCTAGAATTGCATATAAAGGGACCTAACTAACTTTTGATTCTGAGTTGGGCTTTCTTTTAGCATTACAAAAATGAATAACATCAGAATTATTCATTTGCTTGAAATATTCTAAGGAAAAAAGTATCATAGGCACATATTTAGGCAATTTGAATGGACAAAGTTCACATCCATATATTCTGATTTTTGAATAATTTTGGTATAAATGCCAGTCCCCAACTTTGTATGTCCTTGAAAGCTACAAAGTTTTCTTAATCTCGTTGCTGAGCCTTGGAGGAGCAACTCCTGTT
Organism: Pinus albicaulis; assembly: GCA_034641835.2. Lineage (NCBI taxonomy): Eukaryota > Viridiplantae > Streptophyta > Pinopsida > Pinales > Pinaceae > Pinus > Pinus albicaulis. Next base: position 990,219 of record MU968492.1, read on the forward strand.
AACAAGGTGGCTGCATGATGTATGAAAAGATCAATGAACTCATCATAAGAATAGGGAGAATTATAGGAACTGTGAGTTATGGCAGACCAAAATATAACAGATCTAGGGTTTCCCTTGGCATCAAGTTTTTGAACAAGAAAAAGGAACTTCTCTGATTGATAATAGATGATGAGATGGTAAATGACTGGGGAATACTTAAACACTTTCTCATTATCTAGCCTCATTAACTGGTCATGGATTTTATTTGCAATGAAAGATGCAAAGTCATATTTCACAGCAGGTGGCTGTCCAGGAGTGAAGATGGATAATAATACTAGGGTTAATTCATCAACATACTCACTTGTATTAAAACCCAGTACAAAGGATATCATATTCAGGATGAGCTTGCCTAAATTAGTAAAATAAGCAAAACCATAGGGAGGAGGGCCCTTAGGTTGATGTTCATGTAACATAAAGGTCTGGCAAATGCATTTCAATTTTTCTTGGGACAATTCAGTAGACTTTTCAAGTAGTTCTTCCATGGACAAGGGAGTAAGGTTTTGATCAGGTTCAAAATGGAGCATTGTATTGATAGCTTGAGGAGTAGTGGGGAAAAGGATACTCGGGTCCGGGGATAAGATTGCTCTTTGAGTTGGATCATAATTGGAATGACAATAGTGGATAATTTCTAGGAAAATACGGACTGAGGCGATGAGATATCTTGGGAAATTGGATTCCCATAACCCAATCACATCCAAACCTTTAGAATAATCATCTCTGTAGCAACAATAACTTTGAAGGGGATTTTCATCGAACACTAAGTCTTTAATTTGAAAGTCTTTATCCACTAATGGTAAGTATTCCAATTCTCTGTGAGGGTCATTTAATGGAGCTACACTCAGGGCTACCGGGACTTCCATTTTGGTTCTTGTGTACTCACAGTGGAAGTGTCGAGGGTTTTTCACGGAACGGGCGCAATTACTAAGTTTTAATGAGGAAAATCGGTATAATTGCAATTTCAGGGGCACAATTTTCAGTTTTGAAGATCAGGGAATGAACTTAGCGATCAAATTTAACACCGTTTCAGTGGAAAAACAAGGAAAGCTGAGTTTCTTTCAAAGTTCAGGGCGTAATAGAGTAAATACCTTTTTTTATAGGAAAACTGTGGTTTAGCAGGTATCAGCTGGTGGCGATTGGATGCTGGAATACTTGTTCTGGCGGAAGTCTTGAGCGAAATTGAGTTGAATAGTAATTGACAGTGAATCTTTGAATTTCGCAGTGGAGGGCGCAGTCGTTTTCAACAGACAAAATGATAGAAAATACGCGGAGTTTAATTTTATTTGCAAAGTGAACGAGTTTTTTATTATTTATGAGAGTGACGTCATCAGGGTATGGGAGGAAACGTCACCGGGTTGGGCGGTAAGCGGTAATTTCCACACCGCTTTGGGGAACAGGCGGTATTAAACGAAATGGTAGTGAATCCATTGGTTGAATGCCCCGTAGCCAACGCACTGTTTGAAAACCGTCACGATTTCGCGCGTTAATTCTCATACAAAGGATGGCCAGTGGAATCATCGTGGGCCATAGATCTTCATTGGAACGATCGAACGGTATTTCGAAAGGGAAGTGGCAGGGGAGATAATGCGCGGGCCCGACGGGTTTTCAAAGTAATTAATATTTAATTAACTACTTCGGGAGAGATTTGATTGGCGGAGGGATATGACTATTAATTAATCCAAATGATTTAATTAATCTCAATGGTTTAAGAGGGGTCGAGTTACGGAGGCTCGGGGGTTTTCGAAGTTTTGGTTTAAATTAAAACTTCGGGTTTTATTTCATTTTTTTTGTTCAAAACATATAAAACTATATGTTTAAAACCCTTTTTTGATATTTTTATTATATGGTAATAAATAAATGTGATTTATTAACCATAGGGGGCGGGAATAGGTTATAAGGATATGTTTTTAGCCAAAGGGGTTTATAATGTGGGAATTTGATTTTATTATATAGGTTTAAATACTTTGGCTAAAAATCTATAGTAAGAAAGTTTTGGGGTATATTATCATAAAAGGGAGATAAATATAATAGGATAAGGTATTTTATTAAGGATTTAATAAATAAATAAGATGTTAATATGACAAAGGGACAAGGAAAACTCAAAATACTTTACACCGCTAGGAAAATGAAGATTTATGAAGTAATTTGTATCATCTCAACTTCAACACTTAAACATAGAATAGTAAGTAATTTTGAGGGATTATTATGGAAATTTGCATTATTTTCCTAAGTAAAATAGAATTTTACTTAGGAAAAGATTAAAAGAGAATGATTATAATGATAAATAACTTCAGTATAGGTCTTTTGTAAAAGGTCAAGAGTTCGGTCCCTCAAAAGTCAAGGAAATTCCTTGAATGCACCAATCTTCATTCATAGCACTTTGGAAGTGGTAAACTCTTGGGAAAAGTGATGTGGAAGTTAATGATTTGACTTTGTTTTCTGAATTTTCCATTAATATTTCTGCTTCGGTACTTATGGGTAGTAAGTTCTGTTACATTTAGCACATATTCATCACCTTGAAATTTGCAACCCTTATCTACCTACCTATCTTTCTCATTTTCTCTTCTTTATTAGGGTGCACCTAGACTGGAAAACCCTTATCAATCTTCTTTTCTTTTACAAGGAAAATCTATCTAATTCTACACTTATTGCATCCAAGGGCTCAGATTAAACTGTTGAGAACCTTTTATTAACTCTACCTATCTACTTATCTGCCAAGATTAAACTGTTTGGTTAGATATTTATTCACTATTCTATAACATGAAATTTGAAAAATGAATGAGTCAAGTTTATACAGTTTGAATCTTCATAAATTGTGGCAAAGTTTAACAAGCTGCACACAATTACTTATTTACAAAAAATGAAATAGTAGTGGCATTTGGATTTGCACACTTTCCTTGGTCTATTTTTGTTTGGGGTTCATTTCTTTCACTTTTTTGACCATTTTATTTTTCTTACCCTTTGATTTTTCTTTTAGGGTATACCCTCTTTACATTTTTTTTAAATTTTTTGATTTTTTGGTTTTTCAAGAATATGGAACACCTTTGCTCAAGAAAAAGGTTTGAACATATTCCATAGTTCAATCAAGACAATCATGAAAAATGACACCTATTGGTATAGGAGTCTAACACTAGCTCCACTTGGGGATGGCTTTTCCTTGTGAAAAGTCAAGAACAGCAAGTCAGATGCCTCAACATGTTTTCGAATTGAACCATGTAATTTCCTTCTTTTTCTGGTGCCTTTATTGTATATATGATAGTAAAACTTCTGAAGCTTAGGGCCTTCACTTCGGGCTTCAACTCCAGTAAGTTACTATCCAATCAAAACTGATGCATTAGAAAGGATATATTATGTACAAGTTAGAAAAAATCAGAACATCCTAGTTAATAGGATCAAAATAATGTTTTATCATTTGACCATTGACTAGTCCTTCCTCAACTTCTGAATTGTCCAAATTTTTCAAAAAGTATGTATTGTTTCCCTGTAAAGCATGTATGATGTAAGGTCATTTCCACAAGAAATCAAATTTCCCATGTTTCCCTTTATCTTCTCTTCTTGAATCCCATCTTAGGACTTTATCTCCCAATTGAAAATATTCTGCTTTAGTTCTTTTGTTAAACATTTTCTTTAATTTTTCCTGCAACACTTGAGATCGTTGATACACTTCTTCTCTGCTTTGCTGCAAGTGAATTGTTTGGTTAATTCTTCTCTGAATATCATTTGGTTCCACTTGAGCCTCCTGAAGTAACTTCATAACAGGAATTCCTAAGGATGATGGAAACCTTGCTTCAATACCATAAAATAATCCATATGGACTGGTCCCAATTGATTTCTTAGTTGTAAGTCTGTCTGCCCACAATGCATTGGTCAGTTTCTTATGTCATTTCTTTTTATTTTCTTCCAATAATTTTTTAATGATATTAATAAGGATTTTATTGGAAGATTCTGCCAGTCCATTACCTTGGGAGTAATAGGCTGTTTAATGGCCTAAAGTGATGTGACATTTATTGCAGAAACTAATCATTTTATTAGATTTAAATGCAGCAGCATTATCTGTTATAATTTTCTCTGGACAGCCAAATCTTGAAAGTATATTGGTTTCTAAAAACCCTATAATTACAGAATCATTGGCTTGTCTGCAAGGGATAGATTCAATCCATTTAGTAAAGTGATATGTGGCAGTAAGAATCCATTTGTGTTGCCAAAAAGAAGGGGGATGGATTTCTCCAATAAAATCCAGTCCCCATTGTTGAAAGGGTCTCTCTGTGGAAATTGGTTTTAATGGTAAAGGTAACAACTTTTTTTTTCCCTCAAAGATCTGACACTTATGACAAGAAGTCACAAATTTCTTAACATCTGAAAACAAGGTTGGCCAATAAAAACCAGCCCTTAAGATTTTATCTGCAGTTGATTTCCAGTAGAGATGTCAACCACAATCCCCTGCATGAAATTCATTAAGTGCCTTGTCAGCTTCATCTTTCAGTAAACAATTTAATAAGATTCCATCATGATTCTTCCAAAAAAGAGCATTATCTAAAATACAATATCTTAAAGATGTCACTTTCAAAAATCTTTGTTTTGTTCTAGACAACCCTGGAGGAGCTTGCAGGTTTAGCAAAACATAAATGATATCAGTGTACCAGGGTGAATCTAAAAACGCTTGACTGATGTGTGGAGTCGCCATCTCCTTTTCATCATCCAGCTCGTTGATGTCCAAGGCTTGGCAATTAGTTTCAGTCATGAGTTGAGCCAAACCTTGACCTTTTATAAGTTTTGTTGGTTTAATCTCAATATCATATTCTAATATGGTAGCTATCCACTTACCTCTTTTGCCTTCAATACCATCTTGAGTCAAGATGTCTTTCACGACAGCATTAGGTACATAAGCTATCACATGAGAATATAATATATAAATTCTGAAATCTTTAATTGCTTTCACAAGTGCAAAAGCCTGTTTCTCCATGATATTGTATTTCAAAGATGCATCTTTAAGTTCTTTACTAAAAAATTCTATTGGTTTTTCACATCCATGATCATCTTTTTGTAGTAAAACAGCTGCAACTGTATGTTCAGAAGCAAATGAAAAAATAATGAAATCTCTATCAAATTTTGGACTGGTAAGAACTGGTGTTCTTGTTAAAGCCATTTTGATTTCTTCAAATGATTGCTTGGCTTCTACAGTCCAGTCAATGCTTGAATATTTTTTAAGCATGTTAGTAATCAATCTAAGTAATTCAGCTAAACTGGAAATAAATCTTCTCAAAAAATTGATCTTTCCTATGAAAGCTTGAAGTTCTTTACTGTTTCTGGGATGAGGTATCTGCAAAATTGCTTGTATTCTTTCAGGATCTATCTAATGTCATCTTTAGAAATAATGTGACCTATGAGCTTTCCTTCTTCCAAACCAAACAATGACTTTTTAGGATTTAAGGAGATACCATACTTTCTGCACTTTATAAACACTTGCCTTAAATGATCTAAATGTTGCTGATCTGTTTTGGAAAAAACTGTTAAATCATCTAGATAAATTACCATAAAATCATGTATTTATTTAGCAAAAGCAATGTCCATTGCTCTTTGAAATGTAGCTCCTACATTCTTGAGTCCAAATGGCATCTTGACATATTCAAAAGTACCCCATGGTGTTGTAAATGTTGTTTTATCTTGATCATCGGGATGAACCAGAATCTGGTTATACCCTGAAAATCCATCCAGAAGAGATATCCTTGAAGTTCCCACTACCCTTTGTAGGATATAGTCCTTTTTAGGCAAAGGATAGTTATCTTTTAAAGAAAATTTGTTCAAATTTCTCAAATCAACACACAGTCTAATCTCTCCAGTTTTTTTTCTTGTTGGTACTAAATTAGAAACCCATTCAGAGAACCTAATAGGAGCTATAATTCCTGCTTCATACATTCTTTTAATTTCCTTTTCAATTGAAGGTAGTAAAATAGGATTGATCCTTCTAAGTTTATGTTTGAAAGGTTGTTGATCTGGTTTCAAAGGTATAGTGTGTTGAATTATTGATGTATCATATGATTTAAGATCTTCATAACTCTAGGCAAAAACATCCTGGAATTCTTTTAAGAGTTCAACATATTTAACCTTTTGATTTGTTGGCAAAGATTTGGATAACTTAACCATTTTGGGATTTTCTGGTGTTCCTAAATTGCATTCTTCAATATCATCATTAATAGGTTCCATTTTAGGTTTTAAGGGAATGTCATTTGAGTCAAAAAGATCTTCCAAAGGAGTTAATCCTTTGGGTAAATGATTATCTTTCATATTAATGATTTCAGTTTCATCTTCTATGATCTCATCGAATTCCATTTGTTTCAAATCTTGCATATCTTTTTCAGTGAATTTGGTTGGGTGAAGCATGTGAATTGCAGTCTATTTTGAAATATTCGTTTCTTGTTCATCTACTTGATCAGATTCATTGATTGTTATGTCTTCATCTATACTACTATTAGAAAACTCATTTTCTAGTGTCAAAAGACTATTGATCTAATTATTATTTACAAACACTTGCCAATTCATTAGATTGTCCGGTATAGCAGGTCTATGTCTAATCTCAGCTGTGAAATGATGATTAGGACCAAAAGTTAATTTACATGTGCTAGAGAACATTGCAAGACTATGAGCATGCAAATTTTGTTTCCTGGAAATCTTGGCAAGTTGAGCTTGTAGAAAAGTGTTGAGAATTTCCACAACTGTTTCTCTGTATTGTTTCAATCTAGGATCTTTTGTTGAACATTCACCATTAATCTGTTGGATAATTAACTCAGAGTCTCCTATGATTGATACTCTAATTTCTCCTAACTTTTTGACATGTTTAAGCCCTAGCAAAAGAGCTTCATACTCTGCCATGTTGTTAGTGTATCTAAAATTCAATCTATAAGCATGACCTTCGGCATGATCATTTTCAACATTATGTAACCAAATTCCAGCCCCTGCTCCTAACTTGTTTACTGAGCCATCAAATTCTAAATGCCACAGAATTTCATGTTCATAATCTTCATCAACTGTTTTAACATGTTTCTTAACAGGAGCTAATTGTTTAGCTTTTTCTGGAATTTCTTGATTGACTGATGTTTCTTTGTTTTCAGAAATCTCTTCGATCTAAATAGTGGATTTATTTGTAGTTTCCGTTTTAGGTGCTTCTAGCTTAGTAGGAAGGTCCATTTCAGCATTATAAAGGATGAAAGAGTCCATATCAAAATGCACTGAATAGACAGGGAAGTTTTCAGGCTTATCATGGCTACTGACTAAATATTTCATCAAGGTCTCTCTATATAATCTTTTAGGTTGACCAAATACTGAAATAGTGGCATATGACATGTTTAATTGAATAGATCCTCCAAGTTTAGCACCCCAGGATCTAGACAACAACATACCATATTTAGGAGGAATATGGGCCAGTACTATATCCATCAAAACAAACTTCGCAGGGTATTGCACCAAAGTAACACACAAATCTTTAATCAAACCTAAACATCTTACCTAACTAGAATTAAAAGAAAACAAATCTTTATACGGTCTGGTAATGTCTAGATTTAATCTTTCCATCACAGCTTTTGGCATCAAGTTATGGGATGCTCCAGAATCAAGCATTGCATTATGGAGTATTTTGTCACGAACATTCAATCTTACATAAAATGGAGGAGTTCCTCCACTTTCTGGTTTGCCATTTACCTCAAGGCCAAAAAGTAGTTTGGGTTGATCATCAAGAATATTCACTGAATCATCCATTCCAGAAATGTTAATTTTAAGGGATTTGCTGATTTGACTTCTATAGACATCATGTCTAGCTAATTATGATAAAGGAAAAACTATCTTTAGTTTTCCTATTTCAGCCTCTAGATTGAAAGGTTTCTCTGTTTGAGCTCTAGTGTTCTGGACAGTTGGGTTTTCTCTATTTTTTGGGTCTTCAACATTTTTCCCTTTTTCATGAATGGGATTATGATTTGAAGGTGTTTATGAACTAACTTCTACTGTTTCTTCTATGTTTCCTATAGGAGGAAAAGTATTAGATAGTTGTTTATTGTTCAGTTTATTGTCAGACACATCTTCAATTATTGGGTGTGCGGGGTTAGGAGTTGTTCTAGACAAAATTTGTACAGGAGGAATGTTTTGTACAGGAGGGATTTTACCTTTGACATTTTGTTTTACAGCTTTCTGTTTTCTATTCTCTGGCACATCAATCCGTCTGCTTCTTAAATTGTATTGTTTATGAACCTCATAAATTGTTGTGTCATAGCCTTCTTTAAAATCAAAAGTTTCTCCTGAATGAGTTTGAAATGTTTCAAGGATGTGATTCTCTTGATCATCCTGAGATAGGAAAACTTCTGGTTCATTTTTGTCCTCAGTTACATTTTTTATTTCAACATCCTCTGTAGTTTCTTCAGAAGTTGAACCTTCAACAAAATTTTCTTGGAAAGGTGGCCTGATATTTTGGTCAGGGACATTCTTCCCAATATTTTGGTTTTGATTTCTTCTAAAATTTGGATTTCTCACAACATTTTGATTATCACCAGAAGACTTTCTTTCGATTGTCTCCACTCTGTCTCCTAATCTTTCCATACCTTTAATGATTGCATCCAGCTTTCTTTCAAAAGCTAAAGGTTCTTCATTCATAGGTATTCTTCTTTCGGCCCTAGCTCTAGCTCGTTTTTCTATAAGGTTTGCTTCCACACTAACTACTATGCTTTGCATTTCCTCTAGGGTTTGGGGGGCTCTTTACCTAAGTGAATATGCTATCTCTGAGTCAAAACCATCAGGGAATTTAACCAATACTGAGTCAGGAGGGGGTCTAAGGTTCTGGGGAACAGCGTTATATGCTTCGCTGAATCTTATTATATAATCTTGCACTGTTTCATTAGGTATTCTTCTTAATTTTTCAAATTCTGATAGGATCTGAAGAGGGTCTTTCTTCTTCTCCCATCTATTAAAAAATGCCCTATACAAAGCTGGTAAATCGGCAATACTATTTGAAGCAAGGGCCCTAAACCATGTCCTGACTTCTCCAGTAAGACTCTGAACAAAAATTCTCATTCGGACATCATCAGTGTCAATTTCATAGAATTAAAAGTAATCAGTCATCCTTTTGGTATGTTGTTGAGCTGTGTAAGTGCCTAAGCCATCAAAAGGTGTGATATTACTTTGATAATCTTGGGGCAAAGCCACAGGGTTGGCTGGAAACTGTAATGGAGCATATCTATTGGCCATTGGAAGATGTAATTGAATAACAGGTGGTGATGGTCTGGAGGGAGTGAGTGGAGGGATAGAGGAAGTGGCTTGGTTTTGAGGAGTTTGAGGAAAGGTAAATGAAATTGGAGAAGCTTCAGTAATTACAGAAATGTTTGAACTTTCCTCAAAGGTCTGTTCAGATGAAATGGAGTCTTGTAAATGTCTATCAAGATGATATGAAACAAATCTAAATTGTAAATCCTCAAGAAATAATGGGTCTGGAACTAGCTTAGACAATTCGGATTCAGAAAAATTCACAAACAGAGATGTTTCAAATCGCTCATCAAAAGGAATATCATCAAAATATATGATCTTCGTAGGACAGGAATGTGATCTAGAAAGAGGTTTGGAACTTCCAGAACTTTCCTGACTTTCTCTCTCAGAGCTTTCTTGACTTCCTTGTCTTCTAAGAATTCTCGGAATCAGATTTGGATTTTCAAATATCGGTGGTGGATTAGGGTCAGGATTTGACCTAGTATGACGAATCCTTTCTGAAGCCAGTTTTCCCAGATGATATATGTTTTGGATTTTTGGTTTTAATTGATATGAAAATACAAATTCTACAAATTCTTTAAGAAATAATGATTTTTGATTAAAATTTTCTCAAAGATTTATTGAACTAGAGAGTCTGATTAAACATTTGAAATTAAGGTCCAGTGTATAAGCTAAATCAGAGATAGAATGAAGCAACATTTATTTACTATGTAGTTGCAGGAAAAAATCATTTCAAAGGCTACCTGGCTGATCTTCAGACTCTGTCTATAGCTTATAAGTGAACAATATTAACAATAAAAATGATTCAGATTCCCCAGTATGGTCACCACTATGTTATCACTCAGGTTTTCGTTGAAGTTGTGGAAAAGGAAAGTATACCCGAGGTAACCACAAACCAACCTTCAGATACAGAATCTAGCCAATCTGTATCCAGAGAGGGCTCTCTCTTTAAAATTTAGCTTTATTCTTATAAAGTTTTAGGCTAGTTATAAGTCCAAGAAATTTGGTTTGAATTTGAATGGTGGAATCCACCAAATAAGGGCAAGATTGAATATTTTCAGGCCATTGGGCTATGGAGTCAAAGGATGGCTTTACTGGATTACTATTCTACACACAAGATGGCTTTGCAGGGCATGATAGCCAAACAGAGAACAATTTTTAGAATTTAAAGTGGATGGAATGGGTAAGAAGGGATGAAAGGCAGTTAAGAATCTTTCAGCATGTTCAAAAGAAAGAAATGAAATGATTACAAATAAAGAGTAGTAAAGAATTCTTTACTATATTAATCAAAATGTTTAAATTAGCGAAGCAAGAGCAATTAAGAATTCATTGCTTATAACCCATTTAGAGGAAAACATTAAGAATAATCAGAACTGAAATCAGAGTACAATTAAGTAAATTCTGATTTATTCTTTTATGTCAATTATTCAGAAATGGACACAATGATATTATAAACAGATATAGAACTTAAGACATAGGATAGAAAGACTTATTGAACTGCAATCCGACACATGAATCCTGCAAAAAGTCCTGAGCTTCAAATTGTCATCCAGCAAGCCACAAGTAAATTTCTCCAAAACACTTTTTATTCCAAAAACATCAATGTCACAGCGAAGTAGTAGAATCCACCCTCAATACTCTCTTTGAGGGTTTATTTATACAAAAAATGATTGAAAATATCTCACACTAACCTAGCCACTAATCTAGAGTGACTAATGAATAAGTTACAATAAAAAGGAGACAAATGGTCTCGTAGATAGGACAAAAAGTAATTGTTGGTGTGGTGTTTCCTTCTTTTGTGGATGTGCTGCAGGTAGGTGCTATAATAGGGCTCGATGCTGTTCCCTTGAGTAATTTTTTTGCTTGTTTGATACTCTTTGTTTCTACTGATACTCTTTCAACTGCCCAACTGATACTCTTTAACCTGTGCTCATTATTTATCCTTTACATGATAGTAAAAAGATAAAATTCTCTACCTGAAGATAAATTTCATAAAATTTCCAATAAGTCTTCCCACCATTGATCTTCTGCTATTATGGTTCTTTTAAGTTTTCTTAATGTTTCATCAGCCTCTGTGTATCTGTAAAAAGTGGGTTGATTAGGGAACAAATACTTTATTTCATGCTCAAGATGAAACAAATTCTTTAACCTGTCGTAGAGATTCCTCCCTGTTGGGAATGTTGCTTCCGACGAACTGATAGAATGAGCAGTTTTGTTATGAGCATGTATATCTATTTTATTAACATAGGTTTCCAGGTCCATTATCTTGTCCTCTGAGAGCATAGGACTGGGTAACCCATTGTCCAATAAAACCTGAAATTTCCCTTTAAAAGCATTGATTTCTTCTAGAATATCTGAGCATTTCCTTTCCAAATTCTGCATAAGAGTTCTTTTGGTAAAAACTCTTTTTATTTCTAAAATAGTGCCTGTCCTGTCATCAATTCCTAACTCTGCAAGCTGTTGCTTAGTCCAGGTGTTCAAAAACTGTATAAGTTGATTGGCTTGCTCAGGTCTGCCCCTTAATTCATCTCTTGTTTTGTCTATTTCTTCCTGAGCTACTTTGATCAAGTCATTTTGTTCAAAGATTGTTTGAACAAAGGACCAAATACTTTTTATTGACTCAATTATATTATCCCAAAGAATTTCATTTATTTCTCTCAAAGGCTTTTCTAACGAAAGATTTTTTTCTAAAGCCTTAACCAATTTTTCCAATCTTTTAATTTCCCTGGTATTATCGGCAACAGTCCTTTTAGACATATCATATTTCTGCTCCAAATTTTCTAACTGCAATTTTGTGGTTTTAAGTTCTGTGACTCTGAGTTTTAAACTTTCCATTTGTTTTACCAATTCATCAGAACTTAAACCAGAAGTGTTTACCTGTGCTGACTCTGTTTGTTGATCTGCTGTTGTGGTACCTGTAGTGATCTCTGTTGTAGATGTTTGCATGATATCCTGTTTTTCTCTTAATGCCTGTTCCAATTCTTTCTCTGTTTCACTCAGTTGCTCAGTCATTTTCAAGAGCAATTCCATCATTTCTTCTTGTGAATTTTCTTTCAAAACTTCTTGAGTCTGGGGATGTCTTGAGGCTGGCAATTTCAGCTGCTTTCTCAGTGCAGCGATATCATCATCTTTCTTTTTAATTAGTGCCTCAATGCTTTTTATATCTTTGGGATTGTGACCCAAAATGATGATTATATCTTCTAGAGACTTTATTCTGTTATCCTTTGCCTGAGAAGAAGCCTTCTCAATTTGCAACTGGGTGTTTTTATTATTTAAAGAATCTCGCAGCCTAAGGCCTATCATGGCCTTATCAGTAAGGGTGGAATATATCATTTCCTCAGTTTGTCTATGCAACTCTATCTGGTCCAAGGGATGAATGTCTTTTGCCAGGACCTCAAAATTGGTCCTAATATAATCAGATGCTGTCATGGGCTTTGGTACTTTGGATTTGAAATGGCTCATCATCATTTTGCCTTGTTGAATGTCAAATGCTGACATCAATCTTTCCTGATTATGTGGAGCCATTTTTAGATACTGATCATATACATTCATTCTCAATGGATCATTCTTTGCTTTTATATTAATGAAAGTTCTCTTGATATCACCTGCATCTGTTTTTGGTGGCTTGAAAGAAGATACTTCAGTACTCAACTGTTTTTTCAATTCTTTTCCTTTGTGGCCTGTGTGTGTTTCACTAACTGTGCCAGTTATTTGACTATCTTCTCTTTTATCATCAAAAATCTCATCAATAATTTCCACTTCTAGAAGTGGATCGGGTTTCCGCTTTTTAGCTTGATGTAGCTCTGAGGATTCTTTGGGAGGAGTAGGATCTGGAGCCTGTCTTTTCTTGCCTATTTCCATATTAGATGGAGTTCGCAATTCTGAAACTTCAGGATGATTTACTTGAGTAGGAGAAACCTGTGTTTGATCTGGTGCCCTGGAGGTTTGAGGTTTCTCTGCCATGATGAAAGTTTCAATGACCTGTATTTCAGGTTTTTTCCTTTTGCCTTTAGACTCTACTGCAATTGATGGACTCTCTTCCTATAACCCCTGTTGGAGATTTCCTGCTAAAGAAGTGCCAATGTGAGGTACCTGCACTTGACCAAAAGATTCTAGGTCAAACTTTTTCTCAAGATCTTTCATAATTTTGTTTCTATTGTCTTCTTCATTATCTTGCTCAACTAGTGTTCCTTCCACCCACTCATCTTGATTAGCATATTGTTCTATTTCAGGAATCCTGTGGTGAAAGTATGGGGATGATTTGTTCTTCATTCTTTTATCACAGATAAAACTGAATGGATCATAAGGAACCCAACGGAAACTCCTTTGTAACTTGTAACGGTTTTGTAGTATATCTTCTGCTTCTCGCTCAGCATCCCTAGAATTGCATATAAAGGGACCTAATTGACTTTTGATCCTGAGTTGGGCTTTCTTTTTTACACTACAAAAATGAATCATATCAGAATTATTCATTTGCCTGAAATATTCTAAGGCAAAAAGTCTCATAGGCACATATTTTGGCAACCTGAATGGATACAATTCACATCCATATATTCTGATGACTGAATGATTTTGGTATAAATACCAGTCTCCAACTCTATATGTCCTTGAAAGCTGCAAAGTCTTCTTAATCTCATTACTGAGCCTTGGAGGGGGAATTCCAGTCAACAAGGTAGTTGCAGGATATACAAAAAGGTCGATGAACTCAGCATAAGAATAGGGAGAATCATAGGAAGAGTGAGTTATGGCAGACCAAAATATGACTGATCTAGGGTTTCCCTTGGCATCAAGCTTTTTGACAGGAAAAGGAAACTTCTCTAATTGATAATAGATGATGAGATGGTAAATGACTGAGGAATATTTAAACACTTTCTCATTATCTAGCCTCATGAAATGGTCATGGATTTTATTGGCAATGAAAGATGCAAAGTCATATTTTACTGCAGGAGGTTGTCCAGGAGTGAAGATGGATAATAATACTAGGGTTAATTCATCAACATACTCACTAGTATTAAAACCCAGTACAAAGGATATCATATTCAGGATGAGCTTGCCTAAATTAGTAAAATAAGCAAAACCATAAGGAGGAGGGCCCTTGGGTTGATGTTCAGGTAACATAAAGGTCTGGCAAATGCATTTCAATTTTTCTTGGGACAATTGGGTAGAATTTTCAAGTAGTTCTTCCATGGACAAGGGAGTAAGGTTTTGATCAGGTTCGAAATGGAGCATTGTATTGATAGCTTGAGGAGTAATGGGGAAAATGATACTCTGGTCCAGGGATAACACTGCTCTTTGAGTTGGATCATAATTGGCATGACATTAGTGGATAATTTCTGGGAAAATACAGACTGAGGAGATGAGATATCTTGGGAAATTGGATTCCCATAACCCAATGACATCCAAACCTTTCGAATAATCATCTCTGCAGCGACAATAACTTCGAAGGGGATTTTCATCGAACACTAAGTCTTTAATTTGAAATTTTTTATCCACTAATGGCAAGTATTCCAATTCTCTGTGAGGGGCGTTTAATGGTGCTACACTCAGGGCTACCGGGACTTCCATTTTGGTTCTTGTGTACTCACAGTGGAAGTTTCGGGGGTTTTTCACGGAATGGGCACAATTACTAAGTTTTAATGACGGAAATTGGTATAATTGCAAGTTCAGGGGCACAATTTTCAGTTTTGAAGATCAGGGAATGAACTTAGCGATCAAATTTAACACCGTTTCAGTGGAAAAACAAGGAAAGCTGAGTTTCTTTCAAAGTTCAAGGCGTAATGGAGTAAATACCTGTTTTTAGAGGAAAACTGTGGTTTAGCAGGTATCAGTTGGTGGCGAGTGGATGCTGGAATACTTGGTCCGGCAGAAGTCTTGAGCGAAATTGATTTGAATAGTAATTGACAGTGATTTTTTGAATTTCGCAGTGGAGGGCGCAGTCGTTTTCAATAGAAAAAATGATAGAAAATACGTGGAGTTTTATTTTATTTGCAAAGTCAACGAGTTTTTTATTATTTATGGGAGTGACGTCATCAGGGTAAGGGAGGACACGTCACCGGGGTTGGGCGGTAAGCGGTAATTTCCGCACCGCTTTGGGGAACGGGCGGTATTAAACGAAATGGCAGCGAATCCATTGGTTGAATGCCACGTAGTCAACGCACTGTTTGAAAACCATCGCGATTTCACGCGTTAATTCTCGTACAGAGAATGGCCAGTGGAATCATCGTGGGTCGTAGATCTTCATTGGAACGATCGAATGGTATTTCGAAAGGGAAGTGGCAGGGGAGATAATGCGCGGGCCCGACGGGTTTTCAAAGTAATTAATATTTAATTAACTACTCCGGGAGGGATTTGATTGGCGATGGGATATGACTATTAATTAATCCAAATGATTTAATTAATCTCAATGGTTTAAGAGGGGTGGGGTTACGGAGGCTCGGGGGTTTTCGAAGTTTTGGTTTAAATTAAAACTTCAGGTTTTATTTCATTTTTTTCGTTCAAAACATATAAAACTATATGTTTAAAACCCTTTTTCGATATTTTTATTATATGGTAATAACCAAATGTGATTTATTAACCATAGGGCTCGGAAATAGTTTATAAGGATATGTTTTTAGCCAAAGGGGTTTATAATGTAGGAATTTGATTTTATTATATAGGTTTAAATACTATGGCTAAAAATCTATAGTAAGAAGGTTTTGGGGGATATCATCATAAAAGGGAGTTAAATATTATAGGATAAGGTATTTTGTTAAGGATTTAATAAATAAATCAGATGTTAATATGACAAAGGGACACGGAAAACTCAAAATACATTACACCACTAGGAAAGTGAAGATTTATGAAGTAATTTGTATAATCTCAACTTCAACACTTAAACATAGAATAGTAAGTAATTTTGAGGGATTATTATGGAAATTTGCATTATTTTCCTAAGTAAAATATAATTTTACTTAGGAAAATATTAAAAGGGAATGATTATAATGATAAATAACTTCAAGTACTTAGGTCTTTTTAATCATTAGGCCGAGGGTCCGGTCCCTCCAAAAGTCAAGGAAATGCCTTGAGCCCTTTTAATCTTCAAATACCTTAGCACTTTGGGGAAATTAGTAAAACTCTTAGGGAAAAAGTGATGTGGGAAGTTAATGATTTTGACTTTGTTTTCTGTGAATTTTTCAATGTATTTTCTACTTCAGTACTTATGATGAAAGTAAAGGATTAAACACATTTAGCACCATCATTCATGACATGAAACTTTGCAACACCATCTACCTACCCTATCTACTTTACACTACCATTTTCTCTTCTTTATTAGGGTGCACTTAGACTGGCAAACCCTTATCAATCTTCTTTTCTTTTACAAGGAAAATCTATCTAATTCTACACTTATTGCATCCAAGGGCTCAAATTAAACTGTTGAGCACCTTTTATTAACTCTACCTATCTACTTATCTTCCAAGATTAGAATGTTTGGTCAGATATTTATTCACTATTCTATAACATGAAATTTGAAAAATGAATGAGTCAAGTTTATACAGTTTGACTCTTCATAAATTGTGGCAAAGTTTAACAAGCTGCACACAATTACTTATTTACAAAAAATGAAATAGTAGTGGCATTTGGATTAAAAATGAAATAGTAGTGGCATTTGGATTTGCACACTTTCCTTGGTCTATTTTTTTTTGGGGTTCATCTCTTTCACTTTTTTGACCATTTTATTTTTCTTACCCTTTGATTTTTCTTTTAGGGTATACCCTCTTTACATTTTTTAAATTTTTTTATTTTTTTTTGGTTTTGCAAGAATATGGAACACCTTTGCAAAAGAAAAAGGTTTGATCATTTTGCATAGTTCAATAAAGACAATCATGAAAAATGACACCTATTGGTATAGGAGTCTAACACTGGCTCCACTTGGGGATGGCTTTTCCTTGTGAAAAGTCAAGAATAGCAGGTCAGATGCCTCAAATTATTTTCGAACTGAACCATGTAATTTCCTTCTTTTTCTGGTGGCTTTATTGTATATATGATTGTAAAACTTCTGAAGCTTAGGGCCTTCACTTCGGGCTTCAACTCCAGTAAGTTACTATCCAATAAAAAATGATGCATTAGAAAGGATATATTATGTACCAGTTAGAAAAATCAGAACATCCTAGTAAATAGGATCAAAATAGTGCTTTAGCATTCGACCATTGATTGGTCCTTCCTTAGCTTTTGAATTGTCCAAATTTTTCAAAAAGTATGTATTGTTTCCCTGTAAAGCATGTATGATGTAAGGTCCTTTCCACAAGAAATCAAATTTTCCATGTTTTCCTTTATCTTCCCTTCTTGAATCCCATTTTAGGACTTTATCTCCCAATTGAAAATCTTCTGCTTTAGTTCTTTTGTCAAACATTTTCTTTAATTTTTCCGGCAAGACTTGATATCGTTGATACACTTCTTCTCTGGTTTGCTGCAAGTGAATTGTTTGGTAAATTCTTCTCTGAATATCATTTGGTTCCACTTGAGCCTCCTGAAGTAACTTCATAACAGGAATTCCTAAGGATGATGGAAACCTTGCTTCAATACCATAAAATAATTCATATGGACTGGTCCCAATTGATTTCTTAGTTGTAAGTCTGTCTGCCCACAATGCATTAGTCAGTTTCTTATGCCAGTTCTTTTTATTTTCTTCCAATAATTTTTTAATGATATTAATAAGGATTTTATTGGAAGATTCTTCCAGTCCATTACCTTGGGGGTAATAGGCTGTTGAATGGCCTAAAGTGATGTGATATTTATTGAAGAAACTAATCATTTTCTTAGATTTAAATGCAGCAGCATTATCTGTTATAATTTTCTCTGGACAGCCAAATCTTGAAAGTATATTGGTTTCTAAAAACCCTATAATTACAGAATCATTGGCTTGTCTGCATGGGATAGCTTCAATCCATTTAGTAAATTAATATGTGGCAGTAAGAATCCATCTGTGTTGCCCAGAAGAAGGGGGATGGATTTCTCCAATAAAATCCAGTCCCCATTGTTGAAAGGGTCTCTCTGTGGAAATTGGTTTTAATGGTAAAGGTAACAACTTTCTTTTGCCCTCAAAGATCTGACACTTATGACAAGAAGTCACAAATTTCTTAACATTTGAAAACAAGGTTGGCCAGTAAAAACTAGCCCTTAAGATTTTATCTGCAGTTGATTTCCAGTAGAGATGTCCACCACAATCCCCTGCATGAAATTCATTAAGTGCCTTGTCAGCTTCATCTTTTAGTAAACAATTTAATAAGATTCCATCATGATTCTTCCAAAAAAGAGCATTATCTAAAATAAAATATCGTAAAGATGTCATTTTCAAAAATATTTGTTTTGTTCTGGACAACCCTGGAGGATCTTGCAGGTTTAGCAAAACATAAATGATATCAGTGTAGCAGGGTGAATATAAAAAGGCTTGACTGATGTGTGGAGTTGCCATCTCCTTTTCGTCATCCAGCTCGTTGATGTCCAAGGCTTGGCAATTAGTTTCAGTCATGAGTTGAGCCAAACCTTGACCTTTTATAAGTTTTGTTGGTTTAATCTCAATATCATATTCTAATATGGTAGCTATCCACTTACCTCTTTTTCCTTCAATACCATCTTGAGTCAAGATGTCTTTCACGACAGCATTAGGTACATAAGCTATCACATGAGAATATAATATATAAATTCTAAAATCTTTAATTGCTTTCACAAGTGCAAAAGCCTGTTTCTCCATGATATTGTATTTCAAAGATGCATCTCTAAGTGCTTTACTAAAAAATGCTATTGGTTTTTCACATCCATGATCATCTTTTTGTAGTAAAACAACTGCAACTGTATGTTCAGAAGAAAATGAAAAAATAATGAAATCTCGATCAAATTTTGGGCTGGTAAGAACTGGTGTTCTTGTTAAAGCCATTTTGATTTCTTCAAATGATTGCTTGGCTTCTACAGTCCAGTCAATGCTTGAATCTTTTTTAAGCATGTTAGTAAGCAATCTAAGTAATTCAGCTAAACTGGAAATAAATCTTCTCAAGAAATTGATCTTTCCTATGAAAGCTTGAAGTTCTTTACTGTTTTTGGGATGAGGTATCTGCAAAATTGCTTGTATTCTTTCACGATCTATTCTAATGTCATCTTTAGAAATAATGTGACCTAGGAGCTTTCCTTCTTCCAAACCAAATAATGACTTTTTAGGATTTAAGGAGATACCATACTTTCTGCACTTTATAAACACTTGCCTTAAATAATCTAAATGTTGCTGGTCTGTTTTGGAAAAAACTGTTAAATCATCTAGATAAATTACCAGAAAATCATGTATTTCTTTAGCAAAATCAATGTCCATTTCTCTTTGAAATGTAGCTCCTGCATTCTTGAGTCCAAATGGCATCTTGACATATTTAAAAGTACCCCATGGTGTTGTAAATGCTGTTTTATCTTGATCATCGAGATGAACCAGAATCTGGTTATACCCTGAAAATCCATCCAGAAGAGATATCCTTGAAGATCCCACTACCCTTTGTAGGATATGGTCCATTTTAGGCAAAGGATAGTTATCTTTTAAAGAAAATTTGTTCAAATTTCTCAAATTGACACACAGTCTAATCTCTCCAGTTTCTTTTCTTGTTGGTACTAAATTAGAAACCCATTCAGAGAACCTAATAGGAGCTATAATTCCTACTTCATACATTCTTTTAATTTCCTTTTCAATTGAAGGTAGTAAAACAGGATTGATCCTTCTAAGTTTCTGTTTGAAAGGTTTTTGATCTGGTTTCAAAGGTATAGTGTGTTGAATTATTGATGTATCATATGATTTAAGATCTTCATAACTCAAGGAAAAAACATCCTGGAATTCTTTTAAGAGTTCAACATATTTAACCTTTTGATTTGTTGGGAGAGATTTGGATAACTTAACCATTTTGGGATTTTCTGGTGTTCCTAAATTGCATTCTTCAATATCAGCTTTAATAGGTTCCATTTTAGGTTTTAAGTGAATGTCATTTGAGTCAAAAAGATATTCCAAAGGAGTTAATCCTTTGGGTAAATTATTATCTTTCAGATTACTGATTTCAGTTTCATCTTCTATGATCTCATCGAATTCCATTTGTTTAAAATCTTGCATATCTTTTTCAATGAATTTGGTTGGGTGAAGCATATGAATTGCAGTCTCTTCTGAAATATTCGTTTCTTGTTCATCTACTTGATCAGATTCATTGGTTGTTATGTCTTCATCTATATTACTGTTAGAAAACTCATTTTCTAGTGTCAAAAAACTATTGATCTAATTATTATTTACAAATACTTGCCAATTCATTAGATTGTCTGGTATAGAAGGTCTATGTCTAATCTCAGCTGTGAATTGATGATTAGGTCCAAAAGGAAATTTACATGTGCTAGCAAACATTGCAAGACTGTGAGCATGCAAATTCTGTTTCCTGGGAATCTTGGCAAGTTGAGCTTGTAAAAAAGTGTTGATAATTTCCACAATTGTTTCTCTGTATTGTTTCAATCTGGGATCTTTTGTTGAAAATTCACCATTAATCTATTGGATAATTAATTCAGAGTCTCCTATGATTGATACGCTAATTGCTCTTAACTTTTTGACATGTTTAAGCCCTAGAAAAAGAGCTTCGTACTCAGCCATGTTGTTAGTGCATTTAAAATTCAATCTATAAGAATGACCTTCAGCATGATCATTTTCAACATTATGTAACCAAATTCCAGCCCCTGTTCCTAACTTGTTTAATGAGCCATCAAATTCTAAATGCCACAGAATTTCATGTTCATAATCTTCATCAACTGTTTTAACATGTTTCTTAACAGGAGCTAATTGTTTTCTGGTATTTCTTGATTGTCTAGTGTTTCTTTGTTTTCATAAATCTCTTCGATCTGAATAATGGATTTATTTGTAGTTTCCATTTTAGGTGCTTCTAGCTCAGTAGGAAGGTCCATTTCAGCATTATAAAGGATGAAAGAGTCCATATCAGAATGCACTGAATAGACAGGGAAGTTTTCAGGCTTATCATGGCTACTGACTAAATATTTCATCAAGGTCTCTCTATATAATCTTTTAGGTTGACCAAATACTAAAATAGTGGCATATGACATGTCTAATTGAATAGATCATCCAAGTTTAGCACCCCGGGATCTAGATAGCAACATACCATATTTAGGAGGAATATCGGCCACTACTATATCCATCAAAACAGACTTCGCAGGGTATTGCACCAAAGTAACACACAAATCTTTAATCAAACCTAAACATCTTACCTGACTAGAATCAAAAGAAAACAGATCTTTATACGGTCTGGTAATGTCTAGATTTAATCTTTCCATCACAGCTTTTGGCATCAAGTTATGGGATGCTCTAGAATCAAGCATTGCATTATGGAGTATTTTTTCATGAACATTCAAGCTTACATAAAATGGAGGAGTTCCTCCACTTTCTGGTTTGCCATTTACCTCGGGGCCAAAAAGTAGTTTGGGTTGATCATCAAGAATATTCACTGAATCATCCATTCCAGTAATGTTAATGTTAAGGGATTTGCTGATTTGACTTCTATAGACATCATGTCTAGATAATTCTGATAAAGGAACAACTATCTTTAGTTTGCCTATTTCAGCCTCTAGATTGAAAGGTTTTTTTGTTTGAGCTCTAGTGTTCTGGACAGTTGGGTTTTCTCTATTTTTTGGGTCTTCAACATTTTTCCCTTTTTCATGAATGGGATTATGATTTGAAGGTGTTTCTGAACTAACTTCTACTATTTCTTCTACGTTTCCTATAGGAGGAAAAGTATTAGATAGTTGTTTATTGTTCAGTTTATTGTCAGACACATCTTCAATTATTGGGTGTGTGGGGTTAGGAGTTGTTCTAGACAAAATTTGTACAGGAGGAATTTTTTGTACAGGGGGAATGTTTTGTATAGGAGGGATTTTACCTTTGAAATTTTTTTTTACAGCTTTCTGTTTGCTATTCTCTGGCACATCAATCCGTCTGCTTCTTAAATTGTACTGTTTATGAACCTCATTAATTTCTGTGTCATAGCCTTCTTTAAAATCAAAAGTTTCTCCTGAATGAGTTTGAAATGTTTCAAGGATGTGATTCTCTTGATCATCCTGAGATAGGAAAACTTTTGGTTCATTTTTGTCCTCAGTTACATTGTTTATTTCAACATCATCTGTAGGTTCTTCAGAAGTTGAACCTTCAAAAAAAATTTCTTGGAAAGGTGGCCTGATATTTTGGTCATGGACATTCTTCCCAATATTTTGGTTTTGATTTCTTCTAAAATTTGGGTTTCTCACAACATTTTGATTATCACCGGAAGACTTTCTTTCGATTGTCTCCACTCTATCTCCTAATATTTCCATACCTTTAATGATTACATCCAGCTTTCTTTCAAAAGCTGAAGGTTCTTCATTCATAGGTATTCTTCTTTCGGCCCTAGCTCTAGCTCGTTTTTCTATAAGGTTTGCTTCCACACTAACTACTATGCTTTGAATTTCCTCTAGGGTTTGGGGGGATCTTTCCCTAAGTGAATATGCTATGTCAGAGTCAAAACCATCAGGGAATTTAACCAATACTGAGTCAGGAGGGGGTCTAAGGTTCTGGGGAATGACATTATATGCTTCGTTGAATCTTATTATGTAATCTTGCACTGTTTCATTAGGTCTTCTTCTTAATTTTTCAAATTCTGATAGGATCTGAAGAGGGTCTTTCTTCTTCTCCCATCTATTCAAAAATTCCCTATAAAAAGCTGGTAAATCGGCAATACTATTTGGAGCAAGGGCCCTAAACCATGTCCTGACTTTTCCAATAAGACTCTGAACAAAAATTCTCATTTGGACATCATCAGTGTCAATTTCATAAAATTCAAAGTAATCAGTCATCCTTTTGGTATGTTGTTGAGATGTGTAAGTGCCTGAGCCATCAAAAGGTGTGTTCTTACTTTGATAATATTGGGGCAAAGCCACAGGGTTGGCTGGCAACTGTAACAGAGAATATCTATTGGCCATTGGAAGATGTAATTGAATAACAGGTGGTGATGGTCTGGAGGGAGTGAGTGGAGGGATAGAGGAAGTGGCTTGGTTTTGAGGAGTTTGAGGAAAGGTAACTGAACTTGGAGAAGCTTCAATAATTACATAAATGTTTGAACTTTCTTCAAAGGTCTGTTCAGATGAAATGGAGTCTTGTAAATGTCTGTCAAGATGATATGAAACAAATCTCAATTGTAATTCCTCAAGAAATAATGGGTCTGGAACTAGCTTAGACAATTCGGATTCAGAAAAATTCACAAACAGAGATGTTTCAAATCGCTCATCAAAAGGAATATCATCAAAATATATGATCTTCACAGGACAGGAATGTGATCTAGAAAGAGGTTTGGAACTTCCAAAACTTTCTTGACTTTCTCTCTCAGAGCTTTCTTGACTTCCTTGTCTTCTAAGAATTCTCGGAATCAGATTTGGATTTTCAAATATCGGTGGTGGATTAGGGTCAGGATTTGACCTAGTATGATGAATCCTTTCTGAAGCCAGTTTTCCTAGATGATATATGTTTTGGATTTTTGGTTTTAATTGATATGAAAATGCAACTTCTACAAATTCTTTAAGAAATAATTATTTTTGATTAAAATTTTCTCAAAGATTTATTGAACTAGAGAGTCTGATTAAACATTTGAAAGTAAGGTCCAGTGTATAAGCTAAATCAGAGATAGACTGAAGCAACATTTATTTACTATGCAGTTGCAGGGCAAAAGCATTTCAAAGGCTACCTGGCTGATCTTCAGACTCTGTCTATAGATTATAAGTGAACAATATTAACAATAAAAATGATTCAGATTCCCCAGTATGGTCGCCACTATGTTATCACTCAGGTTTTCGTTGAAGTTGTGGAAAAGGAAAGTATACTCGAGGTAACCACAAACCAACCTTCATATACAGAATCTAGCCAATCTGTATCCAGAGAGGGCTCTCTCTTTAAAATTTAGCTTTATTCTTAGAAAGTTTTAGGCTATTTATAAGTCCAAGAAATTTGTTTTGAATTTGAATGGTGGAATCCGCCAATTAAGGGCAAGATTGAATATTTTCAGGTCATTGGGCTATGGAGTCAAAGGATGGCTTTACTGGATTACTATTCTACACACAAGATGGCTTTGCAGGGCATGATAGCCAAATAGAGAACAATTTTTAGAATTTAAAGTGGATGGAATGGGTTTGAAGGGATGAAAGCCAGTTAAGAATCTTTCAGCATGTTCAAAAGAAAGAAATGAAATGATTAAAAATAAAGAGAAGTGAAGAATTCTTTACTATAGCAATCAAAATGTTTAAATTAGTGAAGCAAGAGCAATTAAGAATTCGTTGCTTATAACCAATTTAGACAAAAACATTAAGAATAATCACCACTGAAATCAGAGTACAATTAAGTAAATTCTGATTTATTCTTTTATGTCAATTATTCAGAAATGGACACAATGATATTATAAACAGATATAGAACATAAGACATAGGATAGAAAGACTTATTGATCTGCAATATGACACATGAATCCTGCAAAAATTCCTGAGCTTCAAATTGTCATCCAGCAAGCCACAAATAAATTTCTCCAAAACACTTTTTATTCCAAAAACATCAATGTCACAGCAAAGTAGTAGAATCCACCCTCAATAATTTATTCGAGGGTTTATTTATAGAAAAAATGATTTAAAATATCTCACACTAACCTAGGAAATAATCTAGGGTGACTAATGAATAAGTTACAATAAAAGAGGAGACAGATGGTCTCGTAGATAGGAGAAAAAGTAACTGCTGGTGTGCTTTTTTCTCCCTTTGTGGATCTGCTGGAGGTAGGTCCTACAATAGGGCTCGATGCTATCCTTTTGAGTAATTCTTTTTGACTGCTTTGCTTGTCTGATACTCTTTATTTCTACTGATACACTTTCAACTGCCAAACTGATACTCTTTAACCTTTAATCATCTATTTATCCTTTACACAATAGTAAAAGGAAAAATTTTCTATCTGAAGATGAATTTTACAAAATTTCCAACAGGTCTTCCCACCATTTTTCTTCTTCTATTACGGTTCTTTTGAGTTTTCTTAATTTTTCATCGGACTCTGTGTATCTGAAAAAATTGGGCCGATTTGGGAACAAATACCTTATTTCATGCTCAAGATGAAACAAATTCTTTAACCTGTCGTAGAGATTCTTCCCTGTAGGCAATGTTGATTTTGATGAGCTGGTAGAGGAACATGTGACGTTGTGAGCATGTATGTTCAATTTTTTGACATAAGTTTCCAATTCCATTATTTTGTCTTCTGAAATCATTGGACTGGGCAACCCACTGGCTAATAAAACATTAAACCTTTCTTTAAATGCACTGATCTCTTGCTGAATATTTGAGCATTTTCTTTCTAGATTTTTCATAAGATTTATCTTGGTAAAAAATCTTTTTATTTCTAAAATAGTACCTGTGCTGTCCTCAATTCCAAGCTCTGCAAGCTGCTGCTTGGTCTGGGTGTTCAAAAAATATATAAGTTGATTCGCTTGCTCAGGTCTGTGCCTTAATTCTTCTCTTGTTTTATCAATCTCTTCCTGAGCTACTTTGATCAAGTCATTTTGTTCAAATATTATTTGAAAAAAGGACCAAATACTCTTTATTGAATCAATAATATTATTCCAAAGAATTTCATTTATTTCTCTTAAAGGCTTTTCTAATGAGAGATATTTTTCTAAAGCCTTAACCAATTTTTCCAGCCTTTTGATTTCCCTTGTATTATCAGCAACAGTATTTTTCGACATATCATATTTTTTTTCCAAGTTCACCAGCTGTAATTTTGTAGATTGAAGTTTTGTGACTCTGAGTTTTAAACTTTCCATTTGTTTTGCTAATTCATTAGAACTTAAATTGGAAGTATTTACCTGTGATGGATCTGTTTGTTGATATGTTGCTGTTGTACCTGTAGTTGTAGTAGCCTCTGTGGTGGATGTCTGCATGATAGATTCATTTTCTTTTAATGCCTACTCCAGTTCTTTCTCGGTCTCACTTAGTTGCTCAGTCATTTTCAGGAGCAATTCCATCATTTCTTCTTGTGAATTTTCCTTCAAAACTTCTTGAGTTTGGGGATGCCTTGAGGCTGGCAATTTCAATTGCTTTCTCAGTGCAGCAATATCATCATCCTTCTTTTTAATCAGTGCCTCTATGCTTTTTAAATCTTTGGGATTATGACCCAAACTGATGATTATTTCTTCCAGAGATTTTATTCTGTTATCCTTTGCCTGAGAAGAAGCTTTCTCAATTTGCAACTGGGTATTTGTATTATTTAAAGAATTTTGCAATCGATGGGCTGCCATTGCTTTATCAGTAAGGGTAGAATATATAATTTCCCCAGTTTTTTTATGTAATTCTATTTGGTCTAATGGATGAATGTCTTTTCCTAGGACCTCAAAATTGGTCCTAATGTAATTAGATGCTGTCTTGGGTTTTGGCACTTTTGATTTGAAATGGCTCATCATCATTTTCCCTTGCTGAATGTCAAAAGCTGACATTAATCTTTCTTGATTGTGTGGATCCATTCTAAGATACTGATCATATACCTCCATCCTCAATGGGTCATTCTTGGCTTTTATATTAATGAAAGTCTTCTTTATATCACCTGCATCTGTCTTTGGCTGTTTAAAGGAATATACTTCAGTGCTCAACTGTTTTTGTAATTCTTTTCCTTTATGACCTGTGTGTGTTTCACTAACTGAACCAGTTAGTTGAATATCCTCTCTTTCATCATCAATGATTTCATCTATAGATTCCACTTATCGGAGTGGATTCAGTTTCTGCCTTTTAGCTTGATGTTGTTGTGAGAATTCTTTGGAATGAGTGGGATCTGCAACCTGTATTTTCTTGCCTATTTCCATATTAGATGGAGTCTGCAATTCTAAAACTTCAGGGTGATTAACTTGAGTAGGAGAAACCTGTGTTTGATCTGGTGCCTTGGAAGTTTGAGGGTTTTCTGTCATAATGAAAGTTTCAATGACTTGTACTTCAGGTTCTTTCCCTTTGCCTTTAGACTCAACTGCAATTGATGGACTGATTTCCTGTAATCCCTGTTGAAGATTTCCTGCTGAAGAAGTGCCAATATGAGGTACCTGCACTTGCCCAAAAGATTCTAGGTCAAAATTTTTCTCAAGATCTTTCATAATTTTGTTCATATTGTCTTCTTCACTATCTTGTTCAACTAGTGTTCCTTCCATCCACTCATCTTGATTAGCATATTGTTCTATTTTTGGAATTCTGTGGTGAAAGTAGGGTGCTGATTTGTTCTTCATTCTTTTGTCATAGATAAAACTGAATGGATCATAAGGAATCCAACGGAAACTCTTTTGTAACTTGAAATGGTTTTGCAATATATTTTCTGCTTCTTGTTCAGCATCCTGTTGTGGCTAGCAACAACCCCCCTTTTTATTTTAGTAATAATACTAAATAAAATGGGGACCCTTAGTTAAAAATCCAAAAAACAATTAGGATTTGTTTGCCTTAGAAAATAAAACTTTCTATCATAAACCTATAAAAATCCCTTTGAAACAATGTTGCGAAAATCTTAAGTTTATGATAGATTTTAATAAAACTGCTCTTTGAACAAGATAGCGCATCCATAAATAATATATACCTTTGATAAAATGCATTGGTCACAGATCGCATAGCGCAGAAAACAGAATTGGTTAATGAATATCTTTTGCGCTCTTTTCAAACATGCGCTTTTGCAATTTTGCATTATGCGCTCTTTTCAAATATGCGATCATGCGATTTCGTGATATGCACTTTTGTGATTTCGCGATATGCGCTTTTGTGATTTTTGCGATATGCGCTTTGTGCTATTGTGCAATTCCCATTTTTGCGCTATTTTTTATGACTGTGATGACTTCATATTGCGATATTGCGCAAAAAATCGCAGATCGCAATGTCGCAGATTCATGTAGGCGCGCTATCCCAAGGCAATATTTCCATATGTCAAATCCGTTATGCGCTTTAATGATTATATTAAATGATTGGATTGATTATTAATGTGAAATGAGATTGTGTTTAGAGTGAAAGTCGTTTCGCAATTAAAATATTATATTTCATCCGCGTTCATATTCAAAACAGTCTCATCACCTTTCTAATATCATTACTCTCATTTATTCGTAAAACGCAGGCACGAAGGAGCGAATTACTATACAAAGCTTCTGATATACACTATGGGTAAGAAGGAGAAGAGCTCAAATTCTGAGAACAAAGAAATGGCTTCGCTATACGTAGACACCGCCTGTAATAAGGATGCCGACATATCCACTTGGGAAGGAATGTACAATCTGTTAGAAGATGAAAACCCTGTGGTGATAAAAGTTGTAGCTACAGCAGGTTCCAAAGATTCGTCTGAAGCAAATCTTAGAGACTTGGCTTGCTCATTTCTACATAGAATAGCAGCAAGGCCAAGGATTCTCCCATACACAGACATGGTGAGATGGGTCCTAGACAGCGCTGATATTTCAGATAGGAAATTCAAGACTCCATCTGAAGAGCTAATTGGGTCATTTACCATAGAAGATGTGAGATTAATGTATAAGCTGCCAGAACCACAGGCGACTTACAACAAAAAATTCATGGAAGATTTTGCCAGAGAACACGCGAATTTGGCAGAATGCACAAAGGAGTGGACTAAAAGAAGTGAACAATTAAAGAAAAACAAAAAAGGTATGTACAAAACGGGTTCGCTTACCTCTCCTTATTTTTTTACTGCTGCCATGTTATGCAGGCTTTTTGGAAAGCCTGACATAAATATGATTTTACCCAAATGGCTTCCTTTGTTGAATGCGGCCGTTAATTCTACAATTGTAGACTGGGCCAAAATCCTATCTGATACTATGACCACTGCTATTTTTCAATACCGGACCAAACGAAATGTTTCCCAGCGGGTTTATCCGCCTTTTTATTTATCTGCTTATGTCATGGACGCCATCTGTTATGTTTCTAAATTCCCTGTAATGCGCTGGAAATGGACTATCCAAGACCCTTTTCCCATTCATGCGTACCATAAAGAACTGTGGGAATCTAAATTTGTTCCCCATTTTTACCAAAATTTTCATGGAATCATGCTGCCATTGTACAAAACATTGTATAATAAGGTTGCCCTCAGGTTATCCCCAGAAACAAAGATTGATATTCTCCCTGTCGCAAGATGGTTTGGGGAGGAATTGTTCACCTATATTAGGGTTTTTGGAAGTTATGCTTCTCCCCATGTTTTACCCTTATATGTTCCAGATAGACTTGTAGCCCGGGAAATTGCTTATCAGACCTGTGGCCAGGGAGGTATGACAAAAGATTTAAAAGACAAGAAATAGGGCATTTGGCCACAATTTCCCATAAAATGTGGAACATTTTCACTGTTGGATATTGGTCATGCATTTCATGAGATAGGCAACGTTACATGCCTACAGCTGTTCAAATTCTCAAGAAGGTTATTTGACCAAAATGATATTGTTAAGAATTTTACCAATGCAATCAAAGTAAAGGAATTTGTTGCAGAGAAAGATCTTTTTGATGATATGTTCCAGGCAAGAAATTCATTTAAAGAGGTTTTGAATTCAGCTAGAGAGCAGCTATCTCCAGGGGATTTTTAGGAATTCAAGTTGTACAGAGAAAGGAGACTAATTCCTATTCCTTTGGATAATCTACGCATAGAGCCTGCAAAGGAGCAAACTCCGAGTGTTAGTCTTAACAGCAGTTCAAGCACAGGTAAATCCAAATCAAAATCTGACAGAGATTCCGAACACTCCAATACATCCAAAGAAATGGAAGATAAAATGGAAGAATCCATCAAATATTCTGCACAATCTAAAGAGCTCGCTCAACAGAAAATTTTGATTTCTCAACAAACAAATCCTCCTTCACCCAATGTACAGCAACAGCCAGTCACCATGGAGTTAGATAAAGAATGGGAAACATTTAATCAATTGATTAATGTAGAGGGACAGAATGTACAGACCCCTGTCCAAACAACCAAAGTTTTGAATGCAGGAACAAGCAGCACAGCCGCAGTAACAGAGCACATACCAATCACACCCTCCTCTGAAATTGTACTTAATGTAGAGGACATTCCTCCTCTGGATGTATTTTATAGCCCAAAATACAAAGCAGTAGTAAAGAGACAAAGAAAAAAGAGAAAAATAGAAAGTGCAATTGCTACCGAACCAGAACAAGTAGATGTTTTGTGGAAAGATCCTGCCACAGAGCCTACTCATAATCTCAAATAACAGGAGCTTATGCTTCTGCAACAATTGATAAAGCAGTTGAGATACAACTTTTGTTGGATGAAAAAGAAGAACAGATAAAGGCTCTGCAACAGGTACAGGCCAATCAGGAAGCACAATTAAAACTTGAAGAGTTACAACAACAACTTCAAGAAATCCAAGAACAGCATAAGGATGATCCTAAACTTCCAGAATTCATTTTAGAAACCATCTCTTTGAACAATCAACTACTGAAACAAGAGGAAGTTTTCTGCGAAAAAATATTGCAATGGAATTCTTTGTGTCAAGAAAGCGATAAAATCACAAGTCATGTTGTAGATCTACGAAATGACTATGATTTGATTAATGAAAAGATCAATGATTATCTAGCATGGCAAAAGATAGAAGAAGGCACAAAAGCTGGTGCACCCATCATTAATGAAAACCACAAAGAAATACTGTTCAATAATTGGGATGCACAAATCAGAAGAGCAGAAAGGGCAGCAGAGGAGGCATCTACAGCGGCAAACACTCTCACTGATTGTGTAAATGACAATTTACACAAATCTAACTTGATTTCTGAAACTGTTCCAGGTTATCTCCCACAGGAAAATCAATTGCAAGCAGAATGGAGACAAAAGGTAGAAGAAAGAGAAAAATCCATCCAAGGGCTGACAAGATTAAATTGGGACTCATACTGGATGTACTTGGTAAAGCCACACAGTTAGCACAGTGCACTCAATTGTATTATCAATGCTACAGAGAAGATTGCTCCTACGCTTGCCGACTCTGTCTTCTTAGGACAGTTGAATTCACAAGTCGGTCAACCGCATCTTCTTAAAATTATGCTAGATGCCTGCAAGATCAAAGATCAAGTTCATAGTTAGATAGATTTAGTTTTAATTTCACTGTATTTTAGCCTAGGAAAAGGACGGTCATTGAACCGAATCCTTATTTTTTGTACTAAACTATTTTTAGAGTTAGTTAAGTAGTATTTAAACCCCTCTCATGCATTTAGAGAGGGGTCCTAGATCTTAATATTTTTGGACTTGGAGATTGCATTTTTGTACTCCATTGTCTTATATATTTTTGAAAAGGATCACATCTGGTGATTTTCATGCGGAATTATCTTTGAAGTGTTGCATTTCTGTACCTTGGAATTTGGTTTTGCATTATAGTTACTGGATAGAGTATCAGATTGCATTTGAAGTCATCAAGATGAGCAAGGTATTTCTATCTGTTTACTGTTGATCTCTTTTGTTTTATGATATTCGTCTTAAAATTGCTATCATTTATATGTATTTGTTTTCACAACGCTTCCTTTTATATATCATTTCTGAGTATAATTGAAACGTTATTTTTCATAGTTACATGTAAATGGTATACAATGATGAATGCAATATGTTTATATAACTCTGTTTAATTTCTTAAACAGAGTTATCTTTATTTGTTTCTACACATTTCAATTTGATTAATAATACATTTTCATGGTTATTTTTGAATTGGAACAATCCTAAGTTGTATTCACATATAGCCACCCGGGTTAGTATTAGAATTTCTTTATCAGTATTTAGCTTAGATTAGATAGTTTTATTTCAGTTATTTTAGTCTCATTTCCACCCATCCAATCCAATTCATTTAGTTACAAGGAAACTGGTCCTTTAAATCCAGTCGGAGCCACCATACCAAATGGAAGAGGAGCTGCCTTAAGGTCCCGACCGGGTGGTTTTCCCCGATGTTTGAAGCAGAGATTTTCTAGGCTTCAACATTTTTGGTGCTAGAAGGAGGGCATGAGCTGTGAATGGAAAGTAAATCTCTATCCACAAGCTATTCTGAGAGCAAAACACCCTCATTAACTTCTTCAATTTCTTCTGAAATTCAAAATCCTAGAGAAGAAATTGCAGAAAATATTCCGGTCCTTTAAATCCAGTCGGAGCCACCATTCCAAACGGAAAAGGAGTTGTCTTAAGGTCCCGTCCCGGTGGTTTTCCCCAATGTTTGAAGCAGAAATTTTCTAGGCTTAAACATTTTTGGCGCTAGAAGGAGGGCATGAGCTATGAATGGAAAGTAAATCTCTATCCACAAGCCATTCTGAGAGCAAAACACCCTCATTAACTTCTTCAATTTCTTCTGAAATTCAAAATCCTAGAGAAGAAATTGCAGAAAATATTCAGACACCCACTACCAAAATTTCAAAACATTCAGATGATCAACATCCTGAGTCTCCTGAAGTTCAAGATCTAATTCATAAATTGAAAGGATTCTCATTATCTCTTGAAGAGTCTGAAATATCTGAAGGTAGTGTAACTTCAAAATTTGTTTCTTCCAAACCTCTTACTAGGCTTCAAAGTGAAAAACTTGGTATTTCTCCCAAAGAATTCCCTTTACCTAGTAGAGTCAAGACAAGAAAAACCCAATCGGAATCAGCAAGTTCAACCTCTAATATCCAAATACCTGTTTCTGAAATCCTTTCTCAACAAAGTACAGTCGTTTCCATATCATCTCCACAAACATCTTCTCCTCAATCCTCATTAGTCTCAACATCATCCATTCCAACAACTTCTATTCAAACACCACCAGTTTCTACTATCCCTCTAGTATTTGTTCCGATAATGGCACAGAGACCATGGTCTACTCCAGGAGCAGTCAACATGGCTGCACCTTTACACGATTTACCAGACAATCCTGGAAAATGGCTTCCAAAGTTTAGCCCAGATCTTAACATTCAAGCTGAAGAACATATCAATAACTTTATGCTGGCTATTAATTTGAATGGAGTCACACAGGAAGATGTTGTAGTTAGACTATTCCCTTATACTCTTCAAGGAACAGTAGGATCATGGTACTTCTCATTACCATCAGGATCTATAACAAGTTGGGACATTTTTGCAGATCATTTTTAACCAAATTTGGAGATGACCGATCAATTGCAACTTTACTCAATGATCTCTCAAATTTGAAAATAGAACCCAAGGAACCGATTAAAGAATTCAACGCTAGATTTAACAAAATTTTGAACAAAATCCACGTAGATTCACAGCCCAGTGAACAGGTCAGAATTGAATGGTACATAACTGCCTTACCCTCAAACATAGCAATTTTCGTAGACAGAGCTGCAAAGCCTACATTAGCTGAAAGTATGAAAGAAGCTATTGCAGTGGAAAAACGTATCATTTCTCTGGAAAATAAAAATGCTCTTGAGGAAAGGAAATCAAAGAAGGTCAGCTTCAAAGACGATTCAAAGAAAAAGGCCAAAGATCCATATGACATGGAAGGTTTACAGAAAGTTCTTAAAACCTTGTCAAATGAAATGATTGAAATCAAAAAACAAGTAGCTGAAAATTCTACTAAGAAACCATTCCAAAATTTCAGAAGAAACCAAGTTGAATCTAAACCTCCTAATGCAATCTCCAATGCAGAATCAGAGGAAGAAGAAGAAGAAGATGACACATCTATAGTATCAGATCAGGAAGACGAAAATGAAGAAATAGTTGAATTGAATGGGATGTGGGATTTTATTCTCCCTAATTCTGATAGTGAAGAAGCTATGCCTGTAAGTACTAGGAGTAAATCTACAGCAGAACCAGTACAAAAAGTTCCAAAAAAGAAAATTACAACTCCAAGTACCAAAGAAAAACCCATTGTGAAGAAAACTTCTCCATTACCTACTCAAAATCAACCATCATCTTCTAATGTTCCTACACCAACAACAAAGACTTTAGTAGTATCAGACCCTATGGAATATAACATTGTTGAGGACATGAAAAAGATCAAAGCTAACATTTCCTTACATGAACTCAGCAAATTGAAACACCAACAGAAGTTGTTATTGAAAGAATTAAATGCTACACCAATTGCTCCTTTACCAAGCGGTGTAGTTGCAAAAGCAACAAGAGGAACTGGTAAGCCACCAGATAAGGTAGATGCTACTGATACTGTACTCATTGGTGAAAAGTCAAATTCTCAAACTCCTCCTTTTCTTTTGACTTATGAGATGTACAATAAAAATCTGCACAATTGTTTGATTGATTTTGGAGCTTCCTCCAATATAATGCCTACTTCTGTGTGTGCCAAATTGAATATCGAACCACAGAAATTAGCAGTACATATTGTTCAATTAGATCGATCCAAAGTTCAAGTTGTAGGAGAAATCAATTCAGTAACTATCAAATTAGCTTCCGATCCTAGAATTGTCCAAAGAATTGATATTTTGATTGCTGATATTCCTGAATTCTATGGATTAGTTTTAAGTAGGGACTGGTCTGCGAAACTCAATGGTTATATCTCGACTGATTATTCTCATATGTGGCTTCCCTACAAAGGGAAACCAAATCAAATCAAAATTGAACGAGAAAAACATATGATGCATACTGTCACTGAATTTGAACAATCTAATGAACCTATAGCATTCAACAGCAATATTCTTGGAGGTTATTCTGCTGAATCATTTCTTGGAAACTTCAAAGCACCCCAATCACCTTTTTCTGTTAATACTTTTGTTTCTCAAGTAGAAAATTTTTCACAATCTGATTCTTCCAGAATTGTAAATACTTCGGATGTAATTGTAGATAAGTCAATAGATAAATCTTTGTTTTGGTCATTATATTTTGATGGATCAAAGTCTAGTGATGGAGCTGGAGCAGGATGCATTTTAATCGATCCAGATGGAGAGAAAACTATGCTATCATGTAGGCTAGAATTTGAGTGTACTAACAATACTGCAGAATATGAAGCCTTG
The DNA here is from genome assembly GCA_034641835.2 of Pinus albicaulis. Classification (NCBI taxonomy): domain Eukaryota; kingdom Viridiplantae; phylum Streptophyta; class Pinopsida; order Pinales; family Pinaceae; genus Pinus; species Pinus albicaulis. The sequence goes on from MU968492.1 coordinate 1,025,487, forward strand.
GTTCAAGGACTTTATAAAGCTATAGGGTTAGATGTTAAATACTTGAAAGTCTTTGGTGATTCCGAAATTGTCATAAAACAAGTTAGGAATACTATTCATTGCCTTTCAGGACATCTTAAATACTATCAAACCCTAGTACAAGATCTCACTACTCATTTCTTAGCATTCAATATTTCTCCTATTCCTAGGAATCAGAATACATCAGCTGACTTGTTAGCTAATGTTGCATCTAAACTCCTCCCTGCTGAAGATTACAGTCCTGATAGGTTTTCTGTAGAATTAATTTTTCGTCCATCTGTCCCAGACAATGTCACAAATTGGAGATTTTTCTATCATGATCAAGATATTTTAAATTTCATGACTTCAGAGAAATCATATGATGACCAAATTATTGATGAAGAAGATCATGATTTACAAATTGCTTCAAAAGGTAATGAAAATCCCATTCCGAAATCTGTTGTTAAATTGGAGGACTTATATGATATTAAAGACAGATTCAAGAAAGTCACTAATACCAAGCTTCAAAGTTCCACTTTGAAGTTTGAATTAGTGAATCTTGGTTCTGATTCCAAACCTCAAAATGTTAATTTAGGACTTAATTTAACATCAGAGGAAAGGAATTCTTTCATTAAACTCTTGAAGAAATATAAAAATGTTTTCGCTTGGAATTATGATGATTTAAAAACATATAACACTTCGGTTATTCAACAGACAATTCCAATGCTTCCTGATATTAAACCTGTTCAACAAAAACTAAGGAAAGTTCATCCA